>JAFMSR010000007.1:55526199-55828513 GCA_022818135.1 Saxidomus purpurata | reverse complement strand
AGGGAGGGTTAATTTTGACCAGGGGGTCATGATTTGAACAATCTAAGTAGAGGTCCATTACGCATTTCTACATATCAAATATCTAATCTCTAGGCCTTGTGGTTTCAAAGAAGAAGATTTTGAAGTTTTTCCTATATAAGCCTATGTAAAACCAAGTGACCCCCTGGGCGGGGTAAATTTTGACCCAAGGGTAATAATTTGAACATTCTTGGTAGAGGTCCACTAGACAATGCTACATGCTAAATATCTAAGCTCTGAGCCTTGTGGTTTCAGAGAAAAATATTTTAAAAAATGTTCCCATATAAGCCTATGTAAAACTAAGTGGCCCCCGGGCGGGGTCAATTTTGACCCGGGGATCATAATTTGAACAATCTTGGTAAAGGTCTACTAGACAATGCCACATGCTAAATATCTAAGCTCTAGGCCTTGTGGTTTAAGAGAAGATTCTTTAAGTTTTTCCTATATAAGCCTATGTAAAACCAAGTGACCCCCCCCCCCCCTGGACGGGGTCAATTTGGACCCAGATTATGAACAATCTTGGTAGAGGTCCACTAGACAATGCCACATGCTAAATATCTAAGCTCTAGGCCTTGTGGTTTCAGAGAAGATTTTTTTAATTTTTCCTATATGTTGCCATAGCAACCAGAGTTCTGCACGGAAAGGAATTCTATGAACAACTTTGATAGAGCTTCATGCAAAAACATCCATGCAAAGTCTCATCAGCATTTGCCCAGTGGTTTCAGAGGAGATGTCGTTTGAAGGAAATGGTGGACGGACGGACGTACGTATGACGTACCCCGGACGGTGAGTGATCCTAATAGCTCTCTCTGGCACTTTGTGCCAGTTTTCCTATAAAAGCCTATGTGAAAACAAGTGACCCCCCTGGGCGGGGTCAGTTTTGACCCAGGGGTCATAATTTGAACAACCTTGTTAGAAATCCATTATGCAATGCCATATGCCAAATATCTAAGCTCTTTGCTTTTCTGTTCTTGAGAAGACTTTTAAAGTTTTTTTTCCTATATCGCTCACCTGGCTACCATTAGCTATAATAGAAGGTCATCAAAAGCAGAAATTTTGACCTCCTGGCTCATGATTTTCCTGTATATCAGCATAAGTTAAATCAAGAGACTCCCGGGCAGGGTCAATTTTGACCTGTGGGTCATAATTTTATTTGAACAATCTTGGTAGAGGGTCACCAGGTAATGCCATAAGCTAACTATCTTAGTTCTAGGCCTTGTGATTTCAGAGAAGAAGATTTCTAAAGTTTTTCCAACATTAAGCCAAATGTATGTATGTAAAAACAAGTGACCCCTGCGCAGGGTGAATTTTGACCCAGGGGTCATAGTTTGAACAATCTTGGTAGAAGTCCACCCACTAAGTTATGCGACATGCTAAATATCTAAGCTCTAGACCTTGTGGTTTCAGAATAGAAGATTTTTTTATGTTTTTCCTACATTAAGCCTATAGAAAAACAAGTGACCCCCGCGCGGGGTAAATTTTTACCGAGGGATCATTATTTGAACTATCTTGGTAAATGTTCACTAGGTTATGCCAACTGCTAAATATCTAAGCTCTAGGCCTTGTGGTTTCAGAGAAGAAAATGTTGAAACATTTTATTATATAAGCTTATGGAACAACAAGTGACCCCTGGGCAGAGTCAATTTTGACCTGGGGGTCATAATACGAACAATCTTGATAGAGGTCCACTAGGTTATGCCACATCTCCAATATCTAAGATCTAGGCATTCCTGTTCTTGAGAAGAAGATTTTTCCTTTCTGAGTTTTGCATGGAACGGAATTATTTGAACAACTATGAAAGGGCTTCATGCAAAGAACATCCCTGCCAAGTTATTTCATCATTGGCTTTGTGGTTTCAGAGGAGATTTCGTTTAAAGGAAAATGTTAACGGACGTACGGCGTATGAGGGACGCCAGACGGAATGCACTTCTATAGCTCACTCTGGCACTGGGTGGGGTCAATTTTAACATTGGGGTCATAATTTTAACAATCTTTGTAGAGGTCCACCTGGTTATGCCAAATGCTCAATATCTAAGCTCAATGGCACCAGAGTACTGAACTGCCCTGAAATTTTAACAAAATAACAAAAAAATATAGATCTACCTTAGAATAATACCATATCATAAAAATACACAAAATTGAAAATGGTAAAAAGTCATTTTCTGACAAACCCCCGTATACACTGTTCTATATTATTCACATGGTATTGAACGTTTTCGACAGGGAGTCCGGTCCCTGCTCTTTTTGTAACATTCAAGCAAGCAATTGAAGATCAACAGCGGTTGCATTCAACAGACAATTTATTTATCTACCCAACTGGTAAGTAACATTTTTTAAAAGGTTACCGTTCCTATAAAATTCACCGGTTCACCTTTCAATTTTGTAACAATAAGTTTTCATTGGTAGAAAATATTCTGCGAAACATTTCGTGCACTATGTCAAATTGGTGTATATTGTATGTAAACAATGCTGAATATGGCAATAATTGCCACTGTAAGCGGCCGTAACCTGTTGATTTGTGGACAAGCAGGTACAGGGAATACATGTACTGTGTATAACCCTATGACGTGTTTTAAAGGTCATTTTAGCTGAACCGGAAGTCAGCAGTGACGGAAAATATCAAGAAAACGGAGAAAGCGAAATAGCTCATTATTCTTGAAGAATTTTATCGAAACGGTAGCTTTTTAGAAAGTGTTACTTACCAGTTTGGTAGATAAATGTATTGTGTGTTAAACGCGACCGCTGTTGATCTTTAATTGCTTGCTTGAATGTTACAAAAAGAGCGGGGACCGGACCCCCTGTCGAAAACGTTCAACACCATGTGAATAATAGAACAGTGTATACGGGGGTTTGTCAGAAAATGACTTTTTACCATTTTCTGTGTATTTTATCACGATAGGGTTTTATTTAGATATATTTTTATTTTGTTAAAATTATTGGGCAGTTCAGTACTCATGTGCCAGTGTCTAAGCGCTAGGCCTTTTGATTGTGTTTCCTACATTAAGCCTATGTAAAAACAAGTGACCCCTGCACGAGGTCAATTTTGACCTGGGGGTCATATTATTTGAATAATATTGGCTGAGATCCACTATGTTATGCCACATGCTAAATATCTAAGCTCTAGGCCTTGTACTTTCAGAGAAGAATATTTTCAAAGTTTTTCCTATATAAGCCTTTGTAAAACAAGAGGGCAAAGATCGCCCAATGGACTTATGACAATATGTGACAAAACCTCAACTCTAAACTAAATATCATATACAGAAACATTCTGTTTGACCTTGTTGACCATTTTACATGATGATTGGATCGTAAATGTCACCTGTATGGCATACACAAGTTTTTAACTGGCTGACCTAGTTTTTGATCTCAGATTATCCATATTCATACTCAACCTAAACTTCAACAAGACAATCATACCGACCAAGTTTCATGAAGATGCAATGAAAAATGCAACCTCTATTGCATACACAAGGGTTTTCTATGATTTTCCCCTGTGACCAAGTTTTTGACCCTAGATGACCCATGTTCAAACTCGACCTAGATTTCATCAAGGCAATTATACTGACCAAGTTTCATGAAGGTCCAATAAAAATGCAGCCTCTGTAGCATACACAAGGTTTTCTATGATTTTACTCTGTGACCTAGTTTTTGACTCTAGATGACCCATGTTTGAACTTTGAAAGATGCAACCTCTATAGCATGTACAAGGTGTTCTATGATTAGACCCCATGACCTTGTTTTTGACCCCAGATAGCCCGTGTTCAAACATGACGTAGATTGCATCAAGGCAATCATACTGACCAAGTTTCATGGAGATCCAGTGAAAAATGTAACCTCTATAGCATACGCAAGGTTAAGTTTGGACAGACAGATGACATATTCATACTCAACCTAAATTTCATAAAGACAATCATACTGACCACGTTTCATGAAGATAGAATGAACAAGAGTGCCAAACTGTCACAAAATACGCCCGTCAGAGAGAAATAACTCAGTATCCGGCAGTTGAGAGCTGAGAAGGCTTAAATTTCATCATTTTTCGATAATTCAAGGGCCATAATCAAAAACTGCCTTAGGCGATTTGGCTGATTATCGAACTTGGCCTAGATATTATGCCAACAAATATTTTCAACAAGTTTGGTGAAGATGAGATGAAAACTGTTTGACTTAGACAGCGGACAAGGCTAATTTGGCCAATTTTGCATAATTCAAGGGCCATAATCAAAAAGTGCCTATGGCGATTTGGCTGGTTATTGAACTTGACCTAGATATTATGCCCACCAATATTTTCATCCAGTTTGGTGAAGATCAGATGAAAACTGCTTGACTTAGAGAGCGGACAAGGCTAATTTGGCCAATTTTGCATAATTCAAGGGCCATAATCCAAAAGTACCTGGGTTGACTTGGCTGGTTATCGAACTTGGCCGAGATAAAAAATTAAGCAAACAAAATTGAAGTTATATAAAAAAATCTAAGTCCCCAACCAGAAAATCCTAACCAGGTACAAAAATGTCAAAAAACACCAAAAAATTGGAGGTACCATTCATGTTGTACCACAGAAAAGTGGTCTCGGTTTTTCCGTACTGCCAATAATAAAAAAGTTACAAAATATGCTATTGATAGTAACATAAAAGGGAAGTAATTCAACAAGAGGGCCATGATGGCCCTGTATCGCTCACCTGTCTACCATTGGCAAAAATAAAAGGTTATTAATAGCAGAAAGGATCAATTTTTACCTTTGGCTCATGATATCCTCTTAATAAGCCTATGTAAAATCAAAAGACCCCCCCCAGGCAGGGTTAATTTTGACCCTGAGGTCATGATTTGAACAATCTTGGTAGAGAGTCAATTATTGCCACATGCTGAATATCTAAGCTCTAGGCCTCATTATTTTGCTGTCTGATCATGATCTGCACTGTTGGCTATTCATTTTTTTGCTGTCTGATCATGATCTACACTGTAAGCTATTCATTGTTTGTTGGCTGGTCATGATCTGCACTGTCAGCTTTTTATTTTTTGCTGTCTGATCATGATCTGCACTGTTTGCTATGCATTATTTAGCTGTCTGATCATGATCTGCACTTTCATTATTTAGCTGTCTGATCATGATCTGCACTTTCAGTATTTTGCTGTCTGATCATGATCTGCATTGTAAGCTATTCATTATTTTGCTGTCTGATCACGATCTGCACTGTAAGTAATTCATTATTTTGTTGTCTGATCATGATCTGCACTGTAAGCTATTCATTATTTGCAAATATTGATTTAATTTTATATATGAACCTTCTTGTGATGTGAATGTAAAAATTACAACCAAAATCTTTCAACTAGGGGTCAAGAACATGTATTGCATCATCGCTATTTAAAACTTTATATAAGTGCCAATTTTAGGCCAGAGTTTTTATATTGCTTGGTTTATGGGAAGTTTTCTTAAATATTGAGTATGAAGGACTTTTCCTACTGTATTGAACAGAGCACATATTGAACATCAGTCTACTGCACCTGTCAATAATTGTCATTTTCGAACAAAATAAACACTTTAAAATAATTACTTTCAATTATATATCCCTACTGTTCTGACACTTCATTAACTAGTCTATGGAGTCGAAACAGCGGAAATAATAAAAATAAAATGTCAGTTCATAATGTCATTGTTATTCAACCTTTTCAAAAAATAGGACAAGCAGTCGCATAAACCAAGAGATATAAAAACTCTGGCCTTACCATAGAGAGATCCAAGATGTGTACTGATTACAAGACAAATGTCATTTATCAATCTTTTGGTGTTAAAATACTGCAATAAAATTAGCAAATGAGGTGTTCAATGAAACAACACATTATTAAAACTAGAAACCATCAAAACAACCTTTCTGACAAATTTCAATGGCTGAAAATGTAACATTTAGAGTGTAAACAAGGTTTTTCCATATTTGGGCTCTGTGACCTAGTTTTTGACCCCAGATGACCCATATTCGAACTTGAGCTAGAAATCATCTTAACAACCTTTCTGACAAATTTCCAGGATATTTGGGCTGAAAATGTTACCTCTAGAGTGTTAACAAGGTTTTTCCATATTTGTGCTGTGTGACCTAGTTTTTGACCCCAGGTGACCTGTATTAAAACTTAAGCTAGAAATCAACCAAACAACCTTTCTGACAAATTGCCAGGATATTTGGACTGAAACAATAGCCTCTAGAGCCTTAACAAGATTTTTCTATTTTTGGGTCATCTGACCTAGTTTTTCATCCGAGATGACCCATATTCGAACTCGTCCGAGTAATTACTGGGACAAACATCCTGACCAAGTTTCGTGACAATTGAGGAAAAAATGTGACCACTAGAGTGTTAACGAACTAAATGTGGACGGACGACGGACGACGTCCGACGGACGACGGACAATCATCGATCCTAATAGCTCACCCTGAGCCAGCTCAGGTGAGCTAATAAAAAAATTAAGCAAACAAAATAGGATCTCCCAAATAAAAACAAGAGCACTGTAATCAAGAGCAAATGCAGAGCAATATCCACACAGTTATATGACGCTTGAACCCTAAGTAAGACCTTGACCTTGAAGTGAGCCATCCGGAACATGGCTTCTGCACATCGTCTCAATGTGGTAAACAATTGTGTCAGGTTTCTTCGAACTCATTCACGGGGTTCAAAAGTTACAGAGCGGAAGGGAAAAAAAGTCATATGACCTTTGAACCCCTAAGTTTGACCTTGACCTTGAAGCGAGCCATCCGGAACATGGCTTCTGCACATCGTCTCAATGTGGTAAACAATTGTGTCAGGTTTCTTCAAAATCATTCACGGGGTTCAAGAGTTACAGAGCGGAAGGGAAAAAAAGTCATATGACCTTTGACCCCTGAGTATGACCTTGACCTTGAATCCAGCCATCCGGAACATTGCTTCTGCACGTCATCTCAGTCTGGTTAACATTTGTGTCAGGTTTCTTCGAAATCCTTCACGGGGTTCAAGAGTTACAGAGCGGAAGGGAAACAAAATCATATGACCTTTGACCCCTAAGTATGACCTTGACCTTGAATCCAGCCATCCGGAACATTGCTTCTGCACGTCGTCTCAGTCTGGTTAACATTTGTGTCAGGTTTCTTCGAAATCCTTCAAGGGGTTCAAGAGTTACAGAGCGGAAGGGAAATTGCTAACGGACTGACGGGTGGACGGACAGACGGACACCGAAGCGATAACATAATACGTCCCCTTCGGGCGTATAAAAATGCAACCTCTATTGCGTACACATGAATTGTCTATGATTTTCCCCCGTGACCTAGTTTTTGACCCTAGATGACCCATGTTCGAACTTGACCGAGATTTTTTCAAGGCAATCATACTGACCAAGTTTCATGAAGGTCCAATGAAAAATGCAACCTCTATAGCATACACTGTGTAGTTTCATGACAGAATTCTCTGAAATTCTCCTGGAGAAGGTAACAGTATAGGCTATTAGCACCTCTGCTGGAGATGTTATTAATATCAGGACTTGACCCCTAGTTCCTTCATGGTTTGTTATCAATGATGTCAGCCCAGATGTTTCTTACTTGATGGTAAAGATTTTTCTAGATAAAGTTGGAAGTTGTAGTTTTTACATTCACAACACAAGAGAGATTGCAATATATACAAGAGGGCCAATATGGCCCTATATCGCTCACCTGTGACTTATGACAATATGTGACCAAACTTCAACTCTTAACTATGTATCATAAACACAAACATTCTGTTTGACCTTGACAAGGCAAAACTTTTGACCAATTTACATGATGATTGGGTTGTAAATGTCGACTATATGGCATACATGAGGTTTTTAACCGGGTGACCTAGTTTTTGACCTCAGATTACCCATATTCATACTCGACCTAAATTTCATCAAGACAATCATACTGACAAAGTTTCATGAAGACAGAATGAAAAACGCAGCCTCTACTGCACTTTTTCTATTTATTTACATATACATATATTTTTATTCTTAAATATTTGCATTACCTATACGTTAAAACCATTGTTTTGTTACAGTGCTAAATATCTTTATGACACATGATAAAACGGAAAACAATTAGCGTACTGGTACAAAATATTGAGCATGTGTTTAAAAAAATAATTGAGAAGCTGGTGAAATAATGATAACCTACGAGTTGTAAACGGTAATTTCAATACTGGAAGTATATATTTTGTGGATTTAGCTTTAAGATGGAATAGAATATGTAGAATATTTTTATGGATTTCATTTTTTTAAATACACGCTAAGTTTAGCATATCAAAATTTGTTTTAATCTGAATTTATAACCAGGGTATTTTGCTTTTCAAAATTAAGCTCCAAAGGAAGTTGAATGTTATTCTCTAATGAAATAATCAATAGTATGCAATGTTGTTTGATGACTTTGATAGTGCGCAGCACAAGTAATATGTGAGTAATTCGTAAGAACTATGCGCACACTTATCCAATTTCCTTACCGTCATTGATTAATTAATTGATAAAATGCTTGTTAAAAATTGCTGCTAATTGGTGTCGGAAGCACCTCTCTGTCAGAAAGTAGATTAGATAGCCTTTCACCCGTCTTAACCACACTTAACATCTCATCGTAATATTATGCTCTTTATAATGTATTCATACTTCAATTCAAAACGCATATGTTTTTCTTATAAGATACATAAGTAACCAAATAGCACAGAATAAGATAGATAAATCATAACAATACTCGTGTATATGTAGACCTGAACATGTATATACAACGTGGTAATTGTATAAAACGTATCAAGTTTCCCTTACCCCATATTTCCGGCAGCAATTTGCTTAACACTGATATTGTCTTCCTTCATTTAGCTTACAACGGATATTTTAATGACCCACCAGACTCAAGATACTAAGAAATTACGATTATATGAGCGAGTGCACTAGATGTTTACCTTAAAGTTACACCTTCACCCATTTTGACGTAAAACAATTTTCACAATTTTGGCAAAATACTTTTCCTGTTGTGTTGAAACAGAACACATATAGTCATTCGTATTGACAGGAAGTTTCTTTAATGCATATAAAACGCTTAATGATATAAATCAATTTATCCTACAAATGTCATTTGTGTCAGACGAAAATGCCATTACAATGCAGAAAATAGATCCCCAAAAATGAATTGATAAACTCGACTGTGGAAAAATTAAGTACTCATACCCATATTTTGATTACTATTTTCTGTAAAAGAAATAATTTTATAAAAACAAAATATTTGCTTGTGGTTTGTAAATGACGCCCTTTCATAGAAGTGACCAAAAACGAGAACGAAATGTTCAATATCATTTTTTGTGTTTTCATTTGTTGCGCGTCCACAGGTTTAAATGTTTGATTAATGCCTTTAAATCTATTTTTAATACAACCTTTTAAAACCAGAAAAGAATAATTGCAACCTTAATTTTGCATTTTTGGAAACACTTTCATCCACATTTAAATCAAAACAATGCGGACGAGCTGTAGCGTTACTATCCCAATGTTATTCGTACTAAAAATATTTAAAATACCGGAGTTACTGTTCGTGGACACGTTTTTACTCGTACCTCGTGCACTTTCTTGCAGAGATATTCTGAATTTATCTTTATATAAATTTGTAACCGTATTAGGAAGTTGTCACTGTCAATAAATACTCTTTCCACAGATTGTATGAATAATCTTGAAATTGTGGTGCGTGTTTTTATCCTCTATATTCATCTGTGCATTAGGCTCGAACTCCGGCAGAGTGAGTAACTATCCATCTAGCTCGGTCACACAGGCAATACACATTATGTGATGAGGTCCACATGGATTCTTCATGAAACAAAATTAACTAGACTGTCCAACTAAGTTATGCAAATCGAGAACACAAAACATTTGTTTGGAGAAAAAATCAGACAATCTTAAAAGAAGCATACAATAAGTATCTATTGAAAAATATTAGTAAGTGGAGTGACGTATTTGCACTACTATGAATGAGAAATAAATTTATCGTAAATTACTCCGCTACAATTAATATATCCTCTTTGGGCGTATTGCTTTTTAAATTGCGAACGTTTGATACACAAAATACAAAAATCATATCAGCTCATGGCATGAAAGATATGGTTTTGCAAAACGCAAAGTTCGTATTTCATTAATGACATACAAGATTATTCGCACACTTATCTAATTCTATATCGTACGTCAGTAATTACTTTGCAGCGTGCATGCTAGGTTGCTAATCACACCTTGCTGTCATAACCAATTATGAATATTTACATGCACTAAGCAATAGTCGTTACATTTTTTCAGCCAAGAACATTTAAAGATTAAGTTTTGTAATACATTTTCATAAATATCTAAAACTTTTACACATTTCGAATAATGTAATGATAAAATATAAATCGGCAAATAAACTTAAGAGTGATGCTTATTGCACGCTATATTGTAATAAAAGTATTTTCAAATTTGCATGTCGCACCAATCCCTGAAACGTGAAGTATCAACGCGATTATTACGAATAACATGTTGCTTTCAAAATACAAAAAAAATCATAAAATTCTAACACATTTGAATCTTTCTACATTTCAAGTTTCAGTTTTTCTATAAATTTCAAAAGCTGTGCTTTTGAATATTTTAAAATTTCTATATTTCAAACTAAAGAATAGGTGACAGAAAGGGAAGAGAAGCGGCAAGTTAATGATATTTACAACTATTAATTGAAAAAAAACAACATTTTTTTATGAAACATAATATGTATAAACATCATGTATATTTTGAAACAAACAGGAAAAAGTCATTAAAATTTTATTTTAAAAGTTGTTTTTTTAAACTTGAAATTAAATTAATTTCATAATTTAAAATGCATAGTGTCTCCATCCTTTGAGATGTTAACTCTGCTACGAGAATTTACCCTAAGTGCAAAGGTATCCGATGAATATTCCACGATTGCAAAAGTATGCAAGTAACTCGCACATATGTTCAAGATTTCTAAAAAAATTACGAGCAATTTTCAGAGATAACCCTAATAGCTCATTATGGCACTTTGTGCTAGGTGAGTTAATAAAAGTGATTACAACAAATTTAGTTTTTTTGGTAATATCCTTATTCAACCAATAGTCGCGGACTAAGACTTTGGTATCGTTTCTCTTTAAAAATCACACTCGTAAAATCAAAACAACATGTTACATTAAAAGAGTATTCATTTTGCCTGCAAATAAATTCAAAATATTGAACAAATTCCAAAAGAAACAATTTAAAACATATGTTTTCCTACACATCTGCTATTTGACAGCTGTCATTTTGGAATAACCTTTAAACGACAGTAAATGTATTACGTCATCAAGTAGAGGTCATGGACGATGATAGCCCTGCATGTATGTTTATATTGCATAACTAATGTTGTCAAAGTTTGTCGATGTAATTTCGGATGAGTTATCATGTCGATCTATTGTCCTGTTGGTGATTTGTGATTAGATTAGGTGATTAGACCTATGTACACTACAAATAAACATTATCATTAACTTATATCACAGATTAGTATCACATGTCTAAAGTATCACAAACTATGTAGCCATAAATAACATGAATAATTTACTGATAAAGAACACACTGCATTGACTTAAAGCGACTGCACTCCAGATGTACAAGTTACGACAAAAAAAGAAAATGTTCAATTTCAAGAAAACAATTATCATTACTGTATCAGGGGCATTGTATTATGATTACGTGACAAGTTTTCTAACAAAAGAAACAATTAAAATGTGTTGTTTTGCTTACTTTTATTGTAGAAAATATCACCCCGTGACTAACGGGGTGGGCTCTTTGGTATATCAATATTTTAACTAGCATCAAATCAGCTGACTCCGTAGTGTAGTAGGTTAAGCCCCTGTAAATTTTTTGTAAGCGCAAAGATCCGAGTTCAAAACCTGGTTCGGGTAAATGTTTTTTTCTACCTTTATTTTTAGCTCTTACACAAAGAAAATAATCTTCATGCTGACAAATTGAATATATATTGATTTTACCAAAAAATTAAAATTTACTAAGAATTTGGAGTGCAGTCGCTTTAAGCCATATAATTAACAAGAGCTGTCCATAAGACAGCAAGCTCGACTATTGTGGGTGCTTGCTAATAAAACAAAACTTTTATCAGTATAGCAGCAAAACAAAATTCTGTTAACTATTAAGTATAAACTAGGAAAGTCGAATCATAAAAAAAGTCAAAATATATCACTACATATTTAATTTTTGGTAAATTAATTGTTTGATACAAAATGTACCCCTGAACACTATTGCTAAGTTTGATATTACTATCATAAGTGGTTACTGAGATATGTGCATGATAGTACCTTGCATGCAAAACTTAAACAAAATTTTCAAAGTCAAACAAGGGACATAATTTGCACTGAATTTAATCAAGAGTTATCTGTCTTGACTGTGTGACACCCCTAAAGACATTTACAAAGTTTCAAGTCAATATCATAAGTGGTTACTGAGATATGTGCATGATAGTACCTAGCAGGCAAAACTTTAACCAAATTTTCAAAATCAAACAAGGGCCATAATTTGTCCTAAATTTAAACACGAGTTATCTGACTTGACTGTGTGACACCCCTTAAGACATTAACAAAGCTCAAGTCAATATCATAAGTGGTTACTGAGATATGTGCATAACAGTACCTAGCAGGAAAAATTTTAACTAAATTTTCAAAGTCAAACAAGGGCCATAATTTGCACTAAATTTATACAAGAGTTATCTGACTTGACTGTGTGACACCCCTAAAGACATTTACAAAGTTTCAAGTCAATATCATAAGTGGTTACTGAGATATGTGCATGATAGTACCTAGCAGGCAAAACTTTAACCAAATTTAGCACCTAGCAGGCAAAACTTTAAACAAATTTTCAAAGTCAAACAAGGGCCATAATTTGTACTAAATTTATACAAGAGTTATCTGACCTGACTGTGTGACACCCCTAGAAACATTAACGAAGTTTCAAGTCAATATCATATGTGGTTACTGAAATATGTGCATGATAGTACCTAGCAGGCAAAACTTTAACCAAATTTTCAAATTCAAACAAGGGCCATAATTTGTTCTAAATGTATACAAGAGTTATCTGACTTTATTGTATGACACCCCTAAAGACATTAACAAAGTTTCAAGTCAATATCATAAGTGGTTATTGAGATATGTGCATGATAGTACTTAGCAGGCAAAACTTTAACCAAAGAAGCAACGCCGACGCCGACGCACAAGTGACTGTAATAGCTCTCCATATTCTCCGAATAGTCGAGCTAATAAAAGTTATATTACCCTTCAAAATGGTCAAAGTGGTTTATTGTTGAGAATGATGCTCAAAACACAGTCGATGATTTAACAAGAGCTGTCACATGACAGCACGCTCGACTATTCGAAAGCTTGTTGGTAAAATGGGGTTTTTGTCTAAGAACAGGAGTATTGTGTAATTGTCTATAAGAATTAAGGTCAAAGATATGAAACTTGTTCAAAGAAAAACTTGTAAATGTACATTGCATTCAAAGCCTTACTCTGGATTCTGCAAGCCAACTGGAGGGAGGATGGGGGGATAATTTCAAAGAAATACATGACCTTGTATATTGATCATGAATAATTTTGTAACTTTTCAAAATTGGTATGTATAGAATTAAAAAAGCATGACCGCTGCATGCTGCATAATTATTCTATGACATTTCCAAAGAAAGCCATTTTGAGTATTTCCATATTAGTCTGACAAAACTGTGACAAAATTCTAAGTTAAAAAGGGCATAAATATGTCAAAAATCAAAAACATTGGTGAAGATGTTGACAGTAAACATACATTTTAAGTTTCAAGTCAATACGTTCGATAGTATTCTATCTTTAACAAAAAAATCAAAGTTAAAAAGGGACACAAATCTATCAAAAATCAAAACAGAGTTATGGAGATTGTTTCCTCAGGTGTAGATGTTGATGGTTGACACATACTTTGAGTTTCAAGTCAATACTTTTGATAGTATTCAACATATTTGACTTTATAAAATCTTTTACCAAAAATTCTAAGTTAAAAAGGGATATAAATCTGTCAAAAATCAAAACAGAGTTATGGGGATTGTTTCCTCAGGTGTAGATGTTGATGGTAAACATATATTTTGAGTTTCAAGTCAATGCCTTATATAGTATTCAAGATATTTGAATTTACAAAAAACTTTTACCAAAAATTCTAAGTTAAAAAGGGGTATAAATCTGTCAAAAATCAAAACAGAGTTATGGGAATTGTTTCCTCAGGTGTAGATTTTGATGGTAGACACATACTTTGAGTTTCAAGTCAATACCTTTGATAGTATTCAAGATATTTGAAATTATAAAAAACTTTAACCAAAAATTCTAAGTTAAAAAGGGGCATAAATCTGTCAAAAATCAAAACAGAGTTATGGGGATTGTTTTCTCAGATGTTGATGGTAAACATATAGTTTGAGTTTCAAGTCAATACCTTTGATAGTATTCAAGATATTTGACTTTATAAAAAACTTTAACCAACGCAGACGCCGACGCCGGGGCGAGTGCAATAGTCTCCTTATTCTTCGAATAGTCGAGCTAAAAACATTTAAGAAATAAGTTTTACCAAGTTATTTCTGTTATTGACGAATACAAATTAAAATATACATAACCGAAAGGGTGGATTTTTTATTTTTGACTAGGAGTCAAAAAAGATTTATACCGATTTCCTCTATATTCAATGTGAATGAAACAGTTATTCATATCCTTATTTTTGGGTTAAAACTATGGCAATGTTTATTATTCAAGGAGTATAAATCCCTGATGGTCACTTTGAACGATAATTTCACTTTAAGACATATAATTATTATATAACACATGATAACACATTGAAGTTTTACAACTTCCAAATGGGGTCCTAATGAATTAAATGTCAAGGTCTAAAACTTGGCTGTGTTAAAAATCACTAACAAAAACAAGAGGGCAAAAATGGCCCTATATCTCTCACCCCGCTACCCTTGGCATTATTACAAGGGTAAATTTTGACTGTAGGGTCATGAGTTGAACATTATTCTTTAGAGTTCCACTAGTCAATGCTACCTGATAAACATCTAAGGTTTAATCCTTGTGGTTTCAGAAGATTTTTAAAGTCTTTCCTATACTAGTATATTATTATGCCTATGTAAATTCAAGTGACCCCCGGGCGGGGATCAATTTTGATCCAGGGGTTAAGATTTTAACAATCTTTGTAGAGGTCTACAAGGCAATGCGACATGCTAAATATCTAAGCTCTATGCCTTTTCTTTTTGGTGCGATAGCAATCAGATTTCTGCATGGAATCGAATTCTTCGAATAACTTTGATAGAGTTTCATGCTAGGAATATAACTACCACGTTTCATCAACATTGGCAAGTAGTTTCACAGGAGATGTTGTCTGAAGGAAATGGTAGACGGATGGACGGACAACGTAGGACAGACATGGTCCTAATAGCTCACCCTTGCACTTTGTGTCAGGTGAGTCAGGATTTATAAGATCCCTGGGTTAGCTAAACAGAATTCTAATCACATAAGATTTTTAAAGTGTGTAAGATTATTACTCCAGATCAATGAACAAGAAGCCCAAAGAGTACCTTGACCCACTGACCCAAACAGTAGTCATCATCCTATGAAGTTTCAAGGCTCTTGTTGATTATTGGAACTCAAAATATTGAGCGGAAATGAGTTTCGAAGTTCGGGTCATTTTGACCTTGACCTTTGACCCACTGACCCCAAAAACACTAGGGATATTCTACAGATTGCATGCAGCATTATGAGCATTTTATCATGAAAGTTAAATGAAAATTGTGACCTGTAGAGTGTTATCCAGGAAGAGCTAATGGAGGTCATTGTGGCCTTGACCTTTGAACCACTGACTCCAGAATAAGTAGGAATCGTCTACTCAGTAAGACCAATCATCCTATGAAGTTTGAAGAATATGGGTGATACAGATCTCAAGATATTGAGCGGAAAAGATTTAAAAATTTCAAATTACTGTGACCTTGACCTTTGACCCATTGACCCCAAAAGCAATAGGGATCATCTACATGTTGCAGGCAACCTTCTGAGCAAGTTTAGTGAAAATAGTGCCCTGTAGAGTGTTTAAGGACAGATGGACAGACGGACAACAGACAAATCTATGATGGACTTTGTCCAGTCAGGCTAAAAATGACTCGACTGGTTTCCTAAGTTGTACGGACAGTGCACACACACACTGCTCCATCAACTAAGAAAAGCTTAACTCAGATCTTTATCGCGTTATATCTAACACTATGGCACCATTATCACAGATTATGCATACTGGAATTAATGATCAAGTTATAAACAAACATATCACATAGTGACAGTCAATCCTAAATACAAACACTGTTAAAAATATACTGTACTATTAATAAAAGATAAAATCTGACTTCTCATCACAATATATAACAATAATATATTTTTGCTTAATAATTAGCAAACACATAGACAAATATAGAAGAGATTGATTTCTTAACTCAGAGAACACTGAACACCCTATAAAAATTATGCTATAATAGTAGGGCTGTGTATCGTCAGGCAAGTGGCGAGACGATACGTATCGTGATATGGATGAGCAATACACAAATCTGTTTGCGAAACACCTGTTCTTTCTAAAATAATACAACAGCTATCGGTAGACCACACAATCATGTAACATAGTAATAGCGTTCCGACGGATCGTATTTACGAACTTATTCAAACTGTTAAGTTAAATTTTTATGTCTGTAATAATCGTGTAATATTAAAATAACTATTTTTAAAAGTGTCCGACGATTTCAAAGATGATGCATTTCAGATACGCTGAACAAAGGCGCTGATGTTTAGATATGTTATGTTAGTTAAATATCCGATAAAGTCGAGTAAAATATGGTGCATAATTACTGCAACATTAACATTTAAATGGTTCGCGAATCTGGCGATACAAGGGTACATGAATATTCATGTCCAATTTCATCACGAGTTTGCGATCTCTGGAGAGTTCGGATGTTCGTTACAGCCCTATTTAATAGTCTGTCACAGTGTATAGTGACTTTTTGTTTACAGCAGTGACTTTTCTATTTTTACGCTTTCTCAGATAAAACAGGTTTAAGTGGTAACATTAAGATAATCAACCATTCCTTCACATCATTTGCTCGAAAAGACACTTACTACAAAGCAGACACAATCAGTTGACAAACTATTCCACTGATTGACTTTGTCACATATTAATCTTCTATGTATTACTCATAGTACATCCTTTTGCACAGCCTAAACAGTATTGTACATTTTTTTTTCTGAATTTTCCTGAATATCTTTGGTGCCTAGAGTCCCTTGTGACTTTCAGTAAGCAAAAATGAAATTTCAGTTAAACAGGTCCTTAAGTAAACTCTCAGGCTGTGTGGTCCTTATCCATTCATAGATGCTTGTCATTGATGTGCCCAACTCAAAGCGGTACTGTTTTGGAAACACTGCTTGGATTTCTGGTGAAAGTTTAAAGTAAAATTCGGGCAAACCATGTGTAAGCATGGCAACAACATCAACAGATCTTTCATTATCATTAGTCACTGCTGGAGATCCTGACCCTCCATGCTCCATGAAACAGTTAAATATGATTTTTGTAGGATGGTCATAACCATGGTAACCTCTGACCACTAGATTTGGATCTTGCAATATTTGTTGCATGTCAGATCTGTACTTTCCCAAGTTCTGTTGTAACCATCTTGAAGCCAATTGCACTCTCTCGGAAATTGGAGACAAAATTTCGCATTTTGGATCCAAACATTTTTTTGAATGATTTGTATGACCATACCCTATCAAAGACACATTAGTTACTCCTGTTTCAAATGACTTTGGTTTACGCAGGGTCATTTTCATCGGTAAACATGACGGGTTTGATATTTCTAACACAGCTACATCCAGGTCTTCACTGAAAATGATTTCTTCCTTTATCCGGTACAGTACTACAGGTTGTGAAACAGCAGACTCGTTGAAGTTAATAAATGTGTTGACATCAGATAATCGTGAAAAATCTCCATTGCCCGTGTTGCCTGGATCTGTAAAAGAAAATACGTTAGACATGAAATGATCTAATCTAATGCATAGGGCTTTGTTAGACCAAACATGAAACAGCAAGTGTAACTGATTCAGTCAAGTGGTTGTTTAATACTTATTATACAGATGTGTCAAAAACGACCCGCAGTCATATCAGTCCATGTAAAGACTTAAACAATTTAAATTTTAATGGCAAACAAGAGCCGTCACTCCTAGGTGACAAATGCCCACGATGTGTTGATGCTAGTTAGCTGTACCGTAATTTCCGGACAATAGGCCGCTTCACTGTACTGGCCGCACCTCAATATTTTTACGATTTTAAAAACAAAAACAAGCGTATATGCCGATCCGGCATATTGGCCGCCGCCGATACGCCGAATATGGTGCATATAGCCTTTTTGTATGACAGTTAAGGTACGATCACTTTCGCTTATCTGCTAATATACGGATAAAATTCCCAATCTGTGCTTTCAATATACCAATTTAAACAAGAGGGCCAAGATGGTCCTTTATCTCTCACCTGGCTACCCCTTGTTATAATACAAGGTCAACAATGGTGTTGCAGATAGGGTAAAAATTGACCTAGGGCTCTGACTGGATCAATGTACGTAGCTATCCACTGCACAATGCTTCAATTCAAACACCTGGCCTTGTGGTTTTAGACAAGAAGATTTTTCCCTATAATTAAGCTTATGGGAATCAAGTGACCCCCACGCCCCCTCCCCCTCAAGGAAATTGATAACTGAAAAATGGATTTAAAATTCAACCAAATTCTTACTAAACTACTTCTGTAGCAATTCAAGGATTACAAATGAGTTCTATTATGGTGCATTATGAAATATTACAAAATCTTATTAATAGGTAAGAATTGTTAGATTGTGGAACAGTGGAAAACCAGTTTGCTATTTAAAGCATTACATAAGCATTCTGCATGGCAATATATGTTGTGTACTAAATAAAGGAAATAGGGTGTTCAATAGGCAAAACATTATTAAACAAGAGCACCGCCTGCGGGTACCGGACGCTCGTCTCATTTCGTTCTTTTACGGTTTATTTATTACTGGTACCATTAAGTACCAAGTAACAGTGTCCTTGATATTGACCCCAAAACAAAATCCAATAAAACATTTTCGTAAATAATTACCAGACACTAAGTTTGGTAACAATAATTCAATTGCAACTAAAGATGTAGTTTCTCAATTTTCTATTTTAAGAAAAAAAATCATTGACCTTGACCCCATGAGCCCCAAACACACACTGCCAATGAAAGTCTTTATTTATATGTAATACACACTTAATAATCTAGCTGCATTATGTCAGTTGTAACTAAAGGTATTGAATATATTACCGTTTTTCTCTTTTTTGTTACGGTGACCTTGACCTTGGCCCTGGAAGCCCAAAAACACAACCCCATTAAAGATCTTTCTAAATACTAACTACAAAAAAAGTTTGTTACATTATGTCAACTGTAACTAAATAAGCCTATGGAAAAACAAGTGACCCCCAGACAGAGTCAATTTTCACCCAGGGGTCATAATTTGAACAATCTTTGTAGAGGTCCACTATATAAATATCAGATGCACTTGAGGGTGATAGAAGATATTGTGAACCCGAGAAAAGGAATGTCAACTGACGCGAAGCCGAGGTTGACATTACTTTTCAAGGGTTCTATTTTTAGACTTACAGGGGTGTAACATCATGATGTTACATGGGTAATATCATTTTTTGTTCACCAATGCGGTATGGGAATTTTATATTGGGAAAAGCACGTGAGGTATAATAATAGGTAATGCCACATGCCAAATATCTAAGCTCTAGGCCTTCCAGTACTTGAGAAGAAGATTTTTAAAGTTTTTCCTTTCTGTTGCCATAGCAACCAGATTGCCATAGCAACCAGAGTTCTGCATGGAATGGAATTATTTGAACAACTATGAAATGGCTTGATGCAAGAAACATCGGCGACGGACGCTGGACTGAATGTGATCCTATTAGCTCACTCTGGCACTTTGTGTCAGGTGACCTAAAAACCCATTTGATATGTTGAAGTACATTATCCCATAAATTGTTTGTGAAAATTTGAAATCAATCTTACAAACAAGCGGGCCAAGATGGCCCTATGTCGCTCACCTGGCTACCATTGGCTATAACAGAAGATTGGGCAAATTTTGACCTTGGCCTCATGATTTTCCTCCATACAAGCCTATGTAAAATGAGCCCCAGGCAGGGTCGATTTGACCCTGGGTTCATGATTTTATACAAAACAAAATCAAATTCTAACAAGGCTTTTAAGAAACAAGAGGGCCAAGATGGCCCTATATCGCTCACCTGACTACCATTGGCTATAATACAAGGTGACATGATTTTAACATAATTCGTAGCGGTCCACTACACAATGCTTAGTAATATTTCAAATATCTAAGCTCTGCCTGTCTTTTTTAAGTTTTCCCTATATACTCCTATGTGAAATAAAGTGACCCCCCCCTTCCCGGAAAGGGTTAATTTTGAACCGGTGTCATGATTTGAACAACCTTGGTAGAGGGGCACCAGGTCATGCCACATGGTAAATATCCTAGTTCTAGGCCTTGTGGTTTCAGATATTTTTTTACATATTTTTCCTACATAAGCTTATATAACAAAAGCTGTCAGTAGGGCAGCACGCTCCACTCTTTAAGTGCTTGCCAATAAAACAAAACTTTGATAGCACAAATCAAGAAACATTTTCACAGAGTTATCTTCTCTTGATTACAGATAGATGTCATGATGGTACATAAGTACTCCAATTTTCAAAGTAATATCTCAAATGGTTAAGTCAACAAGTGGACAAGAATAAAAATTTTAACTGAGTTTCTAAGTCGAAAAGGGCCATAATTCAAAAAATATCCTTGACAGAATTACCTTCTTCTGCCTATGTTTGGGGATCATGATGGTAAACAAGTATTCCAACTTTCAAAGTAATATCTTAAACAGTTTAGTCAAAAAGTGGAGTGGTACGAAAAACTTAACCAAGGTTCTAAGTGGATAAAGGGCCTTAATTTTAACAAGAGCTGTCAGTAGGACAGCGCGCTCGACTTTTTTCAGTGCTTGCCAATAAACAAAACTTTGTCAGTAAAAAAAACCCCAAGGATGTGTATAAACAAGGGCCACAAGTAGCAAGATATTAAGTCAAGAGTTACCAAAATTATTTCTTTGATATCCCTGAATACTACAGCAAAGTTTTAAATTAATACCTCAAGTGGTTAATGATATATGTGCATGACAGTGCCAGTTGCACACAATACTTTAACTAGGAATTTCTAAGTACAAATCAAGAAACATTTTCACAGGGTTATCTTTTCTTGCTTACAGACAGGTGTCATAATGGTACAAATGTATTCCAACTTTCAAAGTAATATCTCAAATGGAAAAGTCAACAAGTGCTACAAAAATGAAAATTTTGAAATTTGAATGAAAAGTTAAAAAGGGCCATAATTCAAATAAAATCCTTGACAGAGTTACCTTCTCCTGCCTGTGTTTGGGAATCAAGATGGTTAACAAGTATTCTAACTTTCAAAGTAATATCTCAAACAATTTAGTCAAAAAGAAGACTAGTACGAAAAACTTAACCAAGATTCTAAGTCGATATGGGGCCTTAATTTTTTAAATCCTTGACAGAGTTACCTTCTCTTGCCTACAGATGGGGGTAATGAAATAAACAACCATTCAAAGTTTCAAAGCAATATCTCAAAGGGTTAAGTCAATAAGTGGATTTTACCCATATTCAATGTATTTTCTAAGTAAAAAAGGGGCATAATTCTGTCAAAAACCTTGACAGAGTTATGTACTCTTGTCTGTTGATGGAGGTAATGTTGATAAATAAGTATGGTAAGTTTCAAAGCAATACCTCTAATGGTTTTGAAATAAAGTGAGGTGGTACGAAAAACTTAACCAAGCTCAATACACTTTCTAAGTCAAAAAAGGGCCATAATTCTGTCAAAAACCTTGACAGAGTTATGTACTCTTGTCTGTAGATGGAGGAAATGCTGGTAAACAAGTATGGTAAGTTTCAAAGTCATACCTCTAATAGTTTTGAAATAAAGTGGGGAGGTACGAAAAACTTAACCAAGGTGTTACACCAACGCGACGCGGACGCCGGGACGAGTAGGATAGCCTCCCTGGCACTTCTTGCCAGGTGAGCTAACAAGTGACCCCTGGGTGGGGTCAATTTTATCCTTGGGGTCATAATTTTAACAATCTTTGTAGAGGTCCACTTGGTTATGCCAAATGCTCAATATCTAAGCTCACTGGCACCAGAGTACTGAACTGCCCTGAAATTTTAACAAAATAACAACAAGAGCCATGTTAATCCCCCCACCGGGAAGAAGTTACCTGAAGGTTGTACTTTCGTACATTTTACTTGGTGAGAGGAAATCCTTAATCAAAGCACTGAAAGTGCTGACAACAATGTGTCCTCTGCAAACTGAGTGATACCTCGCTAACAGTATCTATGTTCTTGACTATGCGGTTTTAGAGAATATTTTTTAATTGTTTCGTATTTTATGCCATAGCAACCAAAGTTTTGCATGGAATGGAAATCATTGAACATTTTGATAGAGTTTCATGCAAGAAACATTCCTGCAAAGTTTTATAACATTGGACCAGTGGTTTCAGAGATGTCATTTGAAGGAAATTGTGGACTGACGGACAGACGGACGGAATGCAATCCCAATCAATCCATGTAGGAGAGTTACAGCCTTTATATGACAGTTGGGACAGACTGAGGCATTGGATTTTGAAAAACTTGTGGCATTGGAATATCAATAGGTGCAAGATATTAAGATGATATTTTAAATATATAAAATATAGTTAAATGAAATAAACTATTGTAACAAAACATACGTACAAAAAAGCGAACAAATAACAAATGAACGAGATCAAAAATTGGAGATCATATTACATACTATCTATGAAATTGTGTTGCTGATGGGATAAATGTTTTTTTTAACCATATTCATGATTATACAAGCACAGTCTCCAAGTCTGGTTCACTCAATAAAATTCCAGGGACCAGACAAGGAGACACTTCCTACCTATATTCAATTAAATCCGAGCATTCAAAATATTTACAGGTTGCACTATGTTACAAGATGATCTAGACAAACTAACCGGTAAAGTTGGAAAAAGTCTGGGGAAATTGCCTAGTAAATGCAAAGCAATCCATTTCTTCAAATATTAAAAAAACAAGCTTTTAATTACGTGAGACTGCAAATATGATAAGTTAATATTTAAGTGATTTCAATTATGTAATTCAACACTTTACCAAACATGCCTTGGCCAAAGAAGGCCATTCTTTCTCGTCTAGGATCATTTTCTATTGTTTATAAAATGAACAGTAAACACGTTGTAACTCTCTGGAGGTAACAGAAATTATTTAACCTCTTCACCGGTTACACCGTTAACTCAAGCGGAGTAACTCAGCATATCTCAATAACGTCTATCGGTCGCTAAGTTAAGGGTCGCCACTATCGGTCGCTGTTTTGTGGTCATTCAATGCAGCTTTTCGAGTCCGAATGGATTTAAAATCATTTGATGAAATCCGACAATTAAACCAAATACATTGTATCATTCATTTACTTCATCGTTTATGTTTATAATACCTCTATAAAGGAGAAACCTATGGCTGTTCAAACTGTCAGGGGCTACAGTTTGACGCATCAGGCGTACGCCGTTCTATTCGTTTCAAAAAGCTAGAATGAAATCGGCGCCTTTTAAGCAATGAGGTTTGGATATACCGGCGTACCCCGGCTTACTCCGGCCAGCGTCAAACGTATAAGCCCCTCCGCTGAGTCGTTTTCAAAATTGCCTACTATAACAATGTGTCACGTGACACATTGTTAAAAAGCCGTAAAGTTATGGTCATGCTGAGTACAATTTTCAAGTAAGTGGAAAAAGAATAAGGCAATGAAGAGAAGGTTTGCAAAGTTATATTAATGTCCATTATCAGTACAGGTATGATATTTTTCTATTTGACTAAAAGTAGGCAAGGTAGAGTTATTGTTCTTGCACACTGCACTTCCTACCAATGTGCTATGTCAGTGTATTAAGTTTGAAGTAAATCCCTCAAGTACTTTTGGAGTTACGCTCCGGAATTTTTTTTTCAAGTAAATCTGATAAAGGGGAATAACTCTAAAAGTAGGCAAGGTAGAGTTATTGTTTCTTGCACACTGCTCTTCCTACCAATGTGCTATGTCAGTGTATTAAGTCTGAAGAAAATCCCTCAAGTACTTTTGGAGTTATGCTTCGGATTTTTTTTTAAAGTAAATCTGATAAAGGGGAATAACTCTAAAAGTAGGCAAGGTAGAGTTATTGTTCTTACACACTGCACTTCCTACCAATGTGCTATGTCAGTGTATTAAGTTTGAAGAAAATCCCTCAAGTACTTTTGGAGTTACGCTCCGGAATTTTTTTTTAAAGTAATTCTGATAAAGGGGAATAACTCTAAAAGTAGGCAAGGTATAGTTATTGTTCTTGCACACCGCACGTCCTACCAATGTGCTATGTCAGTGTATTAAGTTTGAAGTGAATCCCTCACGTACTTTTGGAGTTATGCTCTGGACAAAACTTTTAAAGTAAATCTGATAAAGGGGAATAACTCTAAAAGTAGGCAAGGTAGAATTATCGTTATTGCACACTGCACTTCCTACCAATGTGCTATGTCAGTGTATTAATTTTGAAGAAAATCCCTCAAGTACTTTTGGAGTTACACTTCGGACAAAGTTTTTCAAGTAAATCTGATAAAGGGGAATAACTCTAAAAGTAGGCAAGGTAGAGTTATTGTTCTTACACACTGCACTTCCTCCCAATGTGCTCTGTCAGTGTATGAAGTTTGAAGAAAATCGCTCAAGTACTTTTGGAGTTATGCTCCGGACAAAATTGGGACGGACGCACGGACGGACGGACGGAGACCATTTCTAATATCCCCTTCGCCTTTGGCGGGGGGATAAAAAAAATATAGATCTACCTAAATAATACCATATCATAAAAAATACACAAAATTGAAAATGGTAAAAAGTCATTTTCTGACAAACCCCCGTATACACTGTTCTATATTATTCACATGGTGTTGAACGTTTTCGACAGGGAGTCAGGTCTCTGCTTTTTTTGTAACATTCAAGCAAGCAATTGAAGATCAACAGCGGTTGCGTTCAACAGACAATTTATTTATCTACCCAACTGGTAAGTAACATTTTTTTAAAAGCTACCGTTCCTATAAAATTCTTCAAGAATATTGCGCTATTTCGCTCTCTCCGTTTTCCTGGTGTTTTTCTGTCACTGCCGACTTCCGGTTCACCTTTCAATTTTGTAACAATAAGTTTTCATTGGTTGAAAATATTCTGCGAAACATTTCGCGCACTATGTCAAATTGGTGTATATTGTATGTAAACAGTGCTGAATATGGCAATAATTGCCTCTGTAAGCGGCCGTAACCTCTTAATTTGTGGACAAGCAGGTACAGGGAATTTATATACAGTACAGCACAGGTGAAACCCCACGCATATGCGTCCATGCGGCATGTAAATAAGAGTCTGAAAGCATGGAGATGCGGCGGGAAATCAAACGCGTGACGCGACATCGCAAATTGTATGCGGCATTCAATTGCCGCATCTGAAAGACAAAATAGCAATCAAGCGCATTCAAGCGCGACAACGAGTCCCGCCGAGTGATGCCGCGTGTCGCGACGTTATGCGGCATGTCATTTTCTATACAGGTAAAAGCGATGAAATAAAAAATATGTACTATATTGCATTGTACATATGTATAAAACTGTGTTTTGCAATAATGATGTACAATGTATTCCATATTGTAACCAATAAAATTTCAGTCTTAAATGTTTTTAGTAATTACATTATGTAATGTGTATACCAGTAAGTTTTAGTAACCTGTATGTAGAACCGTGTTTTAGAACTGTGAGATGAAAAAGAAATACCTCAACCCATACGATTATTTTGAATGAATTATCTTAATGCAGAGATCGACAAATACTACATTGAATGACAGAGTACGACCAAAAAGAAAAATGTTAAGAATAATATTAAAGCATCGTGATCACTTTAACTGTTGATAATTGAAAAAAAAGATGCTTAAAAGAATCACGACAGAACTAAGTATTTACTGTAAATTAACGCTGAAATACATGAGAATGGGATTTACTTATCCACTACTTAATGGACATGGTAGATTTATTTTCACGCAAGTAAGCAGAAATAAGTGTAAATACAGAATGGGGATGAAAAAATTAATAAACAGCTCTTTCTTGAATTCTACTTCAAAACTGCTATAAATGGATAGAAAATGATCTAACTAAGAAAAAGAATACCCACAACCCTATGTTTATTTTTTTAGATAGTTTTACAATCATATTTTCGTATGTATGTGATGTGCTTGCTGCTTTTAATTTACGTAAAAATAGCCCGGCAGCGATGAGAGATCAGCACTTAAGTATAAGGTTATTTTTCACCGGTATTGGGCGGAAATTTGTACCTCGTAGGTGAGAAAACAAATCTTTATGTACATGTACAATGTATGCGGTAATGACACTTTATATATATATATATAAAGTATATCCTAAACCCCTCTCTCTCTCTCTCTCTCTCTCTCTCTCTCTCTCTCTCTCTCTCTCTCTCTCTCTCTCTCTCTATTCGTGTCTCAAGCAGTTATCACGAAACGTTGATATGTACATGTTTATCACTGAAAGAGAATGATAACACACGGACATATAACTTTTATTTACGCACGTACTGTTCTAGTGGTAAGAGCCACTGACTTGAGCCCACATAAATTGAGCCTAGTACCGACGGTGTGAGAAAACATAGTACCGGTATACAGTAAATTCTGCTTATAACGAACTCTCCGGGATCTATTAAATGTGTTCCTTATATCATTGAGTTCCTTATATCCATATATCGACGTTCCTTATATATATCGAACTAAAATACAAATCGAACAAGTTTTTATAGTCAAATCCCAACCATCAACTTACAGTTGCTTTTGATTTTTCTACCACCTTTTGAACAGTTATAAATATCTATAACTGTTTTCCTTTTCTATATCCGTATATAAAATAATTGCAAAGCATTAAAAAGACGGTTCATGTTTTCATTGGCAAACTGAAACAAAAAAAAATTGTATTTGATACAATTGAATGAGGCCGATTTTCGCTTAATTGCCAAAACTTGAATATTTAACATGTTTTTTTTTCTCTCCCAAAATGGGATTTCACCAGGTCTGCATGCTTTTAAAGAAACGCTTATAATTGTTTACTAAAAATATTATCACTTTAACATTTTACTTAGCAATTGTGTTGGTATTCTCTTTTAACTAGTTTATCAAAAGGTTATACATGTGAAGTGAGAGACTTTATCCGAAGTTTCCTTATAAACGGAGTACGATATAACCGCATCTTTTTACATTAAACAAAAAAGGAAAAGTCGGACCCAAAAGAACTGTTCGTTATATCCGAAGTTACGTTATATCCGGAGTCGCTATATACGGATTTTACTGTAATAAGGTAAACTGCCCGTCTGTTAGAACGACCATAATACGGCTGGAACGGATGTACTTTCCTTCTTGAATTGTAATTCAGTTCAAATCAAATTTAACTGTTTTGAAACCAAACCTTAGCACGAGGGGTAAATGTTACATGTGTGTACCACAATGTTTGATGTTACGTCACTAAATTTTACTTTCAACAGTGCGATCATTTAAAAAAATCATCTTAATTATTTTCATAAAACATCAAACACCTACAGTACAAAAGCTGGTTGTGATCCCGGTTCATAGCTCACAGGTAGTTGGTAAAATGTTGGTGCCTAACATCGAGTGTAGGAATCGATATGCATGTACGTACAGAAACCGGTTGTGCCCCCGGTTCGAGCTCTCACAATGTAGGGGTCGATAAATGGACGTACAGTATTTAGGCTGTTACTTGTATGTTTGTGAAGTTTAGTTCTTACATTTATCTACTGATTATGTGGATGCAGTCAGCGCTGAGAGATTGTTGTTTTGATAAAGTAACAATTTTACTGCTAGCAGCAATTGTTCTGCATGAACTTTCAATCAGTGCAGATCATGACCAGTTCTGCACCGTACGAAATTCACCAAATTGAAAGCTGGAAATGTCAACTTTAGAAATTTAATATAGTACCGTACATTTAAAAGAGTTGATGCCGATTTGTTGTACATTCAGACGGCAAATAATTGTCAGTTCTTATATTTATAACAAACATATTGTTTTTGTCGCAAAGTATGACGATCAGTTTCTACAAATAAACTTATTCAGGAAATAGGATGGTTATCTTTTAGTGACAGGCGTAATTTTAAAAAAGTTGTTATTATGTATAAACATAAAAATAGTTTATTACCAGATCAGTTCTATTTTAAAGGCACGATAATTGTAAATATTTATCACACTCGTTTAAGAAAAGTTTGAAGTAACTTAAATACAGACTTGTTTAATAACCGCTTAAGAGATAATGCAATAAATTATGTCTAAACTAATGATTTATTCGGGGAAAAAAATCAACAGTAGTAAAAGGAAGTCATATCGCAGAAATAAAGTGAATACAGAATGCTATATAATCGTCTAGAAAAATCTTTTTGAAAAAGCATCAACATATGTTTTTACTATTTCTCTAATGTAAATTCGTTATCTTATTACATTTTTGTGTATTTCTGTGCGAGTTTTGATTGACATTGACATTATATAGACGGAAGCTTTACCCAACAGTTGAGTGGATAAAACAAATCATAAACTGGCGCGCACATGTAACAAAAAGATATGCTGATGAAGTAGTGATTTAGATGAAAAAACATGCGATTTCTTACCAAATCTTCCGTCTTAAAAAATTCCCTGCTTTTGACGTTAAGCTCCTGATCAACGCAATAGCGAACCAGAAAGTACATGTCCTGTTTAGAAGCTTGACGTGAAGCCATCACATTCACACAAAGTAACACTTATTAATATATAAATACAATTATTATTATAATGCAAAGTTGACACTAAAATAATCCTGTCTTAACTACTTCGACAGTAAATTGCCAATGACATCTGTTTTATCTTACTTTATGGTTCATTAAAATGAAAAACATGATGACAGTACTGTAGAAAATCGCAATCATCACCCTTTGTTAATATTAGCAATAAGTGTCTACTCAATTAAGATGTGACACTAATTATCCCCAACTTCAAGGCAAGCGTCGGAATCAATTTTGTTTCATTACATACATCAAAACGACGATAAATTATTGATAAGCAATAATATTATAATTCTTGCGACAAACAACGATATCTGTAATAAAAAGTTTAGAATAAAAGAACAAAGTCATGAAAATGTTACAACATTTAATTATATCACGGACCTATATACACATGTGTATATAGGTCCGTGATTATATACAATAATTATTTTTTTAAACATACTCGCAAGATAGCAAACTGCAGTAACTCATGCAAAATTTCTATAAAATTATATCTTATAAAACCTTTTATAGAATTACATGTACATGTTGTACATTGTGCAAAAGGCATTAGTTTTTAAAGGAAATTTTAATCCTTTACGTCGCGTCACGCGGCATGGTACTTGTCGCATATCGCAAATGACACGCGGCATATAGATGCCGCATATACAATCATATGCCGCGTGATGCGACATGGTTTTATTGCTCCCGCGTTGTAAAACCTCCCGCGCTATAGCGCGGCAAAAACGGAATCCGCCTGTGCTGTACTGTACTGTGTGTAACCCTATGATGTGTTTTAAAGGTCATTTTAGCTGAACCGGAACAGCAGTGACGGAAAATATCAAGAAAACGGAGAAAGTGAAATAGCTCAATATTCTTGAAGAATTTCATCGAAACGGTAGCTTTTTAGAAAGTGTTACTTACCAGTTTGGTAGATAAATGTATTGTGTGTTAAACGCGACCGCTGTTGATCTTCAATTGCTTGCTTGATTGTTACAAAAAGAGCGGGGACTGGACCCCCTGTCGAAAACGTTCAACACCATGTGAATAATATAGAACAGTGTATACGGGGGTTTGTCAGAAAATGACTTTTTACCATTTTTTGTGTATTTTTTCATGATAGGGTTTTATTTAGGTATATTTTTGTTATTTTGTTAAAATTACAGGGCAGTTCAGTACTCATGTGCAAGTGTCTAAGCTCAAGGCCTTTTGATTTCAGGGAAGAATTTTTTTTCAAGTGTTTCCACATTAAGCCTATGTAAAAACAAGTGACCCCTGCACGGGGTCAATTTTGACCTGGGGTCATATTATTTGAATAATCTTGGCTGAGATCCACTATGTTATGCCACATGCTAAATATCTAAGCCTTCAGAGAAGAATATTTTCAAAGTTTTTCCTATATAAGCCTTTGTAAAACAAGAGGGCAAAGATGGCCCAATGGACTTACAATATGTGACCAAACCTCAAGTCTAAACTAAATATCATGTACAGAAACATTCTGTTTGACCTTGACAAGGCAAACCTGTTGACCAATTTACATGATGATTGGATCGTAAATGTCACCTGTATGGCATACACAAGGTTTTTAACCGGCTGACCTAGTTTTTGACCTCAGATTATCCATATTCATACTCAACCTAAACTTCAACAAGACAATCATACCGACCAAGTTTCATGAAAATGCAATGAAAAATGCAACCTCTTTTGCATACACAAGGTTTTTCTATCATTTTCCCCTGTGACCAAGTTTTTGACCCTAGATGACCCATGTTCAAACTCGACCTAGATTTCATCAAGGCAATTATACTGACGAAATTTCATGAAGGTCCAATAAAAATGCAGCCTCTGTAGCATACACAAGGTTTTCTATGATTTTACCCTGTGACCTAGTTTTTGACCCTAGATGACCCATGTTTGTTCTTAACATAGATTCTATCAAGGCAATCATACTGACAATGTTTCATGATGGTCCAAAAAAAATGCAGCCTCTGTAGCATACACAAGGTTTTTCTATGATTTGACCCCATGACCTAGTTTTTGACCCTGGATGACCCATGTTCTATTGCATACACAAGGTTGTTCTATGATCTGACCCTGGGACCTAGTTTTTGACACCTAGATGACCCATGATCGAACTCTACCTAGATTTCATCAAGGCAATCATACTGACCAAGTTTCTTGAAGTTCAATTTAAAAATGCAACCTCTATAGCATACTCAAGGTGTTCTATTATTAGACCCCATGACCTTGTTTTTGACCCCAGATGACCCGTGTTCAAACTTGACGTAGATTGCATCAAGGCAATCATACTGACCAAGTTTCATGGAGATTCAGTGAAAAATGCAACCTCTATAGCATACGCAAGGTTAAGTTTGGACAGACAGATGACATATTCGTACTCAATCTAAATTTCATAAAGACAATCATACTGACCAAGTTTCATGAAGATAGAATAAAAAATGCAACCTCTACTGCGTACACATGAATTGTCTATGATTTTCCCCCGTGACCTAGTTTTTGGCCCTAGATGACCCATGTTCGAACTCGACCGAGATTTCATCAAGGCAACCATACTGACCAAGTTTCATGAAGGTCCAATGAAAAATGCAATCTCTATAGCATACACTATGTAGTTTAATGACAGAATTCTCTGAAATTCTCCTGGAGAAGGTAACAGTATAGGATATTAGCACCTCTGCTGGAGATGTTATTAATATCAGGACTTGACCCCTAGTTCCTTCATTGTTTGTTATCAATGATGTCAGCCCAGATGTTTCTTACTTGATGGTAAAACTTTTTCTAGATAAAGTTGGAAGTTGCAGTTTTTACATTTACAACACAAGAGAGATTGCAATATATACAAGAGGGCCAAGATGGCCCTATATCGCTCACCTGCGACTTATGACAATATGTGACCAAACTTCAACTCTTAACTATATATCATACACACAAACATTCTGTTTGACCTTGACAAGGCTGATCATGATCTACATTTGTTGCAAATGCAGGATCATTTGTAGATAGCAGGATATTGGTTAATGTGTTAATGGTACCAGAAATAAACATTTTACATTTACATAGGTCATAATTTTCGGTAATATTTGGTTGGATTTGCTTTTCTTATATGTTTATTTGCTTAAAAATAAATGTTAACAAACATGATCGAATACAACTTGAAAATTGAAAAATGAAAATGTCGTACCACTTTTTCTTCATTCATCTTTCTTCTTTGCCAACAAAATATGGGGTCAAAATGAAAATTTGAGATGTAACATGTATTAACAATCTGCACAATATGAAAGACTTCTTGACGATAGAATGAACAAGAGCTGTCCATAAGACAGCAAGCTCGACTATTGTGGGTGGTTGCTATTAAAACAAAACTTTTATCAGTATAATAGCAAAACAAAATTCTGCTGACTCTTAAGTACAAACTAGGAAAGTTGAATCATAAAAAAAGTCAAAATCTATCACTATATGATACGCAACATGACAAAAGGGCCCTTAAATGTAAAATAATGTGTAACTTTTGAATTATCAGAGATACACATTTGATGCCGGTACCATTTTAAAGAGCATATACTGGAATACCATCAAAATTTTATTGACAAAAAATAGTTATGAATATTTATTGACTGAAATGGCTCGTGATAAAATTCGAACATTTTTATAAAAACTATTGAATGCTTGAAACAATGTGTATATAAGAGAACAGACTCTGAGATTTACGAAAATGTATGGCTAATGAAAATCGGTCGATCTGTGGCAGAGTAACGGTTATTAAAAGTTTTGCTAATTATTATAATTATTCATAAATTATGCAAATGAGCTAAATTTTAATTTTTTTACTGAGGTATGTGCATGATAGTACCTTGCATGCAAAACTTTAACCAAATTTTCAAAGTCAAACAAGGGCCATAATTTGCACTAAATTTAGTCAAGAGTTATCTGGCTTGACCGTGTGACACCCTTAAAGACATAATTGAAGTTTCAAGTCAATATCATAAGTGGTTACTGAGATATGTGCATGATAGCACCTAGCAGGCAAAACTTTAACCAAATTTTCGAAGTCAAACAAGGGCCATATTTTGTTATAAATTTATACAAGAGTTATCTGACTTGATTGTGTGACAACCTTAAAGACATGAACAAAGTTTCAAGTCAATATCAAAAGTGGTTACTGAGATATGTGCATGATATTACCGAGCAGGCAAAACTTTAACCAAAGCTGCAACGCCGACGCCGACGCACAAGTGACTGTAAGAGCTCTCCATATTCTCCGAATAGTCGAGCTAAAAATGCAACCTCTATTGCTTACACATGGTTTGTCTATGATTTCCCCCCGTGACCTAGTTTTTTTACCCTAGATGACCCATGTTCGAACTCGACCGAGATTTCATCAAGGCAATCATACTAATTTTCATAAAGATCCAATGAAAAATGCAATCTCTATTGCATACACAAGGTTTTTCTATGATTTGACTGAATGACCTAGTTTTTGACCCTAGATAACCCATGTTCGAACTCTACCTAAATTTTATCAAAGAAATCATACTGACCAAGATTCATGAAGATCTAGTGAAAAGTACAGCCCCTATGGCATACACAAGATTAAGTGTGGACGGACAGATGACAGACAGACGCCAGACAGACGAAGGACAACAGGCGATCACAATAGCTCACTTTTGAGCACTTCATGCTCAGCTAAGCTAAAAAGTGACCACTGGGCAGGGTCAATTTTAACCCGAGGGTCATAATTTGAACAATCTTGGTAGAGGTTCACTTGTTTATACCACATGCTAACTATCTAAGCTCTTATCCTTATGGTTTTAGATAAGAAGATTTTTAAAGTTTTTCCTACATAAGCCTATTAAAAAACAAAGTGACCCCCCAGGGGTCATAATTTGAACAATCTTGGTAGAGGTCTTCTATGTTATGCCACATGCTAAATATCTAAGCTCTAGGCCTTGTGGTTTCAGAGAAGAAGATTTTAAAAGTTTTTCCTATATAAGCCTTTGGAAAAACAAGTGACCCCCCTGACAGAGTCAATTTTGACCCGGGGGTCATAATTTGAACAATCTTGGTAGAGTTTCACTAGGTAATGCCACATGTCAAATATCTAAGCACTAGGCCTTCCTGTTCTTGAGAAGAAGATTTTTAAGTGTTTCCTTTCTGTTGCAATAGCAACCAGAGTTCAGCATGGAATGGAATTATTTGAACAACTATGAAAGGGGTTCATGCAAGGAACATCTCTCCCAAGTTGTATCATTATTGTCCTATTGGTTTCAGAGGAGATATTCTTTGAAGGAAATGTTAACGGACATACCACGGACGCCGGATAGAATGTGATCCTAATAGCTCACTCTGGCATTTTGTGCAAGGTGAGCAAATAAGAGCAGACTTAGAAAATGAATTAGCTTGCTTAAAATGTGTAAATGTTTTATTAATGCACTCCAACAATGATCTCTTGAATGAATGAATAAATCAGCCTATCCAGCTGTAAGTTGGTACCGGCAATCTCAAAAGCGATTGGTAATATCGGGCTTAAACATTTACTCCTTCTAATCGGAAAACCTCCTTATCGGAACCTTTCCTATGGTCCGAACAGTTCGGAGAGGAACGGATTAGAGAGGTTACACTGTATTCAGTTTTTTTTTGAAAAGTGTTGGTATGTGCCAACAGTGCCTTTAGGATGCTACGCCCCTGCTTTGTGTCAAGTAGAGTACATGTAATATTGTGGCACTAGTTTCAGAGAGTTCTGCAAACATTTACTTATCTTACCTGATATAGACCGTACAACATGAAAAGCTGTCATAACACAGTTCGTGCCAACACGGAACACTGTTCCAACAATATTACCGTAGGAAACTAACACACCCACAGACTTCATCTGCTCATGTAAAGTCCCCACCATAGTCTGACAAAGTGTGTCATCATATTTCTTTTTGAACGGTTGTCCAAAACCTGAGCGTTTTAGGGTTGATGGACCTAAGTCTGTCATATCTAGCCTTTCCCCTGTAAACAATGCATAAAATGTATGTAATTTATATTTTTTACAGTGACCCCCCCTTTAAGCTAGAAACCCCCCTTTAAGCTAGAAACTAAGAAAAAATTGTGTGACATGGATTTTTAACCCTAGTAAATGCCAGGTCCTCAATATTACACGTAGCAGAAAGCGATCCAGTTTGCTTATAAGCTTCCACATGATCAAACACTTTCCCAGTTAAGGATGCAAAATACCTTGAAGACATAAGCTAATACACACATCTCCAGAATAACAACAAACGCAAACAGAACACTAGGCTTCCTCAAACATAATGTCAAAACAAAAAATGAAAATATCAAATCACTTTAAATTCTAACAAAACATCAATAAGACCACAATGAGAGTATGTACATGTATATTATGTGTATTTACCTGCTTGTGTGGCGACCATACACGGCCCTGAGCCCAGTTATTAATCATACAACAGTTGTTTTAAACCTTTAATTCTTTTTACCAGTTTTAACAATCCTGATTTTCTTAACTAGAAGAACTATCTTGCAGTTCTTATTTTTACTTTTATTAAGACTCTGCCCATAATACTCGTGAGAGGTGTGAGGCAGTATGCCAAGATGACTAGATAGACCAATGAAGTTTGAAGACTGTTGTTTATAATTATATTGACAGAAATGATTTTAAAAATTCGGATCACTGTGACTTTGACTTCTGACCCACTGACCCCAAAACAAAGGGATGGTCTACAGCTTGCATGCAACATTTTGAGCAAGTTTCATGAAAGTCAAATGAAAATTGTGACCTGTAGAGTGTTATCAAGGAAAAGCTAATGCAAGTCACTGTAAATTGACTTTTGACCCCTGACCTCAAAAAAAGTAGGAGTCATCATCTATTCAGTAAGACCAATCATCCTACGAAGTTTGAAGACTTGTTTATTGTTAGATCTCTAAATATTAACAGAAATGACTTTTAAAGTTCGGATCACTCTGGCCTTGACCTTTGACCGTGACCCCAGAAACAATAGGGATCATCCACAGGGTGCAGGAAACTTTTTGAGCAAGTTTAATGAAAGTGAGGTTAAAATTGCGACCTGAAGAGTGCTATCGAGCAAAGGTTTACAGATGGATGATGCACACTTTTTAAAAAAGTTAAAGTCATAACACTGCAATAGCAATAATGAGTATAAAGAGCAGAATAGCTTTTTTATTGGGGTTGAATGCTTTTATTTTAGCAGACAGACTGCTGCTCCTGGTATGAACCGGTACTATATATAGACTCTCAACCATTATTCAAGAGGGCCAAGATGGCCCTATATTGCTCATCTAGCTATACTATTGGCTATAATATAAGCAAATTCACTGACATTACACCCCTCGCCAAATGAAGAAAATAACTGAAAAACAACAACTCGAAAGTTTATTGGTGTGTCTGTTTCAGAAAAAAAAGCATTTTAAAAATTTCACCACACCACTAGGGCCTCATCACTGAGGGGATTTTTTTTCTGTAAGTAATAGTCATATAGAACTTGACTTAAATAATTACTACCGCTACTAGTCAGACAACAAGAATTCCTAAGTTTCTATACATTTATTATTATGTAAGAAAAGCACTTCACCCTCTTAAGAGTCCAATTTCTGTAAAAATCCAGTTTCTAACCATTGTTAGAGAACGCAAAGTTGATTTTTAATTTTACGCAAAATAAAATCAAATTCTGACAAGGCTTCTCAGTAACAAGAGGGACAAGATAGCCCTGTATCGCTCACCCGACTACCATTGGCTAAAATACAAGGGGAGATGATTTTAACACAATTCGTAGAGGTCCACATCACACTGCTTAGTAATATTCCAAATATCTAAGCTCTGCCTATGGGCTTTGTGTCTTTTTAAAGTTTTCCCTATATACCCCCCCCCCCCCTCCCCCCCCTTCCCGGAAAGGGTTAATTTTGGCCCGGGGTCATGATTTGAACAATCTTTGTAGAGGTCTACAAGGCAATGCTACATGCTAAATATCTAAGCTATAGGCCTTGTGGTTTCAGCCTATATAAAACCAAGTGACCCCCCCCCGTGGGTTTGGTCAATTTTGACCAATGAGTCATGATTTGAAAAATCATGGTAGAGGTCCACTAGACAATGACACATGCAATATATCTAAGCTCTAAGCCCTGTGGTTTCAGAGAAGAATATTTTTTTAAGTTATTCCTTTTTGTTGCCATAGCAACCAGAGTTCTACATGGAATGATATTCATTGAACAATTTTGGTAGAGCTTTATGCAAGGAACAACCCTGCCAAGTTTCATTAACATTGGCCCAGAGGTTTTACAGAAGATGTTATTTGAACCAAAATGTTGACGGACGACGGACAATCATCCATCCTTAAAGCTCACCCCGGCGAAGCCATGTGAGCTAAAAAGGTCTGTATGTTATTTCCTCCAATATAAGTCAATAGTTTTATGTACAATTCAAATTATGACACAAAGAAAAATAGCTGAGTGTAAAACAGGTCTCACTTGTCTGTCCACATAACAGTGTTTTCGTCTTTTCATTACAGCAACCGACCCTAAACTTCTTGGCATGTGCAGGTCTAGCGTAGACTGGTGTCCATTTATAACCTGTAAGAACAGACACAAGGTTAAGGCATACTACATGTATATAGATTTTACATACTGTAATTTTTTATGAAATGAAGAAATGTTTTTCGAGAAGTAACACTCCATATAAAACAAACTTGCTCCGGCGACTTTCACTCCATAGTAAACAAATTTGCTAGGACAATATTTTACTCCACTGTGAACAAACTTGCTCTGCGCCTAATTGGGACGTTAAATGCAACTTTAATGCAGTCAGATTGCATAGAAATTATCTGTTTGCAACTGAAAAGAGGACAGTTTGTATGTCAATGGTCCCTTATACAAACTTGAAAGGACTGATCATGATTCGCTAATTACTGTCCACTTAAATTGCACACATCTATTTTCCTAATACGAACAAAAGAAAGAGGCTTAATGCAAAAGCAAGATAATGTAATTATGTTCGGTGGATTCAAAAGCGTTTGCTTAAGACATTAGTGTAAGTATCTCTTGCATGAGCAATTTCAACATGATCTCTTATGCAAAAATTAGAATTATCACTGAAGGTGATGAATACCCCCCCCCCCCCACCCAAACACCCTACTGGCACAGCATATAAAATTTATGTAACATTTGATGTTTTTATTATTGGGCCTGCACCAGTTAAGGCATGATACTTATCACTTCTGTGAAGTATAATTAAATTCTGGCCATGGGTTTTGGAGAGCGCACAAGATTTCAATTTCATTATGTCAACTTAAGCCCCTATGACATTGACCTAGTGACCCAAGACATGGCTAATGTACAACTAGGCATGGTACTTAACACTTCTATCAAATACCAATAAATTTTGACCAGGGGTTTTGGAGATTTAGAGCGTACACGAATTTACTATTTGGTGCCCCTGTGGCCTTGATCTTTTACCTAGTGACCCGAAACATGAACCATGCACAGCTAAACATGGTACTTGTCACTTCTGTAAAATATCTGTAAATTGCTACTAGGGGTTTTTAAAATTAAAAGCACACAAGATTTTACTAGCTTGAGCCCCTGTGACCTTGACCATTGACCTAGTGAATGAAACATGGACCATGCACAACAAAGCATTATCACTTCTATGAAATATCATTAAATTCTAATCAGGTGTTTTGTAGCGTCAACAAGGTTCTACATCTCGAGTCCCTGTGACTTTGAACTTTGATCTTTGACTCAAAACATGGACCATGTACTTATTGTACTTCTGTGAAGTATCATTAAATTCTGACCAGGGCTTTTGGAGATTAAGCGTCCACAAGATTCTTCTATCCCGAGTCCCTGTGACCTTTACCTTTGACCTAGTGACTCGAAACATGGACCATGCACAACTAAGCATGGTACTTATCACTTCTGTAAATATCATTAAATTCTGGAGATTTAGTGTCCACAAGATTCCGTCAACAAACAAACAGACGGACGGACGGACGGACGGACGGAGAGACCAGACAAGCTGAATCCAGTATATGTTCGGGGGGTATAAAAAAATTTAATAGCCCTTAACAATAAATTTCTGAAATGAAGAATGATATATCAACAAGAGGGCCATGATGGCCCTATATCGCTCACCTGAGTACAAGTGCACTTGCCTGGTGGGCATGGTCAATTTTGACCCCAGAAGCACGATTTGAACAAAGTAGGTGGAAGACCACTAGACAATGTAACATACCAAATATCTAAGCTCTAGGCCTTGTGGTTTTAGAAAAGAAGATTTTTAAAGTTTTTCCTATACCATATATATGTGCTAGTTTATTTATTCTCGATTGCGAAACAAGTTCTTACAACTTAGACTAATCGCTCTCGAGACTCATTCCAGATGATATCAATGTCGAAGAGAGAGAGGCAATGTGGAATTATTTGTGTCTTGCCTAAGGACACTACCGACATGGCGATGGTAGGAATCGAACCCGGGGCCCTTCGATCTTGAGGCGAACGCGCTACCAATGCACCACAGCGGCTCCTTGGTAGGGTAAATTTTGCCCCCTGGGGGCATGATTTGAACACACTTTTAAGAGGTCCACTAATTACACACTGTTACACACTAAATATCTTAGCTCTAAACCTTGTAGTTTTGGAGAAGAAGATTTTTAAAGGTTTTCCTATACATGTCTATGTAATACAAGTGACCCCCTGGGCAGGGCCAATATTGACCCAATGGGCATAATTTGAACACATTTTGAGGAGGTCCACTAGACACTATTACAAACTATATATCTAAGCTCTAGACCTTGTGATTTTGAAGAAGAAGATTTAAAATTAAAATAAAATTTTAAATGTTTTCCTATACATATGCTGAATTGAACCCCCTTAAAGTCCTAAATTATCGATTATTTACAGTAGAACCAAACAGAACATAAGAATAATTAATTAGTAGTTGAACAGCAGCACACATACTTATTACATCTATAATTAAATGTTGTCAAGAATCATCGGACGGAAAGTCCGATTCGACGTATAACCGCTACATAGCCACTACCATAATTTTTTACAGTTACAGTGAGCACTTTACCAAATGTCTACACAGAAGCAATTTACAAATAAGTGAATTTCCATATCCTTTACGTCGGTAGAACAACACCTAGTGTAAATCTTGCAAGATATGCAGAACGTCTACGTTCAGTTTTACCGGAAGTCAACATCTCTTCTTCCAACAAATATCTCGTGAGAAAAAGAAAAAAATGTAACAGAAAGATAGTTGAGATAATTTAAAGAATGATTTTTTTCTATAGGAGTGATCGCCGTGACGTCACACGGCAATTTTGATAAGATTGCTGGTGGGCAATAACAGTTGTGTTTACAATGCTTATGAATCGGAAAGGGATTTTTGAAATTTTATAACTGTTTTGCTATCTAAAGGATTTTTAAAATTCAAAAAGTTATGACATGCTCTTGATACTCATATTTTTACATCAAAATATCTCTTTTGAAAGAAATACCGTTTTTAATGACACTTGATTTTTCGTAACGGCTTGTTGCTGCTATAATCATTTATGAAAACAGTGTAAGTTACTCGCTCGTGAATTTTTCATTTTGAATCTTAACAAAAATTGAAAATAATGAATAAAAGGTATATTTTATTAGCTTTCCAGTGATATAAAACATTTTAAAATATCTTTTGTTTTAAAAAAGTTACGGCCGTTAAAAAAAACATCCCTAACGATTCAAAAACACGGACTACCGACCGCTGCCCACCGCATCTATCTGTTATCAGTAGAAATTATTGCGCAATACTGGGTTTTGTTTGCAAACACGACCACTCCTATTTCATCAATTTAATCCGTTCTTTGAACAATAATATGAATAATATGCGTTTAGGTCTAGGCAAACGTTCAACACGATTAGCCGTCCACACTATCTCGGACCACTTTTATATAATTCATATCGTGCAACGTTCATCACACGGAACGAACGATGCGTTACACGATACACGATCTGAATGATGCACGATGAATGCATGAACGATAAACGCACGATGAATGCAAACGGAATGCACGATACACGCACGATACACGAAAATTTTGCAAAGTTACACATGAGCACCACTGTATACCCAGTATGTCTATGTAAAATAAGTGAACCCCTAGGTGGGGCCAATATTGACCCCTGGGGCATGATTTGAACAAACTTGTGGTAAAGTCCACTAGACAATGCTTTTTATTAAATATCTTAGATCTAGGCCTTGTTGTTTTTTTACAGTTTATCCTATAGAAACCTATGTAAAATCAAGTGACATTCCCGGGCAGGGTCAATTTAAACCCAAGGATTATGATTTGAACATTTTTGGTAGAGGTCTACTAGGCAATGCCACATGCTAAATATCTAAGCTTTATGCCTTGTGGTTTCAGAGAAGAGTATTTTTAAGGTTTTGCTTATGGAATTCTTTGAACAATTTTGGTACAGCTTCATGCAAGGAACATCCCTGCCAAGTTTCATCAACATTGGTTTTAGATAAGATGTTGTTTGAAGCAAAAATGTGAAGGACAACGTATGAGGGACAATCATCCATCGCAAAAGCTCATCCTTGCAAAGCCAGGTGAGCTAAAAGGATCTGTGTTTTTCCTCTAATATAAGTCAATAGTTTTATGTATAATTCAAATTATGACACAAAGAAAAATAGTTGAGTGTAAAACAGGTCTCACTTGTCTGTCCAAATAACTGTGTTTTTGTCTTTTCATTACAGCGACGGACCCTGAATTTCTTCGCATGTGCAGGTCTATCGTTGGCTGGTGTCCGTTTATAACCTGAAAGAACAGACACAAGGTTAAGGCATACTACATGTATATAAATTTTGCATACTGTAACTTTTAATGAAATGAAGAAATGTTTTTCGAGAAGTAACACTCCATATTGAACAAACTTGCTCCGGCTACTTTTATTCCATTTAATTGTAAACAAACTGTAACCAGTAGTTTTCAAGTTATGCTCTGGACAAGGAAAAGTAACAAAGGGCAATAACTCTGTAATGAGTCAAGATAGAGTTATGGTTCTTGTGCACTGCACTTCCTCTCAATGTGCTTGACCATTGTATGAAGTTGTATTGAATTCCAACCAGTAGTTTTCAAGTTATGCTCCGGACAAGGAAAATGCAACAGACCACCTGACCGACCGCCCGACCAACCACCGGGTGACTCCTATATACCCCCCCCCCCCAAACTTCGTTTTGGGAGTATAACAAACTTGTTAAGGCTACTTAACTCCTAAGGGAACAAACTTGCTAGGACAATTTCACTCCATACTCATGATACTGAACAATATTGCTTGGGCTACTTTCACAAACTTGGTAGGTCTTCTTCACTCCATAGATAGCAAACTTGGTAGGGTTAATTTTACATCATAGCAAACAAAATTGCTATGATATTCCCCCTATAATGATCAAACTTGCTAACAACATCAACAACAACAACAATAACTTTATTTTGTGAAGGTTACATACTAAGTGTACAAAAATTTAACATATAACACTGCTTTCACTCCATCATACAAACTTCTTAGGGCTGCATCACTCGTTAGTGAACAAACATTGCTAGGACTACATAACTCCATACTCCATAGTGAACAAACTTGCTAGGGCTTCTCTCACTCCATAGTATGCTGACGAGAAAAAGAAACGCCTCGTTCAAACTGTTTGAACTATATTGTTAGCGTAGCGTTCATGACGTCGCCTGTAGACATGAATACGTCCGTCGGCGTTCGACTCGTCACTAAACACTTCATTTTGCCAGCGCTGACCGCGATGGTTGCGGGCCCAAATAACACGTTGTTGACGATGGCGTCGCGTAAGCACTAGACCACGGTACGGCCTGCGGCATCTAATCCCCCGTTCTCCTAGTCGATTTCTCACCGTATGTCGACTAACAGGGCGTCCATGGTTACCTACTACTACGCGTGACGTTGATTCAGCTGTCACAAATATGTCGCGTAGATGGCGTTGACGTACGTAATTATCCTGCCGTACTGACGTTACACGGGGTCTGCCTGAACGTGGCCTATCGGCAAACGTTCCCATGTCTCTGACACGTCGAATGAGACGTAATATTGTCGAATGAGAGACGTTAAAACGTCTAGCGACTTGTTCTTGCGTTCGCCCACATTCAAGCATTGCCAAAACCCTGGCTCTCTCTTCACTATTTAGCTTCGGCATTATCAGAAACTGGGTAATTGTCAAAAAGGACACGGATATATGGTTGTATGTCGACTAGCACATGTATCGGTGTAGAATTTACTCGATAAAGCCACATGGTTAAAACGCACTGAGTGCACGAGGAAATCGTGAGCAGGTACGTGAATTTAACAATTGGCTGAGTAAAATCGTGCGAGTTTCGGTTAGTTTGATTTGTTGGTCAGAATACATGTACATGTTGGACGTTTGCAAATAAACGTAAACTTGGCAACAAAATAAACGCCACTTTTCGATGAGGCGTTTCTTTTTCTCGTCAGTATATATAAACTTGCTATGGTTACTTTCTCATCATTATAAACACACTTGATATAATATTCCCCCTATAATGAAAAAACTACCTAACACTACTTTCAGCTGATAATACAAACTTTTTAGGGCTGCATCACTTCATAGCTAGCAATTTTCGGCTAAAAAGTAACACATAATGTTTATAAACAAGAGGGCTAAGATTGCCCTATATCGCTCACCTGGCTACCATTGGCTATAATACAAGGTCATCAATAGCAGAAAGAGTCAATTTTGACCACGGGGAAGAAGATTTTTTAAGTTTTTCCTATGTAAGCCTATGCAAAATCAAGTGACCCCCGGCTGGGTAATTTTTAACCTGGGGTCATGACTTGAACAATCTTGGCAGAGGTCCACTAGACAATACCACATGCTAAATACCTAAGTTCTAATCCTTGTGGTTTCAGAGAAAGAGATTTTAAAAGTTTTTCCTATATAAGCCTATGTAAAAAAGGGAACCCCCCTCCCCTCTGCAGAGTCAATTTTAACACAGGTCGTAATTTGAACAATCTTGGTAGAGGTCCACTAGTTTATGACCCATGCCAAATATCTAAGTTCTAGGCCTTCCGGTTCTTGGGTAGAAGATTTTTGAAAGTTTTTTCCTTTCAGTTGCCATGGCAACCAGAGTTCTGCATGGAATAAAATTCTTTGAACAACTAAAGGAGGGCTTAATGCAAGGAACATCCCTGCCAAGTTTCATCATCATTGGCCTAGTGGTTTCATAAAAGATTTCGTTTGAAGGAAAATACTAACAGATGTATGACGTACAACATACGCTATACAACGGACGTCAGATGGTGAGTGATCCTTTTAGGGCAATTTTGGGTGTGACCCAGGTGGTTCTACAGATTTATTAGGGTGCAATTACTCAACTAATGTTTTGTTATGAGGACAGTGCTTAAATGTTATACAGTAATTCTATGGAAAAAGATTTAGTGTAGTCATACATGCTATGTAAATGTTGTGTACGTGTTGTTTCAATGGAGGCAAAACACATCAAATTCAAAATCATCCAAAACAAGGTGTGAAAATTAAATTGGCACTGACTTTTAGCTCTGGTGGCCATTTTATGCAACAGGGTGAAACCATTTGAGCAGTTCTGGTAAAGGATTATCCAAGGAACAATCCAGTGTTTCAAATGTTGGCCAAGTGGTTAAAGAGATGTTGTTTACAGCTCTTTTCTCCTCCAATTTTAGTTATGGTGGCCATTATGTGCAGCGGAGTAGAACCATTTGAGCACTTTAGATAAATGGCCATCCAGGAACAATCCTATGAAGTTTGTTTGAAACTTTGCCAGTGGTTGAGGTGATGTCATTTGAAGCAACTGTTGACAATTATGAATGACGACGGACATAAGGAGGCAACACAAGGCCAGTGTTTTTTTTTTATTTGTCGTTACTCAAACCCGCCACCCCTATTTCGTATTTTCAACAACAAAAAAAATCAAAAAGAAATTTAAAATCGCGAAATTAGAGGTCTGTTTATACAAGTGATAACGTCAAGAAGCTGCATTCGTCTAGTGAATTTTTTCAGTCCGATTTGGGACCGAAATTCGGCCCCATTCTCCTCCTCACATGATGTATATTTCCCCCATTTTTGACAAAAAATCCCCTCAAAATGAATGCTGACAAAAGTTTTTGATTAAATTAATCAAATGCTTGCCAAAATTGTTATAAAATGTAAGTTTCCATCAATAAAAACGTTTCATAATCACTTCTTGCAATTATTTGATACCTTACAATTGAAATAGTCAGCCGAAAATCGCTGATTTTTCGTTTGTCATCTATTTTCGCGACCCCGTTTTTTGTTAATTTTACCAAAGAAAACAGTGTTCAGAAGGCTCAAACAAGAGGGCCAAGATGGCCCTATATCGCTCACCTTGGTACAAGTCCACTTGCCTGGTGGAAGATCACTAGATAATGTTATATACCAAATAAGTTTTACTATATACGTCTTTGTAAAATAAGTGACCCCCCCCGCCCGGGCAAGGTCAATTTTGACCCGGGAGTCATAATTTTAACAATCTTGGTAGAGGTCCACTAGACAATGCTACATGCCAAATATCTAAGCTCTAGGCATTGTGGTTTCAGAGAAAAAGATTTTTAAATAATATATCAAATATAAATTACAGTTACAGCATTTTTATTTTTTTATAACTGAATAAGGCATGTAACAGGTACAATGTTTCACTGGTTGGGCAGTCCTTACCTACACGTCACTCGCCACATACTGATAATTCTGTTATGTGCAGACTTTGATTTGCTAAATAATAACAAAATTGAATTTAATGTTTTTTGGTTGCAACTACATGTATAGTTAATTTGGTAACTACATTTTATCTGTCATTTGACAGTCTACTATGTAATTTTCCAACAGCCAATACACAGATTAATTTAGGGCTTTGCTTGGACTGAGAATATCATTAATAGTGAAACCTAGCCCAAGCTTACACATTTCTTACTGGAATTTAAGTCATTGTGTGGTAAAAGCTGTGCAGTCAAATTGCCAATGAGGGGTGTTGCATTCCATACTGCACTGGGCACAAACCGTGTCAACCCCAAGTATGTGCTGACCCATGCTGGCTGGTAGTAACTTTGTGCCCAGCCTAAGCCATGTTATTGATTTGTCCATTTCGTAATGGTAGAGTATCCCATTGGGAGGCTAAGTCTCACTAAATTGTGGCGAAATGTGTTTTGAAAGTTTTATATTTTATTCCACTACGCCACTGGTCCAGGATAGTTGTTGGAATCCTGGCATATATTTCTGTGGGTGAGTATGGAATGTCCAGGGTGACGTCTGCTAAACTCAGGCTCCTTTTGGTTGCCTTATCTGCACTCTCATTACCAGACATACCTATATAAGCTTTGTACTACGAAATGGTTACTAGTCAGCCTGTGTTTAGGGATTGATTGTATTTATGTAATAATGTTGACAATTACTCTAGTCTAGAATGACATTTGTTTGATTTCAATGAGACCAGAGATGAAAGTGAATCTGAAAATATAGCATCTTTTTTAGGTTGTTGATATAAAACCTAGTTCAATTCAGAACATGTCTTTTGCAGTCATTTCTGCTGTGTTAATGGAACAACAATTTGGCAATTAGTCTAAAAAGGTGTTAGATAGGATTACAACAGCAGTAGCTACCATACCAGAGTCTGGATGTTTAAACCCATCTATGTATATAATGTAGATGGCCAGTGTAATTGATATCTATGTTCATTAGATTTTCTAACTTTGCGAGATGCGGCAAGTCAGATTTGTTCACTTTGAATGTGTAAGGATAATTCTACTTCTAGCAAAGTGAGACCTTAGGGTTGGAGTCCACATGGTGTGTGTTCAGCAGCCTTCATCCTGCTAATATTACACTACTTCACCATATCCTGAGACATAGGGTTCTCATAGCAGGATCTGACAAAATAGCCTTGCCCTAGGAAATGACTGACCGGGTTATTGGCCCTTGCCTTGAATTTTAACTTTCAAGCAGGTGGGCAGGAGTGGAGGACAATGCACCTATAGGGTCAGGTGGACGGCTTTACTTTTGATGACATCAAGCTTTTTGAGTAGACTCAAACTAGTTAGTCAGTCAAAGACACTGCCCATTTGTCTTTGTGAGAGTGAACGGAAATATTATTCCAATCAGGCAGTATAATTCATAATTTTAATTCATTTCTGGATTTTTAAAAGGATTACCAGAATTACCAGAAACAAGGTTACATTTTTTTGCTTGGACTTCTAACTCATTTTGTAAATTTGTCGTTGATTTATCCTATTATTTTCACATATCCAATTATAAACAACTATCATATCCCTAATATAATTGATTCACTACTACTGAATACATTATTGAAATGTATCCAGTATAGGCTTATAGTGCATTATAAATCAGGAATCGCATATCATATAATTATAGTATATGGTACACGTAGCACGATGAATGAAACAATATGATACACGATGATCATTTGACAAAATACACGGTGAGTGCACAGTAAGGCTATTGTAATACAAAGCACCACTGGAGAAGACAACTGTTTCTCAACCATTTACATTTTATGCATACTTTTACATCTTGTCAGTTCAGTAACGGGAGCGTTTTCATCAAGTGTCAACACTTTACGCTTAGACATGGTTGTCGCAGTTTTCGTCATAAAGAAATAAAAAAATTCTTCACATAGTGGATCTCTACCAAGATTGTTCAAATTATTACCCCCACATCAAAATTGAGACCTCAGGGGGTAGAGCTGAGGTATTTGGCCTGTATCATTGCCTGGTTAACATCTTCCAAGAATATTTAAATCACGTCTCCCAGGTTAAAATTGACCCTTTCTGCTATTTATGACCTTGTATTATAGCCAATGGCGATATAGGGCCTTCTTGCCCTTCTTGTTACAGTTTTTCCTATTTGTTGCCATTGCAACCAGAGTTCTGCATGGAATAGAATTCTTTGAACAACTTTGATACACTTTCATGCAAAGATAAAACATTTTCAGTTACATTACAAATTCCTGTAATTACATATCGTAATTGTGACTATGACTGAGAAAATGGGTCCAGATGAGTAAAAATCACACCTTTTGTTTTAAATGTCTTCTTAAAGTGTGAAGCCTGTTGACTATGAGTTGAAAATTTCAAGTGAATCTACCCACTACTTTAAAGTTATGATGATAATATTGAAAACAGTCTACACAGTTTTCCAAAAGTCACATTGCAGACACATTGTGCGAACAACAACAACATGTGCATTTTTTAATTTGGACATTCCCATTGACTGTTAATAGGGATGCCCTCAGAAAATTACTGACTGAATAGTAACCAGTGCAGATCAATATCTGGCTGCATGGATCTACAGGCTGATTTTATGCTACTTTAAATTATCATAAAGTCAAGGTCACTTGTTATCAGTCAAGAAAGACTTAAACCGGTAGAAATCACTTACTTTTTTTTTGATCATGTATAGCTTGAGACACTACTGGAGGCACAATACGAGTTATCTTCCCTTGCTCATCAGGTAAAAACACTTGGAAGCAGAGTCTGACAACATTCAGGTCTATATTCTGTGTCTTATGCTTGAATCCGGCTGTAAGTAAAAGAAAGCCAGTCTGTATACATGTAGACCAAAAATGTTCAGCGGGTTGTGTTTGCACATTAAGAATATTGGAATACAACTGTAAAGGATTAGAAACAAGTGTATCATCCCTCAGTCACTGCTACTAAGCTATATTTACTTTTAGTTATAATAAATAACATGTGAACATTGTATCAGTGGAGTTCCAGGCCCCGATTTCACGAAAATACTTGAGTAATTGCTTAGCTAAGTAAGTTATATTGAAGTCTAATTGTCACTAAAAATAATAATGTTTCTTGTCGTCATTTGAAACAATAGTATATTTTTTAATGAAATTAACATGTTGAAAGAACAAAAATATTATACAAGAGGGCCAAGATGGCCCTATATCGCTCACTTTGGTACAAGTCCACTTGCCTGGTGGAAGATCACTAGATAATGTTATATACCAAATAAGTTTTCCTATATACGCCTTTGTAAAACAAATGACCCCCCCCCCCGGGCAAGGTCAATTTTGACCCCAGGGGCAAAATTTCAAAAAAAAAATTTAAGAGGTCTACTAGGCAATGCTACATGCCAAATATCTAAGCTCTAGGCCTTGTGGTTTCAAAGAAAAAGATTTTTAAAGTTTTCCCTATATAAGCCTATGTAAAACTAAGTGACCCCCAGGCGGGGTCAATTTTGACCCGGTGGTCATAATTTGAACAATCTTGGTAGAGGTCCATTAGCCAATATCTAAGCTCTAGGCCTTGTGGTTTCAAAGAAGAAGATTTTTAAAGTTTTTACTATATAAGCCTATGTAAAACTAAGTGACTCCCGGTGCGGGGTCAGTTTTGATCCGAGGGTCAAAATTTGAACAATCTTGGTAGAGGTCCATTAGCCAATGCTACCTGCCAAATATCTAAGCTCTAGGCCTGTAGTTTCAGAGAAAAAGATTTTTAAAGTTTTTCCTACATATGTAAAACTAAGTGACCCCGCGTGCGGGGTCAATTTTAATCCGAGGCTCATAATTTGAACAATCTTGGTAGAGGTCCATTAGCCAATGCTACCTGTCAAATATCTAAGCTCTAGGCCTTGTGGTTTCAAAGAAGAAGATTTTAAAAGTTTTTACTATAAGCCTTTGTAAAACTAAGTGACCCCCCGTGCGGGGTCAATTTTGATCCGAGGGTCAAAATTTGAACAATCTTGGTAGAGGTCCATTAGCCAATGCTACCTGCCAAACATCTAAGCTCTAGGCCTTGTAGTTTCAGAGAAGAAGATTTTTAAAGTTTTTCCTACATAAGCCTATGTAAAACTAAGTGACCCCTGGTGCGGGGTCAATTTTGATCCGGGGCTCATAATTTGAACAATCTTGGTAGAGGTCCACTAGCCAATGCTACATGTCAAATATCTAAGCTCTAGGCCTTGTGGTTTCAGAGAAGAAGATTTTTAAAGTTTTTGCTATATATTCCTATGCAAAACTAAGTGACCACCCGCGCGGGGTCAATTTTGACCCGGGGGTCATAATTTGAACAATCTTGGTAGAGGTCCACTAGACAATGCTACATGCCAAATATCTAAGCTCTAGGCCTTGTGGTTTCAGAGAAGAAGATTTTTAAAGTTTTTCCTATATATGCCTATGCAAAAACTAAGTGCCCACCCGCGCGGGGTCAATTTTGACCCGGGGGTCATAATTTGAACAATCTTGGTAGAGGTCCACTAGACAATGCTACCTGCCAAATATCTAAGCTCTAGGCCTTGTGGTTTCAGAGAAGAAGATTTTTAAAGTTTTTCCTATTTGTTGCCATAGCAACCAGAGTTCTGCATGGAATGGAATTCTTTGAACAATTTTGGTAGAGCTTCATGCAAGGAACATTCCTGCATAGTTTTATCAATATTGGCCTGAAGGTTTCAGAGGAGATGTCATTTGAATCAAAATGTTGACGGACGATGGACGACGGACAATCATCGATCAGAAAAGCTCACCCTGGCATAGCCAGGTGAGCTAATAATACTAAATGCAAGTCAGATTGAGCAATAATTCATATGAGTACAAGTTAAGAATTTTAAGAATTTACTTAGTGTAAATTACTTGCTAAAAACAACATTTTCTGCACAAATACTAACAAGTGTATATATAATTGTGATAAATGGGTAAATACGATTCTGAAAAAGTTTAATTCTTTAAATGAATATACATGCAAGGGGCTGATAAGTGTTGAAATAAGTTAAGCATGTTACTAAGTATTTAGTTAAGTATTTTCGTGAAATTGGGGCCAGGTTACAAGGCAGTTACCTTAGTGCTCATGTACCCTTTTCATATATATACAGGCCTTTCAGCCATGACATCTCATTGATGCTTACAAGTTACAACAGATAAAGTTCAACATTAATTCATAAGCTTCTTGGCAACTTACATCTGTATATATAATCCTACACTGAAAACATTATTTTACAAGAGGGCCAAGATGGCCCTATATCGCTCACCTTGGTACAAGTCCACTTGCCTGGTGGAAGATCACTAGATAATGTTATATACCAAATAAGTTTTCCTATATACGCCTTTGTAAAACAAATGATCCCCCCCCCTCTGGGCAAGGTCAATTTTGACCCCAGGGGCATAATTTGAACAAACTTTAAAGAGGTCTACTAGGCAATGCTACATGCCAAATATCTAAGCTCTAGGCCTTGTGGTTTCAGAGAAGAAGATTTTTAAAGTTTTTACTATATATTCCTATACAAAACTAAGTGACCCCCGGTGCGGGGTCAATTTTGACCCAGGGGTCATAATTTGAACAATATTGGTAGAGGTCCACTAGCCAATGCTACATGCCAAATATCTAAGCTCTAGGCCTTGTGGTTTCAGAGAAGATTTTTAAAGTTTTTACTATATAAGCCTTTGTAAAACTAAGTGACCCCCGGTGCAGGGTCAATTTTGATCCGGGGCTCATAATTTGAACAATCTTGGTAGAGGTCCACAAGCCAATGCTACATGCCAAATATCTAAGCTCTAGGCCTTGTGGTTTCAGAGAAGAAGATTTTTAAAGTTTTTCCTATATATTCCTATGCAAAACTAAGTGACCCCCGGGGCGGGGTCAATTTTGACCCGGGGGTCATAATTTGAACAATCTTGGTAGAGGTCCACTAGCCAATGCTACATGCCAAATATCTTAGCTCTAGGCCTTGTGGTTTCAGAGAAGAAGATTTTTAAAGTTTTCCCTATATATTCCTATGCAAAAACTAAGGGCCCACCCCCGGGGGTCAATTTTGACCCGGGGGTCATAATTTGAACAATCTTGGTAGAGGTCCACTAGACAATGCTACATTCCAAATATCTAAGCTCTAGGCCTTGTGGTTTCAGAGAAGAAGATTTTTAAAGTTTTTCCTATTTGTTGCCCTAGCAACCAGAGTTCTGCATGGAATGGAATTCTTTGAACAATTTTGGTAGAGCTTCATGCAAGGAACATTCCTGCATAGTTTTATCAACATTGGCCTAGAGGTTTCAGAGGAGATGTCATTTGAATCAAAATGTTGACGGACGACGGACGGACGACGGACGACGGACAATCATCGATCAGAAAAGCTCACCCTGGCATAGCCAGGTGAGCTAATAATAATGGAAAACTGGAATATTCTTAAAGGATTACTGGTACAACTGAAACTTGGAAAGTTATGGAATTTCATTGGGATCTGTCAACATCTATTTTCTAAACAACAGTAAAATAATGTAGAGAGACATCCACCTATTCATGCTCAGGAAAGGCAGTGTCAAATTTCATGTGATTCTTACTTTGGAACGGATCAACATTAATGTCCTGTCTCATTTTGAGATTTCCTTCTACATCTTTTTTCTTTGCACACTGAATTCTAAGGTGCGGGAAGCTGGCAGTGGTAGTGTCCCGAATACGAAATGCGCACACACCCTTTTTACAGTCTTTACCAACCAAATTGTTTGGGTGGGGTTTGTATGGTTCTTCTTTGGTTACACATGATACAACAATTACAGCTGGGCCACTATAGTTGCAAATCTGTAATTAAAGATTGTTTTCTTTTAAAAGGTTTTGAATATATGAAATAAAGCTCTGCAATATCACTTGCTTGCAGTTTTAATGACATGCACATACATTATTTAGATGCATTAGAGGTCTCTATATATATATAAAATCTGTTACTTTTTCAAAATGCTGTTACCGTTCTATTTATAAGTTTGAAACTTTTTTACCTTCTACATTATTTAAATCTGTTGCTACAAGTTAACAAGAGGGCCATGATGGCCCTATATTGCTCACCTGACTACCATTGGCTATAATACAAGGGCTCATGATTCTAACATAATTCGTAGAGGTCCACTACACAATGCTAAGTAACATTCCAAATATCTATTCTCTGCCTGTCGGCCTTCTTGTTTTTTTTAAGTTTTCCCTATATAAGCCTATGTGAAATTAAGTCACCTCCCTCACCACCACCTCCGGGGAAGTGTTAATTTTGACCTGGGGGTCATGATTTGTTGGTAGAGGTCCACTAGACAATGCTACATGCCAAATATCTAAGCTCTAGGCCTTGTGGTTTCAGACAAGAAGATTTTTTAAGTTTTTCCTATTTGTTGCCATAGCAACCAGAGTTCTGCATGGAATGGAATTCTTTGAACAACTTTGATAGAGCTTCATGCAAGGATCATCCCTGCAAAGTTTCATCAACATTGGCCAAGTGGTTTCAGAGGAGATGTCGTTTGAAGGAAATGGTGGACGGACGGACGTACTCACATTTTGATACTTATGTGGCTAGCCTTTTGTTCTCCCCATTGTTCTTTTTAGCCACTTAACAGAAAATAGCCACATAACAGCATTACAGAATGAATGACATCAAAGTAAATGTACTGTTACCTATTGTCTGTATAGCCACCTAAGTACCAGAATGTGAGCACGGATGGACAACGTACGACGGACGCCGGACGGAATTCGATCCTAATAGCTCACTCTGGCACTTTGTGCCAGGTGAGCAAAAAACATGATGGCCCTATATTACTCACCTGCCTTCCACTGGCTGTAACAGAAGGCCATCAATAAGAGAAAGGGTCAATTTTGACCTTGGGCTCATTATTTTCCTCTATATACAGTAGTGGGAAATTTGCGTATATCGTGCATGTAACATGCGTATAATGACTGTGCACTCATCGTGTATTTCGTCAATAGTATATCGTGTATCATATCATATCATTCATCATGCAACGTGCACCGTTACACTTATACACGATATACGATACACAATTCCAGGTGCACGATAGGCCTATACAGTTTATGATTCAATGTTTTATTTAGTCGTAAATTGTTTTACTTAGAGAATATATCTCCGCAAAAAAAATCAAGTGCTGACTTCACATTTCATTTTTCATTCGTCAGTGCAATACGGGCAATAATGACTTTTGGGACAGACGGCAGACAGTTTACACCTGAAATCGGCAATTTAACATACCTGTGAACCCTACCGTTTCTTGCGGTATACTACCGGATTTCAAAGAGAAAAATTATCTCCCGCCGGGAGGTGCCATTCTACCGTAAATTAGCAATTATGATCCAATTGACCTTTAACCCAGAATGTAAACAGATTATTGACTGGTTTGCCAATTTGTGCAGACTGATTTATCAATATCTCAGCTAAATCGTATACCAGTCTGCTTCCATGTGCCACCTGTTCTGTTGATTGCATTAAATTTTTTGTCACGGTCCATGATTTTGTGTGTGTCAGTTTTTCACACATTTTATGATGGGGATTAAATTGTTAATTGGTGTCTGTACCCATCAGGAGTCATAACATAATGGATTATGGCTAAGTAGGCAGAGTGGAAAATCCTAGTCCATAAAATTAATTAATCACAGGATGTAAACAGATCGGACAAAAGGTAAAAAAAACAAGGCTGGAAAACAAAGATGATATAACTATTACCTTGCAATATTTCTAGATCGATTTTCATTTTTTATTCACAATTTATGAATTCATGATTACCAAGATACTATATAAGATATATTCTTATTTCTATATGCATATTTTACTTTCACTTTACTGATAATTATATTGTGAAAAGAAAGTGAAAGTAGTTTTAAAAATGCTATGATTTAAAACAGATGTTTAAAGCAGCTTTTCAATGTCATTTGTGACTATTAGCTTGAAGCGCATGGACGCTTAAAAATCTACCGCAAAAATTTCCAATCTCCCTAATTTTTAGGACAAATCTCCCTCATTTCTATCAAAAATGGTTCACAGGTATGATTTAATCATATTTTTTTGACGGAAAGGACATAATTTTTCTTTAATATCTAAACTGTTGTCATGGCATTATCTTAAGTGCATTTGACAAGGTATAAGGAAATTCATTAGAAATTATAACAGGACTGGGAACATCAACTACTTTTGAATATTACTAGGTAGATAAAAATAATATGACAAATCGACGAATCATCAATAGTTTTACAAAATCAGTTAAAGTCAGAGCAAAACTAATAAAATTAATGTTCAATACCTTATTAAAATTACATCTTGTTTAGGGTAATCCTCATAATCGTTATAAAAACGAATTTACTTAAAAACTGACTGATTTATTGAAAAGATAATTATGTTGACTGTCAAAAAGACAAATGGACAGTGCCTTTCGTGTAGTGGCGCTTTAAAGAAACGTGTTGACAGCAATTAACTTCCGCCCATTTTCTCGCACCTCAGGATCAATATTCAAATTCAAATTAGACACTTACCGTAAATTATTTCGCACCTAGGAAAGCTGGGCACATTTATAACTTACTGAAGTCTTTTTTCTATTGTGTAGGTGTGAGACCTGTAAATAATTGGTCTTATTCTTTTGTCCCATTAACGGTATAAGGACAACAAATTGTTAAAGAGAAACAAAACAAACAGATTTGGTGAAGAAAAAAAAAACCCATCAAATATAAGTAAAATGTAAAAAGGCTAAAGTCATCGTATAACCTGTAGCGTTCACTTCGTATATCGTTCATATCGTGTATCTTTCTGAATCTGTACTGTGTATTTACCATACGTGTAATGTGTGTGTATCGTGCGTACATCATGCGTGTATCGTGCTCTCCGTGTGACAACTGTTACGTTCTGACTACTATAAGCCTATGTAAAATCAAGAGACCCTCCGGCAGGGTTAATTTTGACCCAGGATCATGATTTGAACAATCTTGGTAGAGGGTCACCGAGTAATGTCACATGCTACATATCTAAGCTCTAGGCCTTGTGGTTTCAGAGATTTTTTTGAATTTTTCCTTTTTAAGCCTATATGAAAACAAGTGACCCCTGTGTGGGGTCAATTTTAACCTAGGGTCATAATCTGAACAATCTTGGTAAAGGTCCAGTTGGTAATGCCACATGCTAAATATCTAAGCTTTAGGCCTTGTGGTTTCAGAGAAGATTTTTAAAGTTTTTCCTACATTAAGCCTATGTAAAAACTAGAACTGCCACTGTCATGGCCTGAATACCCCCGCATACCGCTTTGAAGTCAAGGCCCCTGTGACCTTGACCTTTGACCTGGTGACCTCAAAATCAATAGGGGTCATCTACTAGTCATGACTAACCTCCATGCCAAATATGAGGACTGTGGGTCAAAGGAATCTTAAGTTATTGGGCGGACAAGCTTTTTGAAGTCAAGGCCCCTGTGACCTTGACCTTTGACCCGGTGACCTCAAAATCAATAGGGCTCATCTACTAGTCATGACTAACCTCCATGCCAAATATGAAGACTGTGGGTCAAAGGAATCTTAAGTTATTGGGCGGACAAGCTTTTTGAAGTCAAGGCCCCTGTGACCTTGACCTTTGACCTGGTGACCTCAAAATCAATAGGGGTCATCTACTAGTCATGACTAACCTCCATGCCAAATATGAAGACTGTGGGTCAAAGGAATCTTAAGTTATTGGGCGGACAAGAAAAAACCGACGGACAGCCGGATGGCCGGACAGCCGGACGGACAAGCTGATTCCAGTATACCCCCCTTACAACTTTGTTGTGCGGGGGTATAACAAGTGACCCCCGGGTGGGGTCAATTTTGACCCAGTGGTCATAATTTGAACAAGCTTTGTAGAGGTCCACTAGGTTATGCCACATGCTAAATATCTAAGCTCTAGGCATTGTGGTTTCAGAGAAGAATTTTTAAGTTTCTCCTATATAAGCCTTTAGAAAAACAAGTGACCCCTGTGCAGAGTCAAGTTTGACCCGGGGGTCTTAATTTGAACACTCTTGGTAGAGATTCACTAGGTTATGCCACATGCCAAATATCTAATCTCTAGGCCTTCCTGTTCTTGAGACGAAGATTTTTAAAGTTTTAGGTCTGCATGGAATGTCATTATTTGAACAACTATGAAAGGGCTTCATGCAAGGAACATCCCTGCCAAGTTATATCATCATTGGCTAAGTGGTTTCAGAGGAGATGTTGTTAGAAGGAAAATGTTAACGGACGTACATCGTACGACGGACAGAATGTGATCCTTAATGCTCACTCTGGCACTCTGTGCCAGGTGAGCTAACAAGTCATGTGATACAACCTGCTCATGCCACTCACTTTAATAGATGGGAATGTTTTTCTTTCCAGCGTACTGCTCTCGCCTAGTATGGTGCAAGCAGACCTTCCTCCATACTCATAATGGAATCTCAACCCCCTAGCACAAGGCTGTTCAACAATCTGAATGAATGGTCCCTGATCCTGGGTCCCAGGTGATGGTTGCCTAGTCATGGTTGTGGCCTGGCTTTGGCTTGCCGGGACATGTATTGTTACCATTTGGAGCTGCTGTGGTATTCAAATTTGGATCAGCTGTTAATTTAGAATAGAAAAACAATATCAGCTGATCAGTGCTGTACTATACCCAAAAGCTTTTGAAACTTTAGGTACTTGTAAGTAATCTAATCACAGGATAACTGTTCATCAGACCTGACTTGCCCTTAACACACAAATTACACATTTTAACATTCTTTCGTACCAAGTATTACAAAGGTTTTGTTTTGTTAATTTTCAAGTTACTTCTACAAGAAATCTGTTATCTCAAAGTGACAACTTTGCAATCTGCAAATCCTTCATTTGAAGTGCATCTTTTTTAGTTAATACACAATCAAAGGTTTTATAACAAATAAAACAAGAACGGTCCCTCACAAGTGACGAATGCTCCGGAAAGAGGTGTCTCACAGTCTGTGTCCTCTCTATGTGCTCAATAAATGTGATGTGTAATTTTTAAATCCTTCCATGCATGACAGAGTTATCATACATACAGTATTCCATTACTTTTAAACACCAAGTGTGACCTTGACCTTTGAGGTAGGGACACGGTTCTTGCAAACAACACATTGTCATGATGTGCTGAACATTTGTGCCAAGTTCTTTTAAATCAATTAATGCATGACAAAGTTACAATCCGGACACAAATGTATGCATATATACAGGATTTCATTACCTATAAACTCTAATTGTGACCTTGACCTTTGAAGTAAGGATCTTGCACGCGACACATCGACTTGATGTGCTGAACATTTGTGCCAAGTTATTTCAAAATCCTTCAATGCATGACAAAGTTATAGTCCGAACACAAATATATGCATATATACAGGATTCCATTACCTAAAAACTCAAAGTGTGACCTTGACCTTTGAGGTAGCGACGTGGGTCTTGCACGCGACACTTCGTCTTAATGTGCTGAATATGTGTGCCAAGTTATTTTAAAATCCTTCAATGCATGACAAAGTTACAGTCCGGACACGAATGTGTGCATATATGCATATATAGAGGAATTCATTACCTTCAAACTCTAAGTGTGACCTTGACCTTTGAGGTAGGGACGTGGGTCTAGCACTAGACACGTCGTCTTGATGTGCCTGGTATTTGTGCCAAGTTATTTTTAAAATCCTTTAATGCATGACAAAGTTACAGTCCTGACACGAATGTGTGCATATATGCATATATAGAGGAATCCATTACCTTCAAACTCCAAGTATGACCTTGACCTTTGAGAGCTAGGGACGTGGGTTTTGCATGAGACACGTCGTCTTGATGTGCTCAACATTTGTGCCAAGTTATTTTAAAATCCTTTAATGCATGACAAAGTTATAGTCCGGACACGAATGTGTGCATATATAGAGGATTCCATTACATTCAAACTCTAAGTGTGACCTTGACCTTTGAGCTAGGGACATGGGTCTTGCACGCAACACGTCGTCTTGATGTGCTATACATTTGTGCCAAGTTATTTTAAAATCCTTCAATACATGACAAAGTTACAGTCCAGACACAAATGTGCAAGTGGGGATGCACAGACGGACGGTGCGATTTTAATCAGCCATCCTTCGGGGGCATAAAAAAAAGTCACAAAACTTTTTTCTTTGGTATATTAGCACTACAGAATCTTTTAACTGTTAATTCACACAAAACAGAATGTTAGGGAAATACTGGTATATAGGGTTCGATTGATATATCGTATCGAACGTTCCTGTATCAATCAAATATCAGTCAAAAGAATGATTAAAAACATTGTTATTCGACCCGGTAGGCTTCCGGGGACGCTTGATATCGCGTATTTGTACGCATTCCTTCTACAAAAGGAAGCTAAAAAAGGCCGACAATGATTCCACGGGATGCATGGAATGTACACATCTTGACAGCTGATAAAATGGAAGGCGTCCAGGGTTCGAATTTAAGCTCGCATACTCGCGAAAAGCAAGTGAAAATTGCAAATAGAGATTTCAGGCACCAGCATTTTTTTGCGAGTGAAAATTTTGGGCCGAATAATCCTCATTTCTAATGGTCGATCTTTACAAATTCTATCTTTGATAAATCGGGGTCATTTTGACTGATTCTTATCATTCGCCGAACGAATGTTTTGGCTTTGCCATTAACGGAAGTTTACATTTGATACATGTTCCGTGCGCATGTCCGTTAGGAAGTACCTGCGCAAATAATGATGACGTTTACCGCATGGTGTTTTATTAGTTACTATTTATATAGCGCAAATACGATAGGCTTGATGATTAAGGGTGTTTAAGGGATGATTAAGGGTGTTTCTCTTGGTGCTCTGCCTTCTGCAAAGGCATTGAGTACATACGTTTTTTGGTTCTCAAGGTTTGCTTTTTATATATTTATACACGAGCATTTTTGTGTTTTACATACCATGCCTTTTGTTTCCATTGCGTGTGTTAGAGATTCACCTAGCAGGGATTACTTTTATTTACACTGTCCTGTGACTTTGGAACATGGTGGGGGTAAGAGTGAGGTTGGGTGCGCACCATAAACCGGTTTAAGCTCCCCAGTGGTGTTTTTGCCACTGACCGTTCCAAGGCGGTGCCCCACTGTGTTCCTTTAATTGTTCGTTTTGTCCTCGTGTGTTTGCTTTGTATGCTAGTGTGTGTTGGTAGTGTATATGTGTGTGTGTACATGATTGTGTGTGTGTGTGTCGTGTGTGTGTGTTGGTGGTGTGCACTTCTGGGTGCTGTGGGGCTCGTTTTGGGGAGGCTGCGTTTTTGGTACGTGGCATTCCCTGTTTGATATTATTTTTGTTTTGATGAGACACGTCAAGCACGAGCAGTGCAGAAGTTGATCTCTATCTATCTTGTTATACTGCCTCACACCTCTCACGAGTATTATGGGCAGGGATCTGCCAGCATAAAAACTGTACTGTAAAAAAAATGGATAAAGGAGTTCAATATTTATCTCGTGTATGATGCTTAATAAGGTTACAATGTGACAAAAATCGTCTGCAAAACGTGCAAGTCATTTGTACAAACCAACCATGCCCTCTAATGTAGTCATTAATGGATTATACTGATTAGCTTGTAAATTTAACTTGTCTAAAAAAATCGCAAAAATGCAAAATGCAAGTTGTTTTCTCATTTAGCAAGTAAAAAAAAAAACCACTTGCAAAAAAATGCAAGTAGAAAATTTAGTTAAATTCGAACCCTGGGCGTCATCTGTTTTGTGCTCTCAACCAATTAGAACGAGAGGTTTTCCAATACTTAACAAGTCAAATGTTTGAACGCCACCAAATGTAGTGGGGGTTGCACCATAAACCGGTTTAAGCTCCCCAGTGGTGTTTTTGCCACTGACCGTTCCAAGGCGGTGCCCCACTGTGTTCCGTTAATTGTTCGTTTTGTCCTCGTGTGTTTGCTTTGTATGCTTGTGTGTGTTGGTAGTGTATGTTTGTGTGTGTACATGATTGTGTGTGTGTGTTGTGTGTGCATGTGTGTGTGTGTTGGTGGTGTGCACTTCTGGGTGCTGTGGGGCTCGTTTTGGGGAGGCTGCGTTTTTGGTACGTGGCATTCCCTGTTTGATATTATTTTTGTTTTTTTGCGATAAGTAGTAATGTTGGATTTAATGTATGGTGATTAACCAAACCTAATCTTTTTGCACTCTAATTTTGTATATGGCTGACCATTTGTTAATGTTTAATGCTAAAAAAGATGATTCTACGTCAAGTCTATAGGCATTGTTTCCTCTGTATGAATTATCAAATCATTGAAATAATAATTTTTTATTTATTTTCCTAAGTTTAGAATTCTAACATATCAATTTGCTTCAATTTATATTATTCATGTACGAAAGAAAAATTATTTCCAAGATATAAATTAATTTGTTCCCACTATATAAATAAAGTAAATTCCACTCCGGCGAGGTTTCGATCTCTGATCTCCCGCGTGCCAAGCGGGGATACATTACACTGCGCTATCGAGGCATTGAGTTTTACAGCGTATAACTTTGTTATTGACCAATACGTGTACAGACGTTTGTTTCGGAATGGCGGTACAAATTTATGTAAACAAACGAATTTAACTTCCCAGACACTTTAAATAAGAAGTGGACACATCATAAACTTGGTAGTTTCGTAAAGTATATTCAACTATCTGTTAGTAGTCATTCGTTTAAAATCGGCTATTTACGTAAAATTTAGACTGGTTCGCGATCTCAAATCAAAAGACCGCTTGTTACAAAAGAACACACTGTGAAATCAGTTTACAGTCTAAAAGGAGTTACGTCACCCCATGGAAATTTTACTTGCTGCATTCCAATATACACGCCACCTTTAGGTGGCGTGTAATTATTTACTGCACAGGTAGGCGGTCGTAGCATCGGATAATTATCTGTGTATTATCAATTTAACTTTAATTTGCAATGTGTTTGCTGTGAAGTTAGCGTGTTTGCTGATTAATTATCGGCTTATTACAGCTGTCTTTCGGAACCGTCAACATTTTTAATTTGTTTTTGTTTAATTTGTTTAACAATTTTACCAATGATTCAATTACTGGCGTCTATACAGAGAAGAAACTGGAAAATTGGCATGTTTTAGGATAATATATTAGCGCTGTTTTTCGGGACTGTTTACGAATTAAAAGATATATAATCACTGCTCATGTGTTCTTTTGAAAATAGCGGCGTGTTTGCATTGAAGTGTCTCGAAAATTATTGTGTTTGCAGACTAATGACCGCTAATTTTCGCCGCCGTTTTTCAAGTTAAAGAGAAATGATCACTATTCAACTTTTAATTGTTTTAACTATTGTTTGGCCGCGTACTTGCAGAGAAATGACTAAAAAATGTGGCTTGATTGCAATGAAAATTACGTCTTTTTTTCCACCCGTTCACGATTCACATGCATATATATTTATTTTTTACAAAAATTATTATAAAAAGAACAATGCCCTTCAGGGTAAATCTACATGAAAACCAGTTTATTTAAAAAAATTAATGTTAAATTTCAATAAAAGAGCAAAACTGGTGATGTTTCTCAAAGGTTTTCTTTTTCTTTCATTCGTGGAAAATATCAAATGATATATCAGATATCGGTCATTTCGTATCGATACAAATATTGTATCGATCATTTATACTGGTACTCAGCCCTACAGATTGTGACTGTTTGAACTGTAGTATTTGATGGGCAACATTTGGATCCATCTGAAGAAAGTCAATTCCTTTGAAGTCGAGATTAAGCTGTAGTAAACACTCAAGGTGCTTAGACATGTTAAGACGACAAAAGTACCTCATCTGGAAATGTGATTGTAAAATCCTCCAGTCAGCTCTTTGACTTGTATAACTTAGTCTATTACATTCTGTTTTACAGAATTCAAAATGCTACAAGAATACATAATTGCCATTATGAAAAACAATAGACACAACTGTTTGGATGGAATTCAACCGGGTCAAATTTTTCTGTGACCCAAGTTATTTCACGTCTGACTTTAATGAAAACAAGAGGGCCAAGATGGCCCTTTATTGCTCACCCTGCTTCCACTTGTTATAATACACGGAAGTATGCCTTGTGGTTTCAGAGAAGAAGATTTTTTACATTTTTCCTATATAAGCCTATGTAAAACCAAGTGACCCCCGGGCAGAGTCAATTTTGACTCAGGGGTCATAATTTGAAAAATCTTGGTAGAGGTCCACTGGACAATGCCACAATATACACTACATACTTCCGTGCATTTATATTCAAAACAAAACATATTTAATCATGAACAATGGGGCGGAAGTTTCGTTAAATGTACAATAAACGTGACTAAAACGTTAAAATATATTATGATATAATACATAATGTGCAAACAATTCTTACATTACTGCTTAAAGCAAAAAGAAATGAACTATGATTTATTCGAATCTTCATTGCAATATGTATGAAATTAGCGAGCTTGACAATTACAGATTTCTGTGAAGTAGCCATAACTTTTCTGAATTTGCTAATATCGTATCAAAATAATATTAAAAGCTGGTTATGTCTGTATGACACATCGCATCTGGCGTATAGCTATCTACTACTGCACGTGCTAAAGGAACACGTGACTTTTACCAATGCTAAATGCCGTACCTTACATTACGTAGCAATTACCTTACATTACGGGTTTTCAAATCTAGTATTTCATTGCAACTCAACTCAACTCAACATCCATTTTTTTATTTCTGTCAGGTTACATATGTAACAAAATGACAATAACAGCTACAAATGTACATAAAATGTGGGTATTGACATATGTAATGCACATATTGGTAACATATCAAGAAAAAAATTTAAAATATTTCATGTAAGATCTGAAAAGCATGAATCTAGTATTTAATACTACTTTTATCAAGATTTTTCCTCTTTTATTGAGAATGCATATATAACTATCATATTTCAACGTGTCATGACTGAGCGTAACAGGGATTCATTCGCTTATTTTACAATACCTGATTATACTTTCTATCATGTATTATGAAATTTTTTCTTAAACATGTTTCATGCATTCTTCTGATTCACACATGATATTCACGGTGGGGAATCACATGGTCAAATTAATCTCTATACGAAAGTGAATATATGAAAAATGTTATAAAATAATGAAAGCTGTTCAGCTGTGATTATAAAAAGTAGACTATCTTATGACAACATTAACGTATTCTAGAACTACTATGGTCTCGGTAACAATCACCTTCTGAATGTGCTGAACACTTCAAAACTAAATTAGTTCAGTGTACTGAAGTGTTTATTACAATCGGAAGGAGACTATGATTGAGACCTATGTAGTTCTAGAATACATTAATGTCGCCATAAGATAGGCTACATTTCATATTTAAAGCTAAGCAACTTTCATTATTTTTTTAACATTTTCATAGAATTACTTTTATTTAGAGATTATTTTGATCACGTGATTCCCCACCGTGATATTTATATTTACTAAAACTTCGATAGTTTGATAAATTTTAGCGTTATTTTTTGCTCAAGTTCTTTGACAGTTTAACGACTTACCTGCATTTCCAGTTACGAAAATTCCCATGAGTGAATGAAAATAAAAAACAGAAACTACCTTATATAGTCTGGTATAAACACGTGACATTCAGTCGGATTTATTCCTATAAATAAATACACAAGTAGATCTGTAAGACTAAGCACCGAACATGAGGTCAGACGACAATTGTTTTCCCCATGGTTTTTGATTTGGTTGTCATCCAGAATGAACTTTTCTAATAACGGATGACAGTTTTTTGGCTAGTTTCGACTTACTTAATTTATATAGTAAACATGAAGTCTTTTTTGCTAACTCAATTATAAACACATGATTGCTCAAAAGAGGGCATTCAGGTGCAAACATTCATGTGAGAGGTTTTATTTGATCGAAATGATATATTTCAGATTTAAAGATGTAATTGAAATACAATAGTTTATTAAATTAAATAGAGATATTGGATGACAAACGCAAATAATTACTTTGTCTTCGCATACGCATTTCTTATAACTTTAACAGATTAAATACGAACAATTTTATCTTTGTAAATATCATACTTTGATATCAATTTCTTTATCCTCAATAGATCGTAAATTTTCATATTAACACAGTGTCCTAGCGTACAGTAAGCCGAAACGGAAGTTGCTGATCTGTACGCTGATGATCAGTTAGTTGTTGGCACAAATTGAGGCCACCACGGTCTAGATTTTGTATTGAAAGTTTATTTAAATCGTCTTTTTTGAAGGAGATATTTTTGGGGTAAGTGTACCAGTTATTTATACTATTATTGTAATCATCTTTGCTTCTAGTAAGGTGTATTATAGTTGTAATCGGCCTTCGTTCCCAGTTTGATCACTGTCAAATTGACGAAACGGCCAGAAAAAATTGACTTTGTGTTCGCATATTTCATTGTATATATAGTTTCTGGTCTATAATAGTGCCGGGGTGGAAGAAAAACATATTTTTCTGACTCGTAGACTTCTTTGAATCGAGATTGAATGACTTGATGCAGAAAAAAATAACCGTTTTGTTCCATCACAGAAAGTGACCCCACTGTACATTTAGTTGCAACATTTCAATATAAGACTGTACGACTAGTTTCAAAACATTAACATTCAGAATTCTAATGAATAAAACCAAATCATATGTTCGATTTACTAGCATTGAGTTTAGTGGGGTTTACACCTTCCAAGTTTCTTGTACAAGACATTAAGATAAGTACTGCTTATGTCCTGTACAAGAATTTTTCATATATAAACACCCACATTTGGGCAACTTTTGTCAGAATTTATGTGACATAATATGCGATAATTTTCTTGAATGAGAATAGAGCCTGTTCCATTTTTTCGCAATTTCTTGGCTGTCTAAATTACTGATAAGAAGTGATTAATGGGGAAAACAGATGTGGGAGAAGTAATTCAGGTACATTTTTTTAAATTTTGTACACAATGGCTTGGTCAAAGGACAAAGTTGACCAACTGATCAATTTATACCAAAAAAGGGAACATTTATATGATACAAGTGCAAAGTACTATCACACTGAACAAAAAAGAGAGTTTTTAAGATGAAATTTAAAAGCCATTTTAATATGTATACAATGGTCATTCAATTAAAGATTTTTCTCGATAAGAACACTTAATGCATTTCTTTTAAAACATAATCCATTAATTTCATATTTTCTTAAAAAAATTCAGAAAGTCGTAATATTATGTGCTGAAGACATCTTCCTGCTATTTTGTGATTAATTGTCAAAGCAATTCTTGCTAGATCTTGTGTAGAAATTTTTTTTGTACAAGTCATAACTTTGGCTTATCTTTAATGTCTTGTACAAGAAACTTGTTGTATGTAAACGAAGCCTTACATGCCAAATTACGCATTCATTGGTCACATTGATTAGCCACATATGCCATTATTAGTGTTATAAATATCTTTAAAGATCTGTGTTTTGTCAAAATATTTATAGATTTCATTAATGTTCTGTCATTATTTTCACGTTTCGAAAAACCGCTATTGCAGTTGTTCTCCGCTTCAAGTAATTTTTCATGTATATCTGGCCTGTTCAAGACAATTTGATATGTGTCCGTGTTTGTAATGCATACTTACTATAGATGAGTGTTAGAAAACAACAATGCAATCTCATACCGTCAGTCAGTAAGAATTCCAAGAGAAAACTGAGCTGTATGTAGATTAAACGCTTGTTTTTATTTTAAGCTCACCTGACACAAAGTGCCAGAGTGAGCTATTAGGATCGCATTTTGTCCGGCGTCCGTCGTACGTCCGTCCGTCCGTCCACCATTTCCTTCAAACGACATCTCCTCTGAAACCACTGGGCCAATGTTGATGAAACTTTGCAGGAATGTTTCTTGCATGAAGCTCTATCAAAGTTGTTCAAAGCATTCCATTCCATGCAGAACTCTGGTTGCTATGGCAACAAATAGGAAAAACTTAAAACATCTTCTTCTCTGAAACTACAAGGCATTGAGCTTAGATATTTGGCATGTAGCATTGTCTAGTGGACCTCTACCAAGATTGTTCAAATTATGACCCACGGGTCAAAATTGACCCCGCGCGGGTGGTCACTTAGTTTTGCATAGGCTTTATAAAGGAAAAACTTTAAAAATCTTCTTCTCTGAAACCACAAGGCATCGAGCTTAGATATTTGGCATGTAGCATTGTCTAGTAGACCTCTACCAAGATTGTTCAAATTATGACACACGGGTCAAAATTGACCCTGCACGGGGGGTCACTTAGTTTTGCATAGGCTTTATATATGAAAAACTTAAAAATTCTTCTTCTTTGAAACCACAAGGCATTGAGCTTAGATATTTGGCATGTAGCATTGTCTAGTGGATCTCTACCAAGATTGTTCAAATTATAACCCCGGGTCAAAATTGATCCCGCACGGATGGTCACTTAGTTTTGCATAGGCTTTATATAGGAAAAACTTTCAAAATCTTCTTCTTTGAAACCACAAGGCCTAGAGCTGAGATATTTGGTATGTAGCATTGTCCAGTGGGCCTCTACCAAGATTGTTCAAATTATGACCCTCGAATCAAAATTGACTCCGCACGGGGGGTCACTTAGTTTTACATAGGCTTATATTGGGAAAACTTAAAAAAATCTTCTCTGAAACCACAAGGCCTAGAGTTTAGATATTTGGCATGTAGCATTTGCTAGTGGACCTCTAGCAAAATTGTTCAAATCATTATCCCTTGGTCAAAATTAACCCTTCCCAGGAGGGGGGAGGGAGGTGACTTGATTTCACATAGGCTTGTATAGGGAAAACTTAAAAAGATAAGAAGGCCGACAGGCAGAGAATAGATATTTGGAATGTTACTTAGCATTGTGTAGTGGACCTCTACGAATTATGTTAGAATCATGAGCCCTTGTATTATAGCCAATGGTAGTCGGGTGAGCGATATAGGGCCATCATGGCCCTCTTCTAATTAGATTTGCACTGTTTTCCTGGTATATAAATAATGGTTTCCTGAAATGTGTTTTCTTAAATTTCACAGGTGTGTTCCATACATTCTGTGGATGGGCAACCAACTAAGGACACCCGAATGACATCTTTACATGGTCTACTCTACAAACATGACAAAGGATCCAAACTAACGCTAATGCAGACTGAAAATTGTGACTTTTTCAAATTGCAATGGGAGAATGATAAAACATGTATTGCTACACCACTGCAAAAATGACCAGTGTATTGCAGGTTGATGCAAACTGTTTTACAGAATTGTGAAATAATCAAATTGAGGCAGTAATGGTCGATAAGTGTACACATACAATTGACTAAGTTGCACTTGATCACTGTTACTTCTATAGTAGATACACCGGAACTCAGCTTCAGCGCAGACAGCATTACAAACGATACTGACTTTATACTGGACGGTAATACACAGGACTTAGCTTTTCTGTCTTCATGACACCGATTTCTACTCTCTCTCTCTCTCTCTCTCTCTCTCTCTCTCTCTCTCTCTCTCTCTCTCTCTCTCTCTCTCTCTCTCCCTCTCTAAGTTTTGCCATATAAACTGAATGTGAAAGACCATATTCTGTTGGTATTAACCAGACGTCATGTATGGATATGGGACGGCGGTTTTTTATTTAAAAACCTTTGGACTTTGTGTACATGTACATACTGTCAATGTGTTGCAATTATGATTATGGCCATGTTAAATTGTTAAGGCAGTGTACAGTTTTCATACGATAGGATAGGATAGGAAGAACACAACCACCTGACGATATAAAACTTGATATTATTTTATTATACTCTTTTACGGGTCGTACCGATTATAGCCTCTTTAGAGGATGGTGGACCTAATAAGCACGATTACAAACAAAATATTATACTCTTTATTAACCACCACTCATTCTTCACTGATTCAAAATTACTCTGTTTGTACATGTAAAAACTAAATGAATGTCTCCTCATTTAAAGAGCGATTAAAATTTTAAAATCCATTAAAAATTCAATAAAGTATGATGAAGCAAATATGCAGTGACACGGCAAATTTTAACTTTTTCTACAATTTGAGTGTCTCTATTGATTTCTGATTTCTTTCAATGATTATAGCATACATGTATTAAACAGGAGATGCATGCAACTTTGTAAAAATTACAAAAGAAATATTAAACAATTGTAGAAAATTTAGAACAACAAATTCTTATATTCTCATTGTGTTCCTTGTTTGGTAACAATATGACTGTAACTTTTCTAGAATGTGTTGTGTAGTTTCAAGACCTAACCTCTATATTTAAGACCTGAATACTGTAGCGGGGAATACATTTGCAGACAACATATTTATAATAATACATTAAGTTACCCTAGCTACCCTTAAGCTTTTATAGCACATCGAATTTTATATGTATTGCATGAATTAGTTACAATATTTTTCAGGATACTGCTTAGGATGTGCATTAGACCAACGGAAACAGCCGATTTAAAGGTACGGACAGTACCGGAAATTTCCGTAAATTTGACTAAAACAATGACGAATGAAAGAAACGTTGTTAGCATTATGTGCTCTATGTTATTTGTATTGTATTGGAATGAAATGCTTCTTCGGAGAGATGAACTTTCATGTACTGGCAATTGTTTGCTCTCTCCACTACACCATTGTTATGCGGATGAATTGTGGATGTAAGGCTGTAATTTGCATTATCTGTAAAATAATTATTTCTTCACAGATAGACATTGATGGACCTGTTCTCGGCATTGCATTCCTGCATGCTTGTGCCAATATTCAGTTTATCTGTTGCAGTTGCACTCATATTTGTCTTCACAATATCAAATATTAACTGTTTTTCACTCTCTTCCAGGTACTGGTTAGTGGTACAGTGTCTGACAAGGAATAATGAGCAGTTTCATCAGCTTTTTGTGACTGACTGCGGTACACGGGTACTAGCAACAATTACACTTGGAGCAGTCCCCTAAAAACAGCTTAGTGTGGTGTCAAGGACACAAGGTACTTGTGTGTAATAAGTCATGACATAGCTTGAATAAGGCTACTGAGACCTAGTATCAACTGGACTGGGGCTATTAAGACTTCATTCAGTGGTTCCTGGCTGGAATTTGGATGTATTCCTGTTTGTGTCCCCTGTCATAGGTATGCAGTAGACGTGAATAGTGCAAAAAGGAGCTATTTCCTGAGGATAATGAATAACAGGACCTTTATTTCTACTCAAAATGGTATCACTGCAGTAGCAGAAGTTGTCTTGAAACAAAACTTTGAGATTTAAGACTTTAGATCACCAGTAGCATCTGGTAGCCTAACTTGGGAATGATGCATATCTAGCCGCTTTGATAATTTGGCTGTCTCAAATGCTGTATAGAGGCATTTTCTATTGCCCATATCTATAGAACTAGTGGTACTAGAAATATAAATGAGCAATCATTTTAATTGTTAGATCATAGCCTTTCAGAAAAGTATAAATTTGACACTTTTGAACTTTTTAAGAATGATATAATACAATGATACTATTACATAACGTGTCATTTTTATCATGTATTGGGTCAAAAAATAAAATTTCCAAAAATATTGCATCCAGCTAAGATTTGAAAGCATTTTCTAGTAGACTTTGATAAACTGAACAGAAATAAAACAGTTACTGCAGTTTAAGTTTTTGAATTTCTTAGTTCGGTCAAGCCGCAGTCTGGCTTGAAAGCTGAATATACTTGTATTAGATAAACGGCTCTAACTTCATCAATACTCATGATTAAGTCAAGTTCAAACAAAAAATCTTGGTTAAATAGGCATCAGACCACAGTTGTTTGCCCTTGGTTGACCGCAATACGGAAGCAGTTATAGGTAAAATAGTGCTTGTGTTTGATGCTGGATATTTTAAATTTTTTGAATGAAATATATAGGATAAAGGGCATTTATTGGCAGAGAAGACCTAAAATAGCATGAAAATGACAATTTTATTGAAGTTTTAATGTCAGAAAATATTACTTGACTGCTTGTTCACAGAAGTGATTTTGCATGGTTCCGACCATTTTCAGAAATTATTCATACTCATGAACTTTGACCTGAAATGGTGAAAAAAAATGCCGGTCAACCTATAGTTTACTGGAGCTTAAAATGTTGCACTTGGATGATATTATTCAGAACAGGTTAGTTTTATTTGATCGGAATGTCAGAGAAATTGCCAGCTGGCATAATGTTTATATAGAACATATAGTAAAAATAACTGTGGTCTGAGGCCTGATATAAAGCCTGACCAGACCAGACCAGACCAACGGAAACAGCCGATTTAAAGGTACGGACAGTACCGGAAATTTCCGTAAATTTGACTAAAACAATGACGAATGAAAGAAACGTTGTTAGCATTATGTGCTCTATGTTATTTGTATTGTATTGATAATAAAATTGTCCGATTTAAGGCATTGTTTGGGTTTTATTTATAGAACATTTTATCTTTAAATGTAAAATATTAAGCCTACTGCTTTTCATCAATGTCGTAACAACCTCCTTTTCTATTTGAAGTGTATCTAAGTTTGAAATTCTTTTCTGGGCTTTTCTTATCAACCACGTTTTCATTGATTGTGAATTGTTCTGCTATACCCTGTATGAAGTTTTGTGCAATAAAGAGTATGTACGTATGTATTTATGTTGAAGAGCCCATTGTGTTCTTTGCAAGTTAATGGCAATATTTCGAAAACCAAAGTATTATAATTTACCAAAGGATGACTAAGACATTATTAATTAATATTTAAAAATGACAAATTGTATGTAGTAAATTTTATAGAAATATCTTGGTGTATATTTTAGAAGTGACTCGTTCTATAACGCAACACATTTTACATTACAATAAGAATGACTACGTAGACACACAAACTTATACATTGTACTCATTATCTTTTAGATAGACAGTAGACTTAGTAATAACTGCCGTTATATTACTTAATCTCAAAACTAAAAAAGTAGACATATAAACATTACTGACTTTGTCCAATGAATGATTCAATTACTTTATTACCATAGTATAACCACGTTTGAATACGTCAAAGTATATTTTTGTAAGAGTTATTCACTCTCAATATATTTCAATACGCATCACACAATACATTGCCGCATATTGCCATTTATCGCAATACCAAATTTCTGGTAATGCCCATCCCTACTATTTAAATGTATATTCGACATTGAAAATGATACTTGAAAAACACTCCTCCGATATATTTGCATTACATTGTAAAGTTCAGAGCAAGAAATCACTGATTACCAATAGTAATAGGAAATATGAACATAATTCCCTGAAATCAACGTATTGTCCAAAATGAAATAACGTCATTGGCGATGAGCCTCATTACATATAAGAATGCTTCAATTATTGTTAGACAGCAGAACAAATATGAGACAGCTCAGTAGGACAGTGCGCTCGACTTTTTTCAGTGTTTGCCAATGAAACAAAACTTTGTCAGTAAAAGAAACAAGTATAAACAAGGGCCACAAGTGCACAAAAGACTTCAACAAATCAAGAAACATTTCACGGAGTTATCTTCTCTTGCTTACAGACAGGTGTCATAATGGTACATAAGTATTCCAACTTTCAAAGTAATATCTATTATGGAAAAGTCAACAAGTGGACAAGAATGAATGAAAAGTCAAAAAGGGCCATAATTCAAATCTAATCCTTGACAAAGTTACCTTTTCCTGCCTGTGTTTGGGAATCATGATGGTAAACAAGTATTCTAACGTTCAAACTAATATCTCAAACAGTTTAGTCAAAAAGTGGACTGGTACGAAAAACTTAACCAAGGCTCTAAGTCCATAAAGGGCCTGAATTTTTTAAAGACATCATTGACAGAGTTATCTTCTCTTCCTTACAGATGGGGGTAATGATGTTAACAAGCATTCAATGTTTCAAAGCAATATCTCAAAGGATTAAGACAATAAGTGGATTTCATCCATATTCAATGTATTTTCCAAGTCAAAAAGGGGTATAATTCAGAGTTATGTACTCTTGTCTGTTGATGGAGCTAATGATGATAATTAAGTATGGTAAGTTTCTAAGCAATATCTGTAACGGTTTAGAAATAAAGTGGGGTGGTGCAAAAACCTTAACCAAGCTCAATACACGTTCAAAGGAAAAAAGGGCCATAATTCTGACCAAAAACTTGATATGAATTTACTGTTTATGGTGAACTTCGCACTTATCGTCATTCATCTGCGTTCTGATAAATTTTCCGAGAAGTTATGTATGTCAGACTTTTCTTAAATAATGAAATGAAAATTACTTCAATTCTAACTTTGATTTAAAGTCCGAGATTGTATGGTGAAAGTTTAACCAGGTCTAACTCATTGTTTCCAATGGTTTCCGTATGCGTTGTTTGTCCGGAATGTGTAAACTATAGAATGCGTGTTTGGACATGTCACTTGCTACATTCAACTTACCACTTGCTACTTGCCACTTTATTTAACTTGTTTCAACGCAAATATAATCAAAATATGAAAGATTAAGTGGGTAACGCGAGGGCTTAATTATAGGACTAAATCAAACCTATACTTGAAATCAAAAGTATCATAAAAAGCAAATCCCACACAAGCTCAAGGGTTTCAAAATTTGAAAAAGTTTGTTGCCAAGTAGCAAGTGCAAGTAGCAAATGGCAAGTAGCAAGTGACACGTAGTAAGGGGCAAGTAGTAAGTAGCAAGTGGCCAAATATTCATTGACTAAAATAAAATTATTTGTTCTAGAACTATAAATATTTATATACTTGAAAGAAAATAGTGAAACCCTTCAACTGGTGTGGGTTTGGTTTTTTAGCATAATGCCAACTTAGCGTAATCATGCACAAACATACAATACAAGGACAATATGTAATGGCGCACATTTCAAGTCCGGCGTGCACATTACCGCATGTCGTAGTAAGTAGCAAACTTGTGGCAAGTGGCAGATTTTGAATAATTTATTATGGGATATATCAACGTCCGAATGAAAACAAAATGATTACGGGTTTGGCTAACATTATACCACAGACTTGTCAGAAACCTGGTTGATGAAAATATACAATCTCTTGATTTCGTTTCCGGTCTGTATCTTCCATATGCATTGACCGTCAATGTCACACTTAGGTCTGAAAAAGGGACGTTATCTTGAGCCCATACCTTTTATTCAGTTAAAATGTGTTCTTTTTTAAATGAAGTTTTCTGTAAGTTGCATGTACAAAATACAAGAAAGTTAACAAAGTGTCATAATGATATGAATAGCAAAGAAAAAATACGACAGGTGTCAAAACGTTAAAAATATTATTACAAATATTCTAACCCCGAATTCGAACTTACGGGGTCAAGAATGTCATGCAGAAACCATACCAATTACTACAACATCGGTTCATTACATTCTAACGGTTCGTATTTTAGTAACTCAATGTAGTTAATGTGTAAATTAACGAAAATGTCCGTAAACAAGTTTAAGGGTGTCAATAATAATTAATAATCAAAATATTATTGGTGTCAGGTGTTACATTATGATAAACATTGTACGGCGTTATATACCTACTGTAATTATATTTGAGCTAATGAAAGAGTGAACTTTATTTATATTTTCTATTACGTATGATACTTCATGTATATAATTTGTTTCCTTAAAATATTTGAATTCTACTTTATACAATTTTAAACAAAATATATACTGTTGTTATCCATATGATGATTATAGCGAAATAAAATATAAGCATTCGTCATTGTTTAGTCATATTTACGGAAATTTCCGGTACGGTCCGTATCATTAAATCGGCTGTTTCCGTTGGTCTGGTCTGGTCTGGTCTGGTCTGGTCAGGCTTTTATCACCAACCGAACATGAGCCATGTTCGCGAACATGAGATGTAAATACCGAACATGAGCTATATTTTTTTTATTAAGTTGAATTATTATTTCTTATTCATAAAATAGTTAAGAAACATTAAAATACGTGTGCACACCAAAAAGATATTATGTTCAACCACATTAAAGCCTTTAATTCATACAATTTCAAAACGCGTGGCCTGACTCATGTTCGTGAACATGAGATGTAAATACCGAACATGAGTTATATTTTTTTTATTAAGTTGAATTATTATTTCTTATTCATAAAATAGTTTAGAAACATTAAAATACGTGTGCACACCAAAAAGATATTATGTTCAACCACATTAAAGCCTTTAATTCATACAATTTCAAAACGCGTGGCCTGACTCATGTTCGTGAACATGAGATGTAAATACCGAACATGAGTGTTTATAAATTTACTGTAGTAAATTAGTAAAGTATTTTTCATTAAATTGATTATAAATACAAATATACATGCGCATACCAAAAAGATATAATATGCAAGCATATTAAAGCTTGTAATTCATGCATTTTCAAAACGCGTTCGTGAACAACATTTGAAAATACCGAACATGAGTGTTTATTAAGTTTTGTAAGTAAATTATCAAATAATTCGGTCATGTTCATGAACCAATTATCAACAGCGAACATGAGGCATTATTTAAGATTAGCTAATTTTTCGACACGGCGCGTATGAGAGCGTTCAGTTATTACATTTCACATGTGTGTATTTCGTATTATTTGTGAAGTAAAAAAGCCCTTTGTGGTGTTTATTGTTTGTTATCTTTGATATAAGAAATACAATGTAAAAGGTAATATCCGAGAACCCAATAATGACCATATAAAAAAGAAATGTAACATGTAACAAATGACTTACCTCACAGAAGATACAGAAGTCATCACAATTATCCAAACACACATAACAAGGATATTTAGGCATTTTGAAACTAATGATATTGATTTCTCCAGAATTGGAAAAGATGAAGATACTTAGCTTGTACATAATAAATATACATAACCTTTTAAATGAGCAACTGCAATTTATTCTTTAATTATGAAATATTCCAATACCTGCAAAAACAGCATCAAACGTACCGTTATGAACTATTTCTAATCAAAGTGAACCGTCATGGCATGTTTCTTAATCAAGAAGGTGATAAAATGTTCGGTCTTCTTTAAAGACCCCGGCACGCGGGACAAGTGCTTGATTAAGAAAGGTGTTATTATCCAATTAGCGCTAACAATTGAAGGATAATTGGATTAAAAAAACAGTTATCAAATCATTTTTTGTACATGTATTATAATTTTCATGTCACCATTCATGTATCTGTTCGCAATCATGAATATACAGTTACATCCTGTACGCATACACCGTTTTTATACCCCCACAAAACGAAGTTTTTTTGGGGGAGGGGGGGGGGGGTATACAGGAGTGAGCTTGTCGGTATGTCGGTCGGTCGGTCTGTTGGTTTTATGGTTTCCGGATGATAACTCATGAACGACTTGACCGATAAAAATGATATTTGGTACACAGGTGCAACATAAAAAAATTCAGGTCAAGCTCGACTTTGGGGTCAGTAGGTCAAAGGTCAAGGTCACAGTGACCCTGAACAGTAAAACAGTTTCCGGATGATAACTCATGAACGACTGGACCAATTTAAATAATTTTTGGTACACAGCTGTAACATCATGAAATACAGTCAAGTTCGACTTTGGGGTCAGTAGGTCAAAGGTCAAGGTCACAGTGACCCTGAACAGTAAAACGGTTTCCGGATGATAACTCATGAAAGACTTGACCGATTTAAATAATTTTTGGTACACAGGTGTTACATCATGAAATACAGGTCAGATTTGACTTTGAGGTCTGTAGGTCAAGGTCACATGACTCGGAACAGTTAAACGGTTTCCGGATGATAACTTAAGAACGCTTGGGGCTAGGATCATGAAATTTGATAGGGAGGTTAATGATATTAACATGTTTGAAATAAACCTATTAAATTTAATAATAATCCATACTTTCCAACCTTACATATTTTGTGTGCTATTAAAACAATACATTTACACAACTTATTGTATAATAACTGAAATGTATGTCCTTGTGGCCATTCCTTTCTTATGGTTGCCATACTTCTGTGACAAAGCTGTATTGTGGGGGTATAATTCGTCACTCTTGTGACAGTTCTAGTTTTTCTATCTGCAATAAATTTACCAGCAACTGGCCATACTTACATGTATTAATCATACTCCTGTTCTGTGTTTTCATCCTCGTCCACGAACATGAATCGCCCGATTACTTGTATATATGGTAAACTCTTATAGTAGCACTCTAACGAACATGAAACAGATGCGATTCACGGTTTTTGAAATTGTATAAACCAACGCTTTAATTTTCTCGAACATAGTTTATGTTTGGTATACACATAAATGTTTGTGTTTATAATCAATTTTAATATTTTTTTTTAAAATAATTCTTTACAATAAATTGATAAACATTCATGTTCGGTATTTTCCATTCATGTTTTCACGAACATGTCACGAACATGTCGGTGTTTTCAACACGTTTTGAAATTGTATGAATTAAAAGCTTTACTGTGCTTGAATATAATATTTTTGGTGTGCACTTGCACGTTTATTTATTATCAATTTTAAGACCAATATTTTAATAGTTTACTACAGGACATTTAACACTCATGTTCGGTATTTTCCACTCATGTTCACGAACATGAGTCAGGCCACGCGTCTAGAAATTGTATGAAATAAAGGCTTAAACGTACTTGAATATAATATTTTTTGGGTGTGCACACGCATTTTTGTATTTATAATCCATTTTAATAATAAAAATATAATAATTTTTACAATGAATTAACAAACACCCATTTTCTGTATTTTCCATTCAGGCCACGCGTTTTGAAATTGTATGAATTAAAAGCTTTAATGTGTTTGAATATAATATCTTTTTGGTGTGCTCATGTATATTTGTATTTTTTAACCATTTTAAGAAACATATTTTAATAGTTTACTACAGTAAAATTAATAAACACTCCTGTTCGGTATTTACATCTCATGTTCACGAACATGAGTCAGGCCACGCATTTTGAAATTGTATGAATTAAAGGCTTTAATGTGGTTGAACGTAATATCTTTTTGGTGTGCACACGTATTTTAATGTTTCTAATCAATTTTATGAATAAAAAAATATTAATTCAACTTAATAAAAATATTATAACTCATGTTCGGTATTTACCTCTCATATTCACGAACATGAGTCAGGCCACGCGTTCTGAAATTGTATGGATTAAAGGCTTTAATGTGGTTGAACATAATATCTTTTTGGTGTGCACACATATTTTAATGTTTCTAATCAATTTTATGAATAAAAAAATAATAATTCAACTTATTAAAAATATTATAACTCATGTTCGGTATTTACCTCTCATATTCACGAACATGAGTCAGGCCACTGTATGAATTAAAGGCTTTAATGTGGTTGAACATAATATCCTTTTGGTGTGCACACGTATTTTAATGTTTCTAATCAATTTTATGAATAAAAAAATAAAAAATAACAATAATTCAACTTAATAGAAAAATTATAACTCATGTTCGGTATTTACATCTCATGTTCGCCGACATGAGTCATGTTCGGTATTTAGTCATACCGACAACGGGTCCTAGGTTGTTACCTCCCTTGAATTTATAAACTTTATATATAGAACAGAAAAGACTATTTTTCATCGATCAGAACAACCAAGTGCCTGTGGGTCAATCGCACTCGCAGATTAATAATATCTTAATAATATCTGTCATGTATTTGCGTTTTGGATCGGAATATCCGTGCCGAGGGTACCTGCCCATTGATTGATATTTTTTCTTGCATATAGTATCTCCATTTGTCTTTTTAGAGTCATCAATGCGTAACTATTTTCTTATAGTAGCGGAATAATTTACTATTCATTCATGAAAGTAGTTAATATTGCGTCATTTTCGATAATTACCTAATCGCGCACTCAACGAGAATGCTGAACATTTTACTGTAATTGCGTCTGGCAAGCAAGGAAAAGCCGATGGATTTTGCATGTTTTTTTTCGTTTATTTTAGAAATAGATTAGACAGAATAAAAACGTTGACTATTTTGCAAATCTAGGCCTTTGGAGATAATTTTTGTTTACATTGGTCGCGCATTCTCGTAAATATGGGGCCTTAAAAGGGGTACTTAGAGCACACGAAAAATCGGCATTACAGCGGCTTGCTTTTATCGCCGATATTCAGCTCATAACGTGTATAACACAAAAATATTTGAAAAGCACTAAAAATAATTATTTCTAATGGGATTTAACAATAAATTGTGTTTGAGAAATTATATTAATTTGCGGCTTGGTAAGTAGGTCTATATACCTACATGTGTCATTGTTGCCAGAAGTAACCGTTTTCTACTTAGTCAAATAGTTGCAACTTGTTTTGCTAAATACCCTGCACAGTCTCCAGTTGGGGCTAACATCAGATTAGAACTCCCGACATTTGTTTCTGTGTGTTTGTTTGGCGATAGAGCCTATGATTTCCCTGCATTGAGCCTCCCTCAAACAAAGGGGAAATACTATACAATCAGTACAAATTACTTCCCTTGAATTGAAGAGTCAAATCATCCCGATATACTAGTGTACGGTTTGAATATGTTATCAATACCTTTTTATTGCGTGTTGAATTGTATTTTAACATGATTTTCTAATGTTTTAAAAAATACTGAAGTAATATTTTCGTGCGGAAATCAAAAGTTGACAGCCGTCACATGACCCCCACGTGACTGTGTTGACAACATATGTCAAGGTTGCGAGTACGCTGAAATGAAAAATCGATATCTTAGTAAATATTTAACACTTTGACTAATGAGTCAGTCAGCTTCAAAACAAATCCTCCGATATATTTTGATCAAAACTTCCTTTAAACAGACCTGTTATAGAGGCATGTAACGGGAAAACTAAAAATCCGCCAACAATTCCTTGCCATCGGCTTTTCCTTGCTTGCCAGTAGACGAACAGCGATCTTTTCGAACTCTTTCGTACCATCCAGTGTTGATTTATGGAATGCTCTACCAGAAGATATTAGGAACGCTCCAACCTTATCTTCTTTTAAAAATAGACTTAAAAGTACTTTGTTCAAACACATTGAAACACTGTCATTTTATTTTAAAGGCACGAGGATTTTAAATGTTTATCACACTCGTTTAAGAAATGATTGCAGTAACTTAAATGCAGACTTGTTTAATAACCACTTAAGAGAAAATGCAACCTGCGACTGTAAAAAAGGAATTGAAAATGCAGAACATTATTTTTTCCAATGTACACTGTTTTTAAACCAAAGAATAGTACTCTTTAGAGAAACACGACGTTATCATCCATTAAGGTAGTGGGGGTCTAATGGACACTATTCCAAAACACATTAAACTTAATATTTATACAATCTACATCTGTTAACCGACTAGTGTGCAAAATTTAAAGACATTTCACCGTTTAATTAAAAATTAATTTCGTTTTTTGTTGCCCTACCCCCACTTAAGAAATACTGACCATATTAAAAAGTACCCTAAAAGTTAAAATAGGTATGTTTGCAAGTATTTATTTACATTTTTTTTTCAAGGTTCCAAAAAGTATTACAAGCAATGTAGAATTACAAAACATGTATTATAATTCTACAAGCTTAACATGTGTAACAAAAAATATGCAATAATGCCAAAACCTAGGGTAAACAATTTGCCTAATTTTGCCACGAGACATATCACACATGTACATATACACGACTGTAGCAAAAGATTCGGAGTAGGGCCATCACTATTGATTATAAAACTTTTATTAGTAATAAATGAATTGAAATGTAAGAAAAAATGAAAATGTTTTACCGTCTTCTTTTTGAGATATTCAACTTTTAAAAATGAGCACGTCAATTTATATATTTTCAAGTAACTGTCCAGCTTGATAAAATCAAGGAAAATTAAGATGCTGTTTTCAAATCTTGTAAAATGGCATAATTTTTCATGTTATTCAATTTGATAACTAAAAAAGAAAAAATAACGAAACATATTTTTGGCTCCTTCGGGGATTGAACTCAGGACCTCTTGATCTCAAAGCAGACGCTCTAACCACTGCGCCACAGTACAAAATAGGTACAGCTATAAAATCCAAAGTATTCCAAATGATCCTTAAACAGGAAGTACTCATTACACATCCACTACCTTAAGCGTAAATTCGTTGCTTAGAGGGAAAGAAGTTCTCTCAGAAGAAGATAATTTAAAGATTTTTATATCTGTTCAAAAGTTTATACAAGACACTCGAAGGTTTTAGCGCGAAACAGTACTTTATTTTTGTAGGTTTTCGGGTCGTACACTGGGCGCGGGCATCACGAGCATAATTATGTGATACAACGTTTTTTATTTTCATTCTGTAACATCATAATGATACACTGTAAATGTTTATATATGTAGCCACAATGCTTCTTTGTAATTATTACACCTCCTGGAGGTGGCGTGTATATTGGAATGCAATAAGTAAAATTTCCATGGGGTGACGTAACTACTTTTAGACTGTAGATTGATTTCACAGTGTGTTCTTTTGTAACAAGCGGTCTTTTGATTTGAGATCGCGAACGAGTCTAAATTTTACGGAAATAGCCGATTTTAAACGAATGGCTACTAACAGATATTTGAATATACTTTACGAAACTACCAAGTTTATGATGTGTCCACTTCTTATTTAAAGTGTCTGGGAAGTTAAATTCGTTTGTTTACATAAATTTGTACCGCCATTCCGAAACAAACGTCTGTATTGGTGAATTACGAAGTTATACGCTCCGAAACTCAATGCCTCGATAGCGCAGTGATATGTATCCCCGCTTGGCACACGGGAGATCAGAGATCGAAACCTCGCCGGAGTAGAATTAACTTTATTTATATAGTGAGAACAAATTGATTTATATCTTGGAAATATTTTTTCTTTCGTACAAGAATAATATAAATTGAAGCAAATTTATTATGTTAGAATTCTTAACTTAGGAAAATAAAAAAAAATATTATTATTTCAATGATTTGATAATTCATACAGAGGAAACAATGCCTATAGACTTGACGTAGAATCATCTTTTTTAGCATTAAACATTAACAAATGGTCAGCCATATACAAAATTAGAGTGCAAAAAGATTAGGTTTGGTTAATCACCATACATTAAATCCAACATTACTACTTATCGCAACCCCCACTCCATTTGGTGTCGTTCAAACATTTGACTTGTTATATATTGGGGAGGGCCGTTTTATAATGTGGTAAGCACTTGTGGCCCAAACCATTTGCTATGTATATTATTGGCAATAAATTATGTTTCAACTAACGAGAGCGAGATTTCACGAGATAAACTAGGTCAGGGGTGCGCGCGCTACTTTCATTTTGTACATGTTGTAAACAGAGACCTCGTCCGGATATTCATTTTAATTGAATTTCAATATTTTATTCAATGACAGCTGTTGCAAATGAAAAATAATAGTGTGTTAACATAGCAGTTCAGTTACAGAATGGGTAAGAAAGACTTCTACTGTGCCGAAGGATGTAACCATGATCGATCAAAAGGTGCCAACTGTAACTTTTACAAAATTCCAGATGATCCAAAATTAAGATCGGCATGGTTGAGGTAATATAGCCTTAACAAAATGGACACCAGTGCAAAAATGACGCTATCACTAAAATGTAGTCTGGTGGTCTTTTGACATAATACACAACCAAATAACTGTTATATAAGCTTTCAAAACCTGTATTACTTTAGTGTGTGTTGTGGCAAATATTGTTTACAAATGTCATTTAAGTTCTTGGCTTACTTACATGAAAAATATCCAATTTTTGTGCAATTTTCCTGACAAAGTCAAATGATGAAATCCTTCAAACTGGCACTAATTTACTAGTTCAATGTCTCCTCTAGATGCTCGACCATAGAAATAGTTTGGACAGTTCTTTCATTCTTACACATCAACAAATTATAATTTATCACTAGATTGGGAAGTACACGTGCTTCAGCTTATGGTTTAAGGTAGAACACTATTGTCTTTAGTGGGTGGGGTGAATGTTTTTTCAACTTTTATTTTTTCCTTTAATATTAACTGAGTTTCTTTCGGTCGGGATGTCATAACATTGTAGCATACTGACACTAATAATTCTTGTAAAGAGAACTATAAACTAGTGTATTAATATGCAGGAGGGATACATTTTGAAACATATTCTTGCTAGCTGACGAACAAAGACTCAGATTCAGTGAAAATAAAGAAACTTAAACACAGTTTTTACCATCCTCAACATACTCGTGTTTCATTTTTCTGTATCAAATACATAATTTGAAAAATATATGTAAAGACAATAGGAGCGTCTTGCAGTATTTTATATGGCTTGGTAAACAAAATTATTTAAAAAAAGAGTATGTTGATAATGGTAAAAACTATGTTTTAGTTTTTTTATTTCAACTGAATGTGTCACAGAGTCTTTGTTAGTCAACTAGCAAGAATATGTTTCAAAATGTATCCCTCATTCATAACAAATCACTTATTTATAGTTCTCTTTACATGAATTCTTAGTGTCAGTAAACTACAGTATTATGACATCTCAACCAAAAGAAACACAGTTTATATTAAAGGAAAAAATAAAAATTGAAAAAACATTCACCACCCACTAAAGACAATAGTGTTCTACCTTAAACCACAAGCTGTAGCATGTGGATTTCCAAATTTAGTGATGTGTTATAAACTGTTGATGTGTAAGATTGAAAGAACTGCTCAACTGTTTCTATGGTCGAGCATCTGGAGGAGACATTAATCTAGTAAATTAGTGCCAGTTTGAAGAATTTCATCATTTGACTTTGTCAGGAAACTTGCACAAAAATTGTATATTTTTCATGTAAGTAAGCCAAGAACTGAAATGACATTTGTAAACAATATTTGCCACAACACACACTAATACAGGTTTTGAAAGCTTATATCACAGTTATTTTGTTGTGTATAATGTCAAAAGACCACCAGACCACCTTTTAGTGAATGCATCATTTTTTCGCTGGTGTCCATTTTGTTTTGGACATATTACCTTAACGAAGATATCTAGAGTTGTAAAACTTATAAAAAATGGTAAAACTGTAACTCAACCTTGGAAACCAAGCAAATCAACAAAGTTGTGTGGTTGTCATTTTGAAAACCCCCCACCCACAAAGTCTAGGAAAAGTGGTTTCTGATACCAACCAGATTTTCTCACAGGCCAGCAAGCACCAAAAAAAGTAGAAGACCACTGAAAGAAAGAAATCCTCCTGCAATAACAGCTTCAAAACACCAGAAGCCAGAATGTATAGGTGTAAGTAATTAGTATACACTGTTAAAATTTAAATTCAATGATGAGTGACATTAGTAACTAGAAAGCCTCTGAAGAAAAAGAAAAAAAAACGAATAGGGTACATGTATATAAAACTTGATTGGTTAGAGAATCCAGCTTGCAAAGAGAAATTTGTTAATTGGGACCTCAGCTTAGTAGCAATATTTTAATTATTTAATTGCTTGAAATACTTTTTAAATTAATATATACCAAGAGTACATTGTACATTGGTGTTTGTTAGTCCAGTATACCAATCTATTAACAGATTTGCTTGGTATACAGTGTCTACAGTGGTCAGTTGATCAATGTCTAGGTTTTCCCTTGTATAAGAACTGAAGGATGTCTGTTAATTGTGTAGATTATAATAGCATGCAGACATATTTTTTTGTCATTCCTATTTGATATGCATATATCATAGGACTTTGCGGCACATGTACACGTTGAGCCTTCAAATTCAGAACTTAAGTTCAGAGATACACATTACAGTATACAGCATGATACATTCACATCGCTAGGAAGTATTTCAGTTGGTTCCATTTTCTTTTAGGTTGCAGAGAGCTGTGCCACTGAGATAATGCTGGAAGAAACTGATGACAGAGAACAAAGCCCAGATGTTTCAATTGTCGATGAAACCTCAACTTCGCCGAATGCAGATTTAAACCAGGTATATTTAATGCTCATATCTTTAAAGTCCAAGAGTTTTCCAGTAATGACAACCATACTCCTAACAAAAATGTATTGTGTTTGACCTTTTTCCATGGTTTATGTAGCATGCAAGAAACATTATGTTGTATGATGGTGTAGTCATTTTATTTTTACTTTTTGTAGTCTTATTTTAGCATTAGATATAACTACCAGTAACCATGTATGCTATTTTACTGTATATTAAGTTTCAAATTCTTGGCACAGCAGAGTTGAAATTTTATGTCTGTATAGTAAAAATATATAATGATATATAACCATATTTATCTAACAAATGCTCTAGTGTCAACTTAAGATTAAGTTTATTGAATCAAAGGTTTAGTTTCTTGTATTTCTTAATATCATACATTTTCAGATGAAGCAGCCTAATTGCCATGATTACATCAGAACTGAAACAGACAGAGAGTCATTTGAAATTTTAGAAGAAATCCAGATTTTGAGGACATTCTTAATAAGCATGCACTACTAGAGAAAGAGAGAACATTTTCTGAAAACATTGAAGAACTGTGGTCAGGTACTGCAATACGAGATCATTAAACTCAACCCAAAGCTTTTTCAGTACTATACAGGACTTAAAGTAGATGTATTTTACGCACTAGTCCAGTACCTCAAACCAAAGCCACTGTGATGAAGTACTCATATGGTGCCAAAACTGTGTTGTTTAAGCATCATGCAGACTCCGGAAAGAGAAAACCAGGAAAGAGCAGGGCAACAAGCTTAGAAGAAGAAATGTTCATCACATTAGTGAAGCTGAGATTGGGTCTGCAGAATGTGGACTGTGCAGTTAGATTTGGTATATCAGCATCAACTTTCAGTTCCATTTTCACAGCATGGGTGACACTTCTTGCTTTAGAATTAGAGAAAATCTGTAAGATGCCCCCAACTACTGAAGTTCATGATACTGAAAGTACAAACTGTTTTAGTGAATTCCCCAATGTGAGAGTAGTAATAGACTGCACAGTGTTATTTGCTGAAACCCCATCATCTGTTGGTGTACACAAACAGTTCCATTCAAATTATAAACATCATTCAACAGTAAAATTCTTAGTAGGAATGAACACAGGCGGTGCAATCACCTTCATCTCTGATATGTATGGAGGTAGAGGCAGTGATAAATTTATAACTAACGAGTCGGTGGATCTCTTGGACAGCTTAAATGCGGGAGAGAAGGTTATGGCAGATAGGGGTTTTACTATACAGGATGACCTACCAGCTGGTGTGAAGCTAATTATACCTAGTTTTAAACACAAAGACAAGTCACAGTTTGTAAAACAAGAATTACATGCCAACAAGAAAGTATCTGAAGCTCGTGTTCATATTGAAAGAGGCATAAGGAGGATAAAACAATTCCAGATATTAAAAGCTGAAATGAAACTTACCCAAGTAGATGTATATTTAAATATATTTAAGGCTTTCGGATACCTTGTTCATTTTCAGGATCCTTTTTTAAAAGTTTAGTTTGCCAGAGCTTTAGTGAAGCTGACTCAAGGTTGTAACGGTCTAATAGAGCAAGTACTGGTTGCATATCCAAGACAGATATCTGCTTAATATGTATGTATCTTGTATTCTGCATATTACGTCACATGTATGCAAGACAGTTTAACATGTATACTAGAACAGTTTTATTGGAACTCATTAATTTGTTTGGTAGTATTGCTCACATACTTTTACACTCACATTTAGATTTTGCTACATCTGTTCAGGTCAATTTTGCTTTCACTTGTACCAAAGTAGATTATATTTGATAAGTTTAGGAAAGATGTCTTACAAATTAAACTGAAAGCAATTTGTACAAAAAATTCCTATGCTTTTCAAATGAAATTTTGTTTCACAACTATAGCACAGTATTTTTCAGTGATATGTTACAATTTTAAAAGGCTTACAGACATGAATGGTACAAGTTGTGCTTTTGAATATGTTCAGGCGTGTCATTTAATTTGAATAAGAAATTGAACCGGTGATTCTATTGATATATCTACTCATGCAGTGTGATCATGATCTGCACTTTTCATTGTTCATTCAGTAAATATTTAGTGAGGATAACAATGACAACGAATGTTTATGTTGGTATTGACAGAGGGAAATCTAGCATGGTAAAGGTCAATGTAATATAGATGGGTGACAGTCACCGAGGTAGTGTACTACTACTTGTACTGGTTTTGGGAACCCAGGTTCTACATCATACATGTACATTGTACATATTTTGTTCTTTATTTATTGCTTCACGTGCAAGACAGCTAAGTTCAGTGAAACAAACAACAATTTATTCTGTTTACCATTTTATTTATATAAATATTTGTTTGCCTGCTTACATTAGTGCATTGTTTGTTGTTAATACTTACATGTAACACATACAAAACTGTTGTTTCCTGTTGTTTGACCTAAACACATGAAACAGAATTTTCAGGAGATAATTCATTTTTGAAGTTTCTTTATCTCTACATTTGACCATAATATACATCAGTATCATAAAAAAATATTTATTTACACAATGCATAAAATATACAGTCAAACCTGTGTGCAACGTTTACTGACGGGATAAAGCTGAAAGTCATATTGGCAAGTTGTCTTATATATTTTACTGTTTTAATAAAAAAAAGAATGGTCTTAATTTAAATGTGGTCTCTAACACAGGTTTGACAGTTCTAAACTTATTTCAAATGACTAAGAATATGTTTCCTCATTACTGTAATAGGTATATAAATGCACAATATGGACATTTCAGTAATTTTCCTGTAAAGTAAACAAAATGATATGTACAACTTGCAGAAATAACATAATGAAATGTGTCAGTCAATGTATTTTTCCAATATTATGTAACTATCATTTATACATGTATGTACAATGCAATAATAAATTTGTCACATTGTATTAAGAGGAAACAGTGTTTTATTCTTAAAAATCCTTTATAACTTATAACCTACAGTAAGCATGTACATAATAATACTTAATAGCCCTTCTAAAACACCAACATTTAAAAACTGGCCAAATATACAAAACACCACATGCATATGGATGTTCTAAAGACTAGTAAGCCAGTGGCTCACCATTAAACCATTTAGATTTGTTCAGTAACTATAATACAAGCAGTAGCATGTTACATAACAATGTCACAGTTGCGAACACACCTCGGACAATACCAGGGTGGTTCCTCGTCAAGAAGGTCTGGTTCAGGTCTATAGTGCACACACCTCCAATGGAACCACAGGCCACAGTTACATTCACAGTTTATGCTTGCATCTTTGTCGTCTATTACACATTCAGTTAACAACTGCCCACATTTCCCACAAGGGTATTTATTTGTCCTTGCACTTACAGGCAGCTGTATGTCATGTCTCTCACCTAACACCTGTTGTGCAGTAAACTTTTTTACCAAGTCTGGTGCCACAAATCGTCTGTGGAAGTCACTCACTTTATTTACAAGGGATTCCGAATTATCTGAATCAAATGGAACACTGATTATTTTGACAGACACTCCATCCCATACCACAAGGTCACATCTTGTAATTCCTGTAACTCCCATCTGCCCTTGAGTTTGATCGTAGTAGGTGTTCCCAGTTTTTTTTCAAAGTGTACAAATCATCATTACTAACACTGATACAATCTAAGGAAGCAAAATACCTTGATTTGTCAGTAAGAATGAAAGGACGTTTAATCTCTACAAGTCTTCTTCCATGACACCAACATTCAAAGATCCGGTCATGCGATGCGCCGATAAAGTCATGTTCGTCTGAAATAACCAGTCCGTACAACTGTGTAGTACACTGAACATGATTGCGTTCCATTTCGCTGGCATATGCCCTTGCAGCATTCGGTTCTTCTGCTAGCCCATACTTGGTTGTTGGACTCGTCTGGCATGGGTGGGGTGCAAGAAAGAGTTTTCCGGCACGGGTGAAATCAGCGGAAATGCCTGTCCGGTATGCAAGAAAAAATTGGTTAACCGCGATTGACCTACTTTTTTGGCAACCAATCAAATTCAATCTTTGGCTAAAACTGACTGGAAATTGCAATCAGGTAAATCTCTCCTCTTTTCGGCTTCAAAATTCTACTTTTCTAGGCATGAAGGGAGACATGCCGGGGTCTCATCCAAAACATAAGCTAAAAATTTAGCTTTTGGACGGACCTTGATAAAATCTCTTTCAAATCAAATCAAATCAAAAGGGATTTTGTTTGTAATTGTGCTGATTAGGTCCACCATCCTCTAAAGAGATTTTAATCGGTACGACCCGTAGTAAGGGGAAGGAACTCCAGACTATTTAAAGCCGCGAAGTCTATACGGATTTTTGACATCTGTCTCAAACTCCCCGCAGTGGTTACGTCCCCTTACAGTATACAGTACATGAGTATTTGAGGAGCGGAGCTCAACCAGTCAAATCGCTGTGAGGAGTTTGCATCTGTCTATACAGATTTGAATGTCGTAAAAGCTATATGTTGTCGTTAAAATTAGTTTTTCTGTAATATAACTATAGGTGCTACCTATCAACGGAAAAAAACAAATACACCAATTTGTAACTGTTATCAATTTTATATAAGTAATACACCCGTTTACTACAGTCTAACAAAAAAAAAAACGCGAATCATAAAACAATTTTCCGTATAATTGTCAGATACTCCTATTGTTTTCCCCATTGACTTACATTATAAATCTAGTCAAAAGGTGACCCTGTGTCATACCCACCTGTAGAGTGTTGACCAATGAAAATGCTTTTTTCGAACAGATTAATATTAGTCTCTCAGACTTTTGTTTGTAATTGTGCTTATTGGGTCCACCATCCTCTAAAGAGGCTATAATCGGTGCGACACGTTTTAACTAGTCTCTCAGACACCAGAATATGCTGTTTTTATATGGGCTTAACCAACCCAGTTTTTTACAATGGCAAGGGAGACAACCACTCCACTCAGTCAGGTGATATTTAGGGGTCTAAACCGCATGTGTACACCTTCTATTCATATGGCGATTTCAGTGTTATTTATTATGATAACCAGTCCTAAAATATTCATTCGCGTGCAGAAGACATTGCATTTTATTTTTCAAATGAGTATTTTGCATTTGTAAAACACAACCTTTTCTACCATTCAGGTAATGTCTCATTTAATTTTACGGTTTTCCCTGTACTTTTTTCACCCAATCCCTGAGCCGGACTGCAATAGGATCATCTGACATAAACGTCCAAGTTGAATTTAGGTTCTCCATTACAGGTCAGATACTCCTATTGTTTTCCCCATTGACTTACATTATAAATCTAGTCAAAAGGTGACCCTGTATCATACCCACCTATAGTGTTGACCAATGAAATTGTTCTTTTCGAACAGATTAGTCTCTCAGACACCAGAAAATGCTGTTTTTATATGGGCTTAACCAACCCAGTTTTTTTACAATTTGGCAAGGGAGACAACCACCCCACTCAGTCAGGTGAGATTTAGGGGTCTAAACCGCATGTGTACACCTTCTATTCATATGGCGATTTCAGTGTTATTTATTATGATAACCAGTCCTAAAATATTCATTCGCGTGCAGAAGACATTGCATTTTATTTTTCAAATGAGTATTTTGCATTTGTAAACACAACCTTGGTAATGTCTCATTTAATTTTACGGTTTTCCCTGTACTTTTTCACCCAATCCCTGAGCCGGACTGCAATAGGATCATCTGACCTAAACGTCCAAGTTGAATTTAGGTTCTCCATTACAGGTCAGATACTCCTATTGTTTTCCCCATTGACTTACATTATAAATCTAGTCAAAAGGTGACTCTGTATCACACCCACCTATAGAGTGTAGACCAATGAAATGTTCTTTTCGAACAGATTAGTCTCTCAGACACCAGAAAATGCTGTTTTTATATGGGCTTAACCAACCCAGTTTTTTTACAATTTGGCAAGGGAGACAACCACCCCACTCAGTCAGGTGAGATTTAGGGGTCTAAACCGCATGTGTACACCTTCTATTCATATGGCGATTTCAGTGTTATTTATTATGATAACCAGTCCTAAAATATTCATTCGCGTGCAGAAGACATTGCATTTTATTTTTCAAATGAGTATTTTGCATTTGTAAACACAACCTTTTCTACCATTCAGGTAATGTCTCATTTAATTTTACGGTTTTCCCTGTACTTTTTTCACCCAATCCCTGAGCCGGACTGCAATAGGATCATCTGACCTAAACGTCCAAGTTGAAGTTAGGTTCTCCATTACAGGTCAGATACTCCTATTGTTTTCCCCATTGACTTACATTATAAATCTAGTCAAAAGGTGACCCAGTATCATACCCACCTGTAGTGTTGACCAATGAAATTGTTCATTTCGAACAGATTAGTCTCTCAGACACCAGAAAATGCTGTTTTTATATGGGCTTAACCAACCCAGTTTTTTACAATTTGGCAAGGGAGACAACCACCCCACTCAGTCAGGTGAGATTTAGGGGTCTAAACCGCATGTGTACACCTTCTATTCATATGGCGATTTCAGTGTTATTTATTATGATAACCAGTCCTAAAATATTCATTCGCGTGCAGAAGACATTGCATTTTATTTTTCAAATGAGTATTTTGCATTTGTAAACACAACCTTTTCTACCATTCAGGTAATGTCTCATTTAATTTTACGGTTTTCCCTGTACTTTTTTACCCAATCCCTGAGCCGGACTGCAATAGGATCATCTGACCTAAACGTCCAAGTTGAAGTTAGGTTATCCATTACAGGTCAGATACTCCTATTATTTTCCCCATTGACTTACATTATAAATCTAGTCAAAAGGTGACCCAGTATCATACCCACCTATAGAGTGTTGACCAATGAAATTGTTCTTTTCGAACAGATTAGTCTCTCAAACACCAGAAAATGCTGTTTTTATATGGGCTTAACCAACCCAGTTTTTTACAATTTGGCAAGGGAGACAACCACCCCACTCAGTCAGGTGAGATTTAGGGGTCTAAACCGCATGTGTACACCTTCTATTCATATGGCGATTTCAGTGTTATTTATTATGATAACCAGTCCTAAAATATTCATTCGCGTGCAGAAGACATTGCATTTTATTTTTCAAATGAGTATTTTGCATTTGTAAACACAACCTTTTCTACCAATCAGGTAATGCCTCATTTAATTTTACGGTTTTCCCTGTACTTTTTTCAACCAATCCCTGAGCCGGACTGCAATAGGATCATCTGACCTAAAGACAGATCTCATTTTTTCAATAGACAAAATCACCTCTCTACATTATAAAACAAACATTTTTGCACTAAAATATTGCTTTATTCTACGTTTTCATTGAGTATGCTTAAAATTATAGACCTAAATAGCACGACGGGTAGGATCTGATTTACAGCTTAAAACGGCTCTTTGAAATAGCATGAACATGAATGCCTCTTTGGCTGTCATGCCATTTTTTTATATCAATAACTACAGAGGCAAGGCTAATAGTGCAGCAAAGTGTCATCTACGTTTTGAGGAGCTTATTTAATCAATTCAGCATTCTCTGTGCTTGAAACTGCTTATTTTCTTACCCCACCCCCTCCAAAATGAAGAAATTTTCAAGAAATTGACATTCACCCGTGTGCTAAGCATCATTTAAAATGAAAGTGCTAATAGACTTTGAACGAAAATGAATGAAAACACTGATACTTTGCAAAAAATCGCCGTTTGAACGGCTGCTTCTCATACGCCGGAAATAACCGGCCTTAATTAGGGGGGCTTTAGGCCCAAATGACAGCGGAAAATTCCTCAAGCTATCATTTTAAACTAGCTATTGGCATATTACTGCAGTACTGCATTTGTTTTTAATGTTTCTATATTGTTGAGAATACTTTAATGCTACAGTAAATATAAAATATAGCCGACTTTGACTTATCACATTCAAATTATTTAACTCTAAAGGCAAAAATCGCACATATTCTGGCTTATTTTTTAACATTTTCATTGTTATAAAATGAACACTGGCTCGGAAATAGCATTTTGATGTGTTACTAGCTACATTCGGACACATGTCAGTGAAAAACAGCCCTCTAGCTACTTATTATTTAGACACGATGCGTTAAATAACGTAAAACAGCAAATTTCGAAAATAAAGGGAGGTAATTTGGAACACTCTCGAGATGTTTTCAGGCGAAATTGCTGTCATTATTGGCAAATCCGATGCAGTTTTACAAATACGGCATTCCATTTCAATGTTTTAAATGTCTTTTGCAGTCACCAACCTTATAAGCGTTTTATTCTGATTTGTGCCAGTAACGTACTAAAAGAGCCGACACCAGTTTGCTCCTATACAAAGAAACACCCACTAGCAGGCGATATTTGCACACGTATTTATTCAGACTACCGTTTTGCATTTTATCTTATCTAAAGTTTCATGAGAGACACAATTTTATTCACTAAATGCACATTTAAGAGACGGATTCATTGAAAATAACCTGCATTTCTTTAAAAAGTACCACTGTGCACATCTCTTAGTTCTAAATTACCCGCCCTTGTTTTGACAACTTCGACATGAATTTACATAAAAAGACCCTCATATCACAAATATTACTTATAAACTGAAAATATTTCAATGGTTTTTCATTGTAAATTTTATAAAACATTGCGCTCATGCATGTTCAATCGGTTGTTACTCATTTAAGCTTAAATGTTATAAAATAACCCCATTTTACCACACCGGCACATCTATTTTAGCCACAATTTCGTGAAAAAAATATGTACACCCGTTTTTTGGCATTTGAGTCCTTGCTAAAATATAGAATTATGCAAATAAACAAGTTTCATGAGATATTTCGCATGTAAAACTTAGGAAAACAGATACAATGTCATTTACTCTGAATCTAAGTTTAGGTCAGATACTCCTATTGTTTTCCCCATTGACTTACATTATAAATCTAGTCAAAAGGTGACCCTGTATCATATCCACCGATAGAGTGTTGACCAATGACCTAATGTTGACCTAATGGTACGATGACGTCCATTACACAACGCTACAGATCGTGGTCAGCAGACGCTTTTTGAATAACGCGCCGCAACGATTACCTCCCCTTATATGCTCTTTATTTCCACTTTACAGTGATTGACATAAATATAAATAGAAGATGTAATTAGATAAACATGAAGGACGAACGAAAATCATAAAAGGAAAGAACATTATATACATACATGGATAATTACACAACTGTACACAATATAAAGTACAGAATGAGCAATTTGATAATTTATATGTTTGAAACTTTCAACAAAAGAACGTCCATAATTATACACAGAATATAATACAAAACATCTTACTTGTAGTCTGTTGCTACAGAATAAAGTTATAACAATTAAACTCCTGTCAACATAAGGGAATGAATGTATTTTGTAATGCATGTTTATACAAATATGTTCAAACATATACCTGTAAATATTTTCGTTATTACTTAACAGCCAAATTATAGCATTTCCCACATTAAATATCTTAAAGGTTGAAAGAAATTTATATGAGAAAATGTTTAAATTGAAAAATAAAAAACGTAATCCTGGAATCCGTCTTGCCGAAAAACGAAACACATGGTGGACTAAGGAAAATAAGGTGAGAAACAACCGCGTAACTGTATGACTGAATTAAGATTAAGTTTTTCACACGCTTGTTTGATGTCATTGAGGCCGCCGTTGAACGGCGGCGTCAGTATTGAATAGGTTTCAAATTTGTACCATGGGGTTGCATAATCGAATAGGGAGCAGCCAACATTATTATTGTAAATCTAAACTATGTTCTATGTATGAAAAACGACTTTTACGAATCATTAAATTGTATTAAGTCATTAAAAAACAATACAATACAAAATACACATGTCTCCTTCCCTTATTTCAAAACTTTGGACACATTTAATGAGTATTTAATAACTTTTCCACAAACTCGTAGACCACGGGTTTTTTATAGCTTTGTTTACGGACCTTACGACCCGATTCATCAAAGCTCAGAAAAAAAGATTCGGAAGATGTTTTGCTATCTTAAAACACTCAGATAATAGAATACATGGCGCCAACGTGAAAAATCAATGAAAACCCATTTTAATTACGACATATTAGACTTTAATATTGAAACTGTAAAGAAAACCCGTTCACCCAACTATGCAATACGTAGGGCCCTAACGGAATTCCATTCCATCATTTGTAAACAAAAACAATAATCAGCCAATGGAAGTTCTGTAAAATGTATACGTCACAGCATAATTAATCATGTGGATTCGTCTCTTTCCGCCATATTGCTGGAGTGTATAATGTTCGGGAATAGAAAGAAAGAAAAATCCACATTACCAGCTACAGGGAGGGAGGGGGCAGACATATCTGTTTTACAGATAGTTCTTTTTCACAATATTTAGACCCGGTGTAAATTATATTTGCACAGGTTTTTGCCTCTGCTTCCTGTTAACCGACCTGTAGTCAGTGAAATTGTGGGAGGAGCCATGGTTATAAATAGTTTTGTGTATCGGTTCCTTCAAATCCTTGGTATCTAAAAATAGCCAGTGTAAAATTAGCATCCGAAAATAATTAATGTTGTGAGAAAAGAGGTATTTAATTATCACAATCGACAAACAATATGGAAGTTACATAAGGGTTTAGTATTATGCTAATTACTAATAAAAACTTTATTTTTATAAATCAGTTTCATAAACAAAAAGGATATACAGCCAAGGTCTTTCAAATAGTATACTATTTGAAAGACCTTGATACAGCTAAATACACAGAGGCACGGACCGGTATAACTGATTACCGAAAACAACTTTTTACCGGAAACAACCAAAAACAAATTAGATTAGCGGAAACAAGTCTTAATTCAATTGTTTTTTTTATGTTAAATACACTTTTTATTATTCTAAATGATAAAAATTAATGTATTTTGTTGAATATGTGTAATTTTAGAATGATACGTTAGATTTTAAGCGAATTAGTTCGATGTAACTTAGTGTGTACTTTATGTTGTAACGATTACCTCCCTTAGACGGTATTAAAACCCAAAATCATTGCAATGACAGACCTATATACACATGTGTATATGTCCGTGTTGAAATGAAAGATCTTTATTAGAAAAAAGTATTACTTTTCTTTTTTTGTATTTAAATAGTTCGATAAATTTTAGCGTTATTTTTTGTTCAAGTTCTTTGACAGTTTAACAACTTATCTGCATTTCCAGTTACGAAAATTCCCATGAGTGAATGAAAATAAAAAACAGAAAGTAGAAAATCATTTAAAATCTTTTTATTTGCATATATCATTACAAGGATGAATAAAAACAAATAACATAATTAACATAATGTGTATATAGGTCCGTGACAGAGGTAATGATCATTTTATGTAGTAAAAAAGGGTTCGCTGATGTTAACCACGCACATTTTATATAGAAACCTGCCCCAGTGCCCATCTCCCAGCCATGCTTCAAAAACATGCGCGGCGTCTTTGATGCCTTGCATCAAAATTCGTCTTGTAGATATATTGGCAAGTAAGCTTTATATAGCGCCTGGATTCTTCAACATCGTTATGTTGAGATAATAACGTATCGGGATCTAGTAAGCACCGAACAAAATGTTCACTACTACTGCGGAGAAAATGTAGACATTAAATAGCCATATCTGTTCTCGATACACGATGCGTTGATAAAAACATTTACATTCTGCTACTAAGTGTTTTATGATATCTGTATTTGTTTCTTTACAAAGTTTACAAGTGGAGATCTCGTTCCTGCAAGTAAATGTTAGTAGTTTAACTGCACAGAGTACATGTTGCGTAAATAGTTTAGTGTTTGCAAGGCTATACAGCTTAGAGGGGGTCGCGCGCAAGTGAGTTGTTTTAAATCGCTCAAAATCGCTATCACACTCAATCCTTTGTGACCAGTTTGTATCATACTGTAAATTTGTGTGATGTCGCACTGTGGCTTTCCATGTAAATTTATTTGGAAATACTGATGATATTATGTAATTACCTAGGAAATGAAATAGATTGTATTTGTTTAGAATTCTGCAAATGTCTGGAATGAAACAGCTTTGAGATTTAACTCCTCTCAACATGTAAAGACGTAACCTAAAATCAAACAGCTTTCTTGAAAGGTATTGTGTGGGCTTTGTACATAATTTCCAAGTTTTCTTTTGTCAATCATGATTTCAAAAGAGCGCCAGTCTAAAAGTGATAGCGCCATATCTGTGCGAGTTCTAACTGGAAGTTTCTGTATTTTTTTTTGCGGCCAGTCGTTGGAAGCGCTCTAGTGATTGTACATCACGTGCAGACATGTTATGCCATAACTCACTTCCGTATAAAGAAATTGGAATGGTAACTTTTTCAACAATGTTTTTAATACTAAAGTATTAATCTCGCCCGGATTTGGTTCAATGGAAAGTACTGAAAAAAGAGATGTTTTTGCTTTTTGACATCTCTCTGTGATAGCATTAGAAACACGGAATGTGTTGCTCAATTCAATTCAATTCCTACACTCGTACAGGATTGTACTTCGGACTGACCAAATTGAATTGATAGCTGTGTTGATGGAGAGGCTCCAAATACCAGCAGCTGGCATTTTGATTCGTTAAACTTGTATCTCCATAGTGACGCATACTCTCTGGCAATGTTAATACATTTTTCTAAACTGCTAAGATTTGGACATAACAGTGTAAGATCGTCTGCAAGTGTAGGGTTTCCACAGGGGAGATGACCAACAGCACAACATAAGTTACTAGACTGCAATTTATTCAGAAGTTCGTTTATGTAGAGGAGATACAGCCATGTTGATTGCGTACCCCCTTGCCTCACCCCTTGTAAAACAGGGAAGCTGTCTGACTGAACACCATTGACTAAAACGTAACTTTTTATGTTGTAATAGCTATTATATACTGTTTTGATAAACTTATGATCAATACATAAATTTAACATCTTAAAGAATAAACCATTGTGCCAGACACAGTCAAAAGCTGCTTTTGTGTCGAGAATAAGAGAGAAAACACCTTAGAATTATTTTCTAGATAATAAGCTACAGTTTCTTGTAAATTAAATGAGGCTGTAATTGAGCCAAGATTTTTCTGATATCCATTTTGTTGCATATTTGGGAATTCTACATCATTATACGTGCACCAACGTTGCAGTTTGTTGTGTGAAACGTTTTCAAATAATTTATAAATCACGGGTAAAAATATTATAGCTAGCTATATAACTGCTAGTTTTAGACTTCAATTTGCCCTCTGTAAGAATTGGTTTGATAACTCCTAGCTTGAACTGAAGTGGAACATATGTATACTAAATCATAAGATCGAGCAGTGACTTGAGATATTCTAACAGAGTGTGACGTCCATAAATGATATGTTCGTGAACTATACCATCAAATCCAGGCGCTTTACGCTTCTTAAGATTCTTGACATACAATATCAAATGATCAAGTTAGACAGGTGCATTTAGGACATTGTTACCTATATTATTTTCGAAAGTCTCACGTAGAAATGTTCTTATTCTTAGATCTACATAGTCTTTATGGCAATTATTAAATTCGGTATCATTTCTAGGAAAGAATACTTCAGAATAATAGTCTTTGAATGCACTTGCTATACCGGAAGGCGTTCTATAGACATTCTGTTTTTCTTCATCAACAATCTCGGTAATAACACCCGACTTCCTATTTTTCTTTTTATTGACTAACTGCCAAAATAGTCGCATATCACACTCTGTGGCAGTATTTAACTCTTCATAGAACTTAGATTCAAAGTTACAAATAGCCTCTTTTTGTGCATTAATAAATTGACGTTTTGCACTTTTGTAAGATCTAAAGAAGCTATTGTTTGTTTCGCGAGGTTTATCTGCTAAAATCCAATCTCTACGTTTATTACGTTGGATTAAATGAGCAGTTTTTACTTTATTTGTCCAGTACGGCTTCGAGTGTTTATTGAAAGCACAATTAGGTAATGTGTCAGCCGCTGCGTGTAATATGCACTGAACTATATGATTGTACAAAAAGTCTATTTCTTTTTCTTCAATACAACGTTTATGTAAGGAATTAACATCAAATGCCATTAACATGTCCAATAGTTTTTGCTTATACGCTAAAAAATTATTTTCAGAACATTTATTCCACGCAACTTTTGGTTTATGAAAACATTCATGTGTAATGAACGGAATGCAGAAGACTGTTAAAATTGGTAAATGATCAGACACAAGACAGAGGTCGTCATCGAAAACCTTATTTGAACAAATTATGTCCTTTTGATTGCAGTCTATTATAACATAATCTAGTGTCTTTTGAGTTGGTCGAAATGTGAACGTACTCCCAGAGGCTTTTGCTACAGTAACTCCATTATAGATTAGAAAATTCTGAAAAATCTTTGACCTTTCACCTTGGTTTTGCATGAGGTCAACATTAAAGTCACCACCCATAAGAATGCCTGACTTACTATATGTATCATATAAACTTTGCAATGCATCTATCTGTTCAATAAATTCTTCTGCCGTGTAATTTACTGATGGCATATAAACTGCAAACAAATATACAGGTAATGCGTTATTTCTTATAATCTGAATACCAGTTACTCGATCGAAGTGAAGACCATCAATCGGTTTCACGCTGTATTGTAGCGTTTTCTTATACAGTATTCCTACACCACCTTTCCCACAATGAGCTGGATGGTCAATATTATGAAATGCAGCTACAGACTGATATCCTGAATGCAACGTGTTTAGAAAATCAGAGTATGAAGGTTTCAGTTTATGTTCTGTTATAATTGCAATGTCAATGTTATATTTGTCTAGTAGGATACTAAGACTTGCTGCACAGGACATTATTCCTCTAACATTCCATGTAATAACATTACAATTGATTGTAGTTTCTGTATTACATGGCATGATTAAAAGAAGATTAACAAGCATGTAGCATATACCTGAAATGTTAATTGTCATAAGTAGAACGGATATCATTTGTATAATTGTCAGCTTTGTTTCTCATGTTGCGGCTGTCAGACCAGGCATTTTCAGAAATCCACTTTCTGCAATACATTTTGCCAGGCCATATTGTTTCGTCTTCCATGATTTCACACTGCGTTTTGAAAACAGTTATTTTTGCTGCAAGAGTTCCTCTCCGTCTCGATGTTATTAGCTTTACCGCTGCTGGCTTTACGTTGTAATAATCCAGAAATTAGTGTCTCTTCATTATGTTTTGATCTGCTTTCATGTGTCTCTGCTCGTGACTGTCTATTTGTGACTCTTGTCGGAATATTTTCGATTGTACTTTCTTCTCCTGAATTTAATCTCTTTAGACTTTTGTTATCTGTGTGTACTCTATTATCCCTTTTCTCTCTACTTTTTTCACCTTTTCCTGAGAGTGTTTGTGAGACTGAGCTACTGTCAGTCCACAAAGACGTATTTGCCCTGCAATTAGTGCCTGTCGCTACCTCTGAATATAGCTTTGAATTATCATCAATGATGGGAACGCTTTCCGAGATTGTTATATGATTTCATTTAGAAATTCCGAGGGTAATACTCTTTATGGTAAAAAAAAAAAGGCATGACTATATGTTAAAGAAGTTTTATTCAGTTTACTTCTGTAAAACTGCATGTGATACATCACAAAACGGTGGGTAATCAAAGGGTTGGCAAGACGACAGGTGTTTCTCTTTGGATGCTTTCTATTTTGTCACTGCATCTCAAAAGTCAACTTTGTCCCCAAAGCGAATTTTTCATAAGTGCATTCAACCATGGACATTAAACTTTGATATTATTTGGCACACTTAAACCCCTTTCATCAGTGACAGTCTGATCGAAATTACTACAAAATGATCATTAAAATCACTCAGAAAGACGTTTTTGTTTCTTCTGTTAAGGTTCGTCGACCATCTCTTGTTGTGCATCTACGATACCATGATGACGGTATAATACGAACCAATACACACAAAAACGCAATGGTACAAAATGCGGATCGATCCGAAATCAGACGACAACGACGACGGAATAGGGTCAAAATTAGACATATCCCATACCGGAAGCGTATTTTGTAAACAACTTATCTTGCATTTCGAAGCGTTTTGAGAGGTTCTGAAATGTTGTTTTTGTAGTAATTTGATCATACACATTTTAATTGCCTCATAGAAGACGCTCTTCTATTTCTGTTGCGCCATTGACAAAATGAGTGCGTCAAAAACGCAGAAAACGCGCTCTCGCGGAAACACTAAATTAGTGTCTCCGGTCTGACTAGAAAACTGTTGTGATCAAAACCGCGTAGGAAAATAGGTCTTTACAGAACAGATACCTCGTTGATTTTTAGTTACAAATTATAAGAAAAATAACAATTTAATATTATGCTATTCTGAAATGTTTTGATATTATTTAGATCTGTTAGTATATAATTTTTAAAACAGAAGACAGTTTAATTCGAAACAACTGAATATATGGAACTACTTTTTTGTATGGAAAGCGTTCGGCCGTAATGAAGTGTACACGAAACTATCCTATCTGTTTCTATTTTCATATACACTTAGACTAATATCACAATTAGCTGATCAGTTGATCTTCAACAGTTGTGAATGTCACACTGACAGGGCCTATCAGATTTGATCCAAATCGTTGCTTAAATATATTCCTGTTATTTGGAACGCACCCTTAAAAAGCAACTTTTATCGAAATAATTTTTTTTAGACAGATATAACCCCCAAAACATTGCCAAGCCCCATTTTCTGAAGAATTTATCCCCCAAAGAAAACCCTTTCCCCGGGGAAATCTTCCCCTTACAAGGCATTTTCAGAAACTCATCTCTCTCTATATATACTCCTGTTATTTGGAACGGTTCGAAAGAAAGATATAACCAGCAGATTTACAATGTTAGATACAAATAAAAAGATACGGAATAAAGATCAGTTTCATTCTACACAAGCTTGATCTCCCACTTTGATACAAGTAATTAAAATACAAATAATAAAGAGTCGGAATAAAGATCAGTTACATTTCTGAACAATCTTAATTTCGCACAGACTCTGACCAACCGATACATAGTGTGCGAACTGCAATAAATAAGGCATGTCAGTCGTAATTGCTGTAGTAAATTCCAAAAAAGAAGCTGTATCATGACCGAATGATTAACTTATGAAATAACATCCGATCCAGCGGTGTTCATCGTTTAATAAACAATGATTTGGAGTACTGATACGCAGAATTAGCCACGAAGGCCGGAGTGGTTAATAACTGCGCACCAGTACGACAAATCATTGTTTATTAGACGATAACAACGCTGAAAAGGATGGTATTTCGATCCTAACATGACCAGATATTACAAAAGGTGAATAAATGCAAAGCGTTATTTTCTACGCGAACGCTCATTTAACGCCATGCGGCACAATATGACGTCATGTTTACAGCGTATCGGTTCCTGCGTTGTTTATAGTTTAATATAACATAATGTTTCTACTCTTTGTATATAGAAACAAAATCGTGAGTCATGTTAGAATAAGTGATAAAGATCGTAATAGCTCTATTCAAATCGTTTGGCCCTTCAGTATTTGGACAGCAGTCGCGTGTGTGTATGATACTATATAGCGTTATGGGTGATAGGAATAACTTTAACATTTATGAAAAGTGGATGGAAATTCAGGATATAATTCGTTCAGCAAATGTGTGGCCTGTACGAATCCGACGTTATCTAGACAAAAAACTTAAGACATTTTGAAAAAATAATTGTGGCTTCTTTTGTATACGTAAATGGTTTAAACCCAGAACTATATGGGCAAGACTTTTATGTCTCGGTAGAGATGAATCGGCATATCGGCATTTCAATGCACTATTTCAACTTTTTGAAAGGAGAAATTATAATTTGTATGCATACAATGTTACAACAAACATATATGAGTACATAGACGGTCGAGTTAGAACATATGTTCACCGAAGTATTCGCCAGTAGCCAGGTGCGTAGTAATATTTTGTAAACAATTGACATAGATCGTTGCGTAAATATACTCCTGTTATTTGGAACGCATACTAAAAAAAGCAATTTTCTGACAGTTATAATCCCCAAAAGATTGCCAAGCCCCATTTCTGAAGAATTTATCCCCCAAAGAAAACCCTTTTCCGGGGAAATCTTCCCCTTACAAGGCATTTTTAGAAACTAATCTCTCCCTATATATATACTCCTGTTATTTGGAACGCTCCATAAAAAGTAGTTCGTGGTGCTAAATATAAAAAAGTAGTCCCTTGTTTATAATTTTGGTTGCAGTGATAGTACGGGAAGAGCTTTTTATTTATTTGGAACCCATTCCAAATACCAGGATTATGCCTTTTTTAGAACTTCTACAAAACAAACCATCTCTGATAAAAGTATCAGTGTTTATAGAAGAAGCTTTGTTCTTACGAAATGTTATTTTGAACTCCCGTTCAAACTGGTAAGAATAATAATGTTCATCCTCGTTTTCAACTTCTGAAAGTCATAATTATTAGTTTCATATTGTTTGTATGACCTGTAAATATTCACGTGTCAATATCATATGTAATAACATCATATGAACAAGAAGATGTACACTATGTATAAGTCTGAAATAAAAAAAAATGTTTTGCTCTCTTTATGAATCCCGTCATTTTAGCAAAGTATTTGGAATGTTTTCATGTTCTGTGTTTATTTTACAATGAGGAGGGACAAAGATGACATAAACACGTGAGTTTTTGCGATAAGAGATTCTTTTATAACTGCAATTGCTCTAAAACGTCTGTGAAAATGGTTGGTGAAAAACGAATTGGAACTGTTTCGTTGTATCCTAAATTGGAGTCTGAATCGTTGTATTGCTGAAAATGTAGATTTTTGCCTATAGACATACCAGATCGGTAAACTACGAGTATTATCTTACGAGATATGACAAAAAAGTACATTGCAGTGCATTTGTTTTATCCTAAACACCTGAACTTCACTAATTATGTGCAAAATCCATGCATTTTGGTCTGTTTGCACTGTTTACCGTTGAATTCTTAGCATTCAACTTTCATTACTTTCATACGCACGGATGTCTGAAAAAGCCGACAAGCTACGGTCATGCAGGACAGGTGTGGGCATTCCGTAAGAGTATTCATTTTATCAGAATTTGCGAATAACTATAAAAAAAACACGAATCTGTTATACTCACGTGTGTTTATATATAGTTTATGAAATCGGCAATGTTTTGTTGGAGCCTTGTCGTTACGTTAGTCGGAGCAGCATCGTTAAATTGGAGCCGTTGCGTTTTGCCGATACAGTGTGAATTTGGTGGATCAAGAATGTTGATCTCAAAAATGGCAAGAACGTTAGACCTCTTAAAATATCTAGACGCTGTTGCACAGATGCGTCTTTTGAGGGTTTTGGTGGTATAGATTTAGACAGACAAGTTCATACTAGTGGTAGGTGGAATTTTGAACAGAGACAACATAGTATAAATTACCTTGAATTGTTAGCAATTTTTTATTTTTTGCAGGCACTTTATAGTGATTGTAGTAGAATACATATAGAAATTCAATCTGACAATGTATCCGCCATCTCTTATGTTAATGAATTTGGTGGTATGCAGTCCAGACAACTGGATAGATTAGCAATATGCATATATATGGGAATGGTGCCTGCGCAGACAGATTTATATCTGCTGTACATGTTCCAGGGGTTATGAATACAGCAGATTTTTATTCCAGAAACTTCTCAGATTCCACCGAGTGGTCTCTGAAACAAGATATCTTTGATAGGTTATGCAAACAGTGTTTTCTTCCAGATGTTGATCTGTTCGCATCTAGGTTGAATAGAAAGTTAGCGAGTTTTGTATCATGGTTTCCAGAACCTGGTGCAATGGCATTTAATGCATTTTCTTTGTCTTGGACTAATTTTCAACCATATATTTTCCCACCATTCAATCTAGTTGGCAAAGCTGTTAATAAGCTAGTGAGTGACAAAGTTGATAGAGCTTTAGTTATAGTTCCTTACTGGTTTACCCAGCCTTGGTTTCACTTGTTATTGGAAAACATGTGTTATTTTCCTATCAGATTGCCTAGGTACAAAGACTTGCTGGTGATGCCCCACAACGGGATGTTTCATCCATTACAGAAAAAGCTAACGATGCTTGGTGTTTTGGTATCAGGAAATCCTTGCAGAGTAGAGGAATTTCGGAAGAACTCGCAAAATTCATCACATTCTCCTGGTCTAGTGGAACAAGGAAGCAGTACAGCTGTGCTTGGAAAAAGTGGTATTTGTGGAATAATATCAGGGCTTCCAGTCCATTTTATTTGGCTGAAACAATAGTGTTGAGTTATCTATACTACCTTTACCTGTCAGAAAAATCTTATTCAGTCATTAATTTACATAAGGCTATGCTTTTGCAGACTCTACCCTTTTTTTGGTAATTCATGGTGTTCTGAGCATAAATTAATTACAAGATTTATGAGAAGTGTGTTCATATAAAATTGGCCGGTAACCATTTTCTATTTTAAACCACAGGGACATTGACCTTGATCCAAAGAATTCCAATTGCAATCACAAGGTAGATCTCCATGAAAACAACCTAAAACCCAGTTTTCATTACCCCCCTACTGTCCAAACTGCAGTTATTGGTCGGAAGCCATTTTCTATTTTAAACCCCAGGGAACTTGACCTTGACACCAAGGGCCTCAAATGCAAGGTAGATCTCCACAAGAGCAACATACACACCTATTAGTATTACCACAGCACTATCCAAACTGAAGTTATTGGCCGGAAACCATTTTTTCTATTTTTACCACAGTGACATTGACCCCAGAGGCTCCAAATGCAATTCCAATGTAGTTATATATAAGAGCAATATACAGATCGATTTTCGTTACCATAGCACTATCCAAACTAAAGTTATTAGCAGAAAACCGTGTTCTTGTTACTACCACTAGCCACTTGCTACTTTCCACTTGCCACTAACATTTAACTTGTATCAACACAAATATAATTAAAATATGAAATATCAAATGGGTTACGTGAGGGCTTATTTATAGGATTAGATTAAAGCTATACTTGCAATCAAAATTACCCTGAAAAGCAAATCCGACACCAGTTGAAGAGTTCCAAAATTTTCAAAAAATATGTTTGTTGGCAAATGACAAGTAGCAAGTGGCAAGTAGCAAGTAGCAAGTGGCAAATAGCAAGTGGCAAAATATTTATTGACTAAAAAAGAAACATATTTGTTCTATAACTGCAGTATTCTTAATCAATAAAAATATTCATAGCCTAAAAAGAAAATTTTGAAACCCTTCAACTGGTGTTGGTTTTTTTTATGATAAGGCCTACTTAGCTTGGTCACTCACAAACATACAATTTAAGGACTGTGTAAATGGCGAACATTTGAAGTTTGGCGTGCACGTTACCCTTTGTCGTAGTAAGTGGCATGTCCCAACCCGCATTCCATAATTTTGCGTTCTTTGAACACATTATTTATGATGGAGAATATAATATGCTAGATGTAGGGAGTGTTTAATATTGTGCTTAACACAGATTCTACTGCCCATAAGCTGAAACGAATACCCAAAGATAATCAAAAAAGATAAATGTGTGTGTCCAAAAGGGGAAGTAACCTCTGCAAGTGTCTTTATTTAGCTGTCTAACACCACATACTTTAAATAAGAATTTCTAAGTACACTTCCAGTAACATTTTCACAGAGTTATCTTCTCTTGCTTACAGACAGGTTCCATAATGGTACATAAGTATTCCAACTTTCAAAGTAAAATCTCTTATGGAAAAGTAAACAAGTGGACAAGAATCAAAATTGTGAAATTTGAATGAGAAGTCAGAAAGGGCCATAATTCAAATGTAATCCTTGACAGAGGTAAGTTTCTAAGCAATATCTGTAACGGTTTTGAAATAAAGTGGGGCGGTACGAAAAACTTAACCAAACTCAATACACTTTCAAAGAAAAAAGGGCCATAATTCTGACCAAAAACCTGATATGAATTTACTGTTTATTGTGAACTTCACACTTATCGTCATTCGTCTGCGTTCTGTTAAAAAGTGACAAGGATTTTCCGAGAAGTTATGTATGTCCGACTTTTCTTAAATAATGAAATGAAAATGTCCTCAATTTTAACTTTGATTTAAAGTCTGAGATAGTATGGTGAAAGTTTAACCAGTTCTAACTCATTGTTTCCAATGGTTTCCGTATGCGTTGTTTGTCCAGAATGTGTAAACTATGGAATGCGTGTAGGGACATGTCACTTGCTACATTCAACTTGCCACTTGCTACTTGCCACTTTTATTTAACTTGCTTCAACGCAATTATAATCAAAATATGAAAGATTAAATGGGTAACGCGAGAGCTTAATTATAGGACTAAATTAAACTTATACTTGGAATCAAAAGTATCATAAAAAGCAAATCCCACAAGTTCAAGGGTTTCAAAATTTGAAAGAATTTTGTTGGCAAGTAGCAAGTGGAAGTGGCAAATGGCAAGTAGCAAGTGGCACGTAGTGAGGTGCAAGATATTGTAGCTTAATCGTATTCACAATTTGATAATTCTCGTAACATTGTTCAGTTTGATGAATACGATAGAAAGAGCAGACATGGTGCAAGTATATAAAATCATTAATAATTTAGATAAAATTGACAAAATAAGTTATTCAAATTCTCAAACTCCATCACTAGCGGTAATTCATAAAAAAATATAAAAAGAGCAAGAACGACTTTGAAGCAGGGTACTTTTAGTCACCTGGAACAAGCTCCCGGAATGTATAGTTAAGGCACCCACGCTAAATGCATTTAAGGCAAGACTTAATAAAAACTGGGGGGTTACAAACAAGTTTCTGCCAAACTGTTACACATAAGGACTTACTAGTGTTTTTATCTCGGTTTTTAATAAGTTTTTAATAAGTGATGTTCAGAACTGAAGTGGTTATTAACAGTTAAATTGTGAACAATATACCAAAATTCAGGGAACAGTGTAAAAAGTATTAATAATATGAAACATAAGTGCAGTTATTTATGAAAACTGCAGATGAAATAATGCAAAATAGGGAAAACGTCATCAAAGAAGGCCAGAGATCAATGGTTTAATGTGCTGTAATTAGCACATAATAGGCCTACAACAGTATGAACAATATAAATATTTATATACTTAAGAGAAAATAGTTTAACCCTTCAACTGGTGTGGGTTATCTTGAGCCCATACCTTTTATTCAGTTAAAATGTGTTCTTTTTTAATGAAGTTTTCTGTAAGTTGTATGTACAAAATACAAGAAAGTTAACAAAGTGTCAGAATGATATGAATAGCAAAGAAAAATACGACAGGAGTCATAACGTTAACAATTTTATTACAAATATTCCATCCCCGAATTCGAACTTACGGTGTCAAGAATGCAAGTCAGAAACCTTACCAATTACTACAACATCGGTTCATTACATTTTAACGGTTCGTATTTCAGTAACTCAATATAGATAATGCGTAAATTAACGAAAACGTCCGTAAACATGAGCTAAGTTAAAGAGTGTCAAACATTATTAATAATCCAAATAGTATTGGTGTCAGGTGTTACCTTATGATTTAGTTAAACATATTTTATTGCAAAATATACATGTTCATAAGAAAGAACAAATTTATAAAGTTTTCAAAAGGGTTGGGCCACAAGTTCTACCAACATTATAAATTGGCTCTCCCCCAACACGATGTATTATATATACAGATAAATTAAAGTTTATTTTGAGAAAAATGATGTAAATAGTTGGTACAAAAAATTGTAAAAAAAAATTGAACATGGTTGAATAGAAAACAGAAAAAAATGAGAAAAAATGAGTTCTTGCCCCTCAGAAACAATGTTATATTTATATGTAAGTTTCCTGTTAGTTGTATGGCACTAGGAGTATTGTGACATACTTAAAAGCGTCCGGTGTCACAAATAAATTCTTGAACATGTGAAAAAATGATAGTCTTTTCGTCATCGCTTATTTAATAAGCTGTCATTATGCTACCTTATGATAAAAACAAAAATAATATCAAACAGGGAAAGCCACGTACCAAAAACGCAGCCTCCCCAAAACGAGCCCCACAGCACCCAGAAGTGCACACCACCAACACACACACACACACACACAACACACACATACACACAATCATGTACACACACACACACGTACACTACCAACACACACTAGCATACAAAGCACGAGGACAAAACGAACAATTAAAGGAACACAGTGGGGCACCGCCTTGGAACGGTCAGTGGCAAAAACACCACTGGGGAGCTTAAACCGGTTTATGGTGCGCACCCAACCTCACTCTTACCCCCACCATGTTCCAAAGTCACAGGACAGTGTAAATAAAAGTAATCCCTGCTAGGTGAATCTCTAACACACGCAATGGAAACAAAAGGCATGGTATGTAAAAAAAAAAAATAATAATAATATCAAACAGGGAATGCCACGTACCAAAAACGCAGCCTCCCCAAAACATTGTACGGCGTTATATACATACTATCATTAAGAGTAAACTTTATTTATATTTTCTATTACATATGATACTATATATTTGTTTCTTTAAAATACTTTTGTTTTACTATCTACATGTCGTGTTTGTTATCCGGTACGGTCCGTATCATTAAATCGGCTGTTTCCGTTGGTCTGGTCTGGTCTGGTCAGGCTTTTATCACCCACCCCACATACTCTCTAGTTGGAGGAAGCTCTTCAAACCGGAAACAGCATGTTTAACAATTTGGCGGAAAATTTTGTCATTGGTTAAAAACACTTCTACCATGCAAGTTGCCAGTATAGTGAATAATTTGATTTAAACACTGTTACATGAGTCTCATGGACGCACATTTTTCGCCACAATGAGTCACAACTATCAAGCAATGAGTCCTTTTTAGTACAGAAAAAAAGAACGTGAAGATAATCAATTTAATTTACAATAACTGGCGAACAACTTGTAAAATCGGTTTGCCTTCGGAGTCGAAATAGTTGGACTATAACTGTACATGCTAGAAACATTGCCCACCTAATCAAGTTTTATTTGAATAAAATGTAGGTGTTTACAGAATACCAGCTGAAGAAATGTAGAACTTTCAAAGCAATTCATTAAATATTTCTTGGTTTCTTTCCTTCAATTTAAGCCCGATCTAGCAATAAAAGCTTTTCTCGATAAATCCAAACAGCCTGGAATATCCACTGGTGTCGATCAACAAGGAAATAATTCGCGGCTTCGCTGGATGTCGTACTAGTCCAAATAATTGTACTCAACGGGTGAATATCGTTAAAATTTTTGCTAGGCACTATCCAGCCTCGGAGTACAAACCAGAAACCCGGCTAACTGTGTTGGAAATATTTTATTCTTTGCCCATGCAATGCCCAAGAAAACTTATTGGGCCGCGATATTTGGCAATAATTTACAAACATATCAATATGAAACTTACATGCCTAGAAAGGGTTGAATTTTCTGCTTCAGTTGCAGTTGATTGCAAGCAAATTGCTCATTCCAAAAAAAAATTATCAGCAGTTAACAAATTTTACTGATTTAACACGCTACTTTACATTATCGGGAAAATGGCCGCTCTAGGTAAACACTATACTACTGTTGTGAAACCTGTACGATTATTGGACAGCGTTATTTACTAGATTATAAATACATGTATGAATCATTTATTAAAAGTGACTGCACGGAATGAAAGACCCATAAATTGTTAGTTTATAGGTATTTGGTTGAGTTAACATATGTTGTAAGAATCTTTAGAAGGCATGCATTTTACGATTGTTTTATGTTTGATCTGGAGCAATAACAGTCGTCCCATATTGGATAGAAACCGAAGTATAATTTATTTTTAATAAATGGTAACATTTTTTTGAAAAATGTGTATTCTAAGTTTGACATTTGGAATTCATGTTGACAGATATCATGTTCTTGTACCATCTGAGTAAAAAAAATAATCGCGTGAACTTACAATCCATCCATTTGCGATTACGGACCCTGACGTTGATTATTTGATCATGACGTGGTGAGGAGTAAATTTTGTAAATCATTCAATTACCATGTTGTAGTGTGTGTAATACTCCGTAATATTATTTTGAGGCTGTTTTATTGAAACGATCCGCGATTTTAAAAGCAAGACTCACCGTGACGTACAGGGAAAAAAAGGATTCATATCAAATGGTATCGAACAAATTCAAATACCCACTGGAATAAATACAAAATTGACGTAAAACTGTCGTGTATTACCCAAAGTTTCTGATATTATAGTGATTTTGTCTTACATATATCTCCGAGGCTAACTTAATTTGACGCTTGTTTTTCGATCAGGAATAGAAACGTATCGTCAATTGTTACAACAAATTCTTACCAGTGACGTGTTCCATCTTAGACACATGCACATCATAGTTTATGTGCAAAACCTCTGGGTTTTTTACAGCCGATGTGGTATTTTCGACGAGAACGCTGCTTTGTACGATCAGTTACATGAATTAGGCATATTCTGGACGTGCGCTTTTGAAAGCATTTCAAGTACAAAATTAAATAAATTGTTAAACTATTAGAAAGACATTTCTGACCTGATCCAGAATTTGTTGTCAAGGAATTTCTGTTACATCTCAAATATTCTCATTTTTCTATAATTTCAAAAAGATTTATGTTTTGTTTGCCTATTTCTAAAAGACAGTAACTTTAATACGTAAATATTACAGGATTCAAACATATTTTTCCTGATGAGCTTACTTAACTTTTTACTAAAAACTGTCACAAAATTTGACATTTTTTTTGTAAAAATATTAGGGGCACCAGTAAAATGTTTTTTTTCAAAAGAAAATCTTTCACCTCTTCCTTGAATTTAAAACATTTGATTGCATGGATTTTTTTCCTGATTCAATGGCTAATAATAACCAATATAAGTGAAAGTAAATGTGAAATAATAGATAATAAAATATTAAATTTGAGACGTAACTGTTCGTGTCAAATTTGTTACGTCTCCTAATACATTACTACTGAGACATGTGTTTGATCGGGGAAGTTGTTCAATACATTATTGTGACGGATTTGCATATATCTTTTTCATCATAATACATTTTATTGGCAGTTTAAAGGCATTTAGAAGCAAAAGACAAAAGCTACAACCCACAGAATTTCGTTTTTATTATAAAAACAGAAATGTATGCACATATTTTTTTATTTTTTACCATAAATTATGATGAATCATGTCCCGTTTTCGAATGTATTTTTCTATGACGCTGAAATTAACAAGTTTTCGCAAAAATACCGTAGCCGGAAAACAAAAGTTCATACTGTAGTGAGTATTTCAGAGCAAGATATGCACCTGTGAAACAGAAGACAAAGGTCTACATAAGCGAACATGTTACAAATCTCTAAAGTTCAAGAAGACGAAATTATTTTCACTAATCTCAATTTCTCATAAAGTTTCACGTACTAGGTCAAAATAATGTTTAAAACACGCGGTTACTTTTTGTTATGACTTATTTTAATATTAAATTATTCCCAGTCTGTTTGTATCGTGAATAGGAAGAAGCAATTTTTACTTTAAAAAAGTCACGGTCCTATATAATGTGTATATCGGTCCATGGAAAAAAAACAGCAATTTGATTCAAATACTGCGGCGATGGAAATGAAAAGTTATTACTCAGCTTGCAACGACTTTTTTAATAACTATGGCATCATATACATGTCATTGTTCTGTCGGAAGCTTTGATTGTCGGCAAATATGATAATATCTTCTCTCATGTTCCCGCACAAAATTTTCCCGCCAAATACGAGAAAGACACGTGCTTAAAATAGAAGAGGTGATGTTAAAAATACGCCCAGTGCAAATGCCGTTTTGTAGGCCTAATGGCAAGCATTTAAAGGGATAAATATTATTTCATTTGCTGTTCTCATTCTAGTAGACATGACTTGTAAACCAGTTCTTTCTTTGAAGAACATGTACATGTATTTAAAACTCCATGTACGGTTAAACCTGGCTTACAACAGAATCCACGAAAATGTCGCTGGTTCGTACTCACTTTTAATTTCATTACAATGCTATAAGCAGGGGTTTTTGTTTTTGGGTTGTAAATAACTTAAGAAAAATAGTCTTGAGTTTGTAGAATTATGTCCGACCCAGGAAAAAATGAGGGGTTTGATATTTACGAAAGATAGATAAACAAATAAAAACAAAATATAGATCTACATTATGTATTTAGTTAAATGCTGAAACAATACACAGTGTCTACACAAATTTCCAGAAGTTTTCCTGCACAAAAGCGTTGTAATAGCTACACCGATACTGACGACATGATCTACTTTTTTATGTACACCTTTCACAGGCGTTACACTAAATTTAAAACTCGCTCAAACATTTTCATTGGATATCGCAGTTGTACCACTATCTCCATTGAAAATGTAAACACGGGTTATAGTGGGAGGTTTAACAATACTTTTTTTGCATTTTGAAGTATTTTAGTCAATTATTTCTACATATTTATTGTTATTTAACAGTTTCCAATCATTTCAGTATAAAAAATAACATGAAAAACCACAGAAAAAATAATTTTGAAATATCTGATTTCCACCACAGTTTTTGTGGTTTCTGGTTGAGACGTAAAAGCGCAGATAACTATAAAATGACCGTATGTAAAATGGGTCTGCGTTTGAAGTCTTATTATTGAGACTACCTAGCCACTGCCTTCCAAGATTTGATTTTGATACCATGGCATCAACCACAAATTATTAAGTTTTTAGCATGTAAGATATATGAGTCATTGATAAATCATTTGCGAAAATGCTAACATAGTTAGATGACCAAAAAACCCCGATCGATCACACGTGAAAATGCCGATCAACTAAACGGGGGACTTCAGTCTGACTGATTGTAATGTTTGTGCCATAGAACATTTACCCATCTGATGTATGAAAGTTTACACGTAAAAAAAAACTTACTATTCGTGAACAAGTACCCCCATAGTGCTTTTTGTTTGTTGAAAACAATATTTCTGTAAATTTGCTGGGGAGGAACCGGAATGACGTCATCCAAGGTAACTTCCGGGTTGTTTTTTGTGAAGCGTGGTCTGTGATTGGTAAGTACCTAAGGAGAGATCTGATTGGCTGGAGCCCGGTTAATCTGATAGTAGTAATAATAAAGTGTGAAAAGTAACTAAAACACTAATTGATAACGAACGAAAATATATCGTCTAACAAAAACACACATAATAACAAATCCGTGCCCAACACCATAAATTATTTTATGTTTACATACATAAAATCCACTTATGGGTTTTCTGGGCCTGGACAACAAATACAAACAAGCTCCTGCTGTTAGGGCTCTGTTTGTAAAAGATGAGGAACATGTGTATATGATTGAAAATGGGTATTTATTCATATAAAATACCAGAAAATCAAAGTTACATCATTTTTTACAAAACTGGGCGTAGCAAAATTCGCCACAAAGGAGACGTCACGAAGGTGTCTCCGACCGCCCAGTCCAAACAGCAGGAGGGAATATTACATTTCGTTATTAAACAAAATGAATGTAAAAATTGACTAAAGTGTTTACAGCAACATGATCTGGACTAGAGTGAAAAATTCATGACATGTGTAAAAGGACTAGAAAATATATAGTATACATTTTTTAGATCGACCTGCTGCCTAAGTCAGTCAGGTTAAAAACTATGTACAGTGGTAAATTCATACATGATGTGTAGAGACGAGTAATATCAATATAACAATTGGTTAGTAATCGTTAACAGTAATATGACTATACAAATTACAGAACTTTGAGATCAATGTTTGAGTTAAACAATACTTAAAGCTTCTTGTATACGACAGGATGAAATTTATGAATAAAGTATTAAATGGCACTTGTGCCTCGTTAAGTTCCCCATTGCCGCAAGTGTTACACTGCTGCCTAAGCCAGACAGTGTCTGTTAACATATTGCTGCCTAAGCCAGACAATGTGCTCAGAATACCGCTGTTTAAACCGGACAATGTCCAGTGTAATTGACTTATACAATTTATATCAACTAGGGTTATGTTTAATACCCTTCTGGTCTGAACGTAAGTATTTATTGTAGGCATTTGACCTCCAACGACCGAGGTGTTTAATTTGAGACACCGAGTAATTTTTTGAGTAGGCATAAGTTGCGCCTCCAATTCTGAACGAGTGTGGGGTGTATACAGATGAACTTTTATTAATGACCTCTAGACATGACCTTAGAGCCGAACGGAAATATGATTGAGATACCGGTAAGCCGCTGTAATGACGAAACAAAGGTCCACTAGAGTCTTGTGTTCGTCTGTAATATCTATAAAGGGTGTGTACTGGACACAACGCTTTAGTTTTATAGGGGTATAGAATGACCTCTTGTGTGCGACCTTCAGAATGTTTAAATTTAAGGAAATTAATGCACACCGATCTAATTTTGTCACTTTTTGAACTGAACGAGACTTGATGACGCTCAAGACAGTTGGCTGCACCTAAACGAGTTATTGTAAATTCACCTATACGGAGTAACCCAAAGAAAGCCAACAAAAACATACATTTCACTAGCAATCTGTCGAAACTGGATGTGAAAACCAGAGGTAGGCATGATACTAGCTGTCTTAATATTGGAATAGTGATTGGAAGCCGCTTGTCAGCGACGAAAGTGGCATTTCTTGTGGCTTTTAGGAGGGCTTTAGGGAAAAACGACTTAGAGGGACTCCTAAAACCCCATAATCGATGAAAGTAGGATAAGCCCGCTAAATGAGTAGCTATAGAGCTATGTTTCAAGCCTTTTAATTTGCAAAAGGCTATGTAGCGAGCGAGAATTTTCGTTGAAATTGGGAAAAATTGTTTATTTTCCCCATACATATCATAGAAGGAAGTGTAGCTGTGCAGAGCTCTTCTGTAAGCATCTTTGGTAGATTTTGATAATGATTGTTGAAGCAGATCTGCAATTGCTCTGTCTAACTCATGTCTAGAAGGTAACGCGGAACTGGGGTTGGAAGCACATCCATATGAGGTGCGAGAGCTTTGAATCTGGTCACCTGAAGACGGGATAATAAATCTGGTAATACATTTGCCTTGCCTGGTATATGGGCAGCTTTAAACAAGATATTAAATTTCATGGCAGACAGAACTAGCCTACGTACTAGCCTCATAATGTTCGAATCTTTGCTAGTGTGTTTATTCAAAATGTCTACAACTGCTTTGTTATCGGAATGTAAAATGATGCATTTGTTGCATATCAGATTTCCCCAGACTTCGAAAGCTAATACGATGGGAAACAGCTCTTTAAATGTAATGTCCAGGGAACGCAAGTGTGTGGGCCAAGCATCAAAAAACCAATGTGTATTGAAAATTGCTGCGAACCCTAGAGATCCAGCAGAGTCTGTATAAAGGTGACATTCTGAATTGGTTAGCCAACGGTGTTCGAGCAAGAGATGCTTGCCGTTGAAATGCTCTACAAATAACTGCCAAGCTTTGATATCGCGACGACTCTCTACCGTGAGGGTAATCCGATGGTGAGGCTTTTTAACCTTGCGGGTCAGGTCGGTGAGCCGTCTAAGAAAAGTTCGACCTGGAAGTACGACACTACAGCAGAAATTAAGAAGCCCAAGCAGTGATTGTAATTCCCGTAGTTTAATTTTTTGGCGGTTCGCATACGATGCTAGGAAGGTTCGTAACTTTTCAAGTTTGTCCTCTGGGAGGCGTGCCTCCATTTTTTCGGAATCTAGTACTAATCCCATAAAGACAACAACTTTTGAGGCTGAACTTGTTTTCTCCTGTTTAATAGGAACGCCTAACTTGGAACATATAGTGAGGAAACCGTTTAGGTAGAGGTTGCATTTATCCTGTGTGGGACCCATGAATAGGAAATCATCAAGAATGTGTAAGACATTGGGTATCCCTAGTTTAGTTTTGCAAATCCATTCAAGGGCGGTGCTGAACCTTTCGAAAATAGCACAAGAGCTAGAAGCTCCCATTGGCAAACATTTGTCATAATAATATTGACCTTGGAAAGAGAAACCAAGTAATCCACGGTCCGAAGGATGTACTGGTATTAATCTAAAGGCTGATTCAATGTCTGTTTTACAGAAATATGACCCATGACCAAGTCTTAATAGCATTTGAACTGCGTCGTCAAATGATGCGTAAGATACTGTGGATAATTCTGCTTGAATGAAGTCGTTCACAGATGAACCTTCGGGAAAGCTCAAATGATGAATTAACCGGAATTTGCCCATTTCTTTTTTCTTAACTACTCCTATTGGACTAACCTTTGTATCTGGAAGAGGTTGAGGGAAAGGGCCAGCTAATCGGTTTTTAACTAGTTCTTCTTCAATTTTTTCGCAAGTTGCTTCCGGGTATTCCGAGCAAGATTTAAGATTAGTTGAGAGTGATGAAGCCCGAATGCCATAATAACCCAGATAAAAACCTACTTTGAAGCCTGAAACTAAATAAGCTTGCATGTTGTGACCCTGTAGGAAATGTTCCAATATATCGGGGTGAACTGGGGTAACTACGTCCTGACCTAGAGCCTCACTTTTTGGTGGGAGGGGCAGGTGGTTTGCTTCCAGGTTGGTTGTTATAAGGTAACTGGGATTTGTTTTGTTGGGCTTGTTCTTTGTTACTGAAAGAACACTTGGAGGCAATGTGGTTCCCTCTGCAGAAACCACAGACATGTGGGTTGGAGCATTGGGGTCGGTTGCAAAAACCCCGCTTGTTGTATGGCCAGCATGTGTTCTCCAGGTAAGGTCTGCTCCGAGAAGAATTGACGGGTCGTTGACCTTGGCTTCGGCCATTGAAACCAGAGCGTTGGTTTTGATCCCGAAAGGGACGAAAATTAGATTGGGGTTGGTTGGATGGGGTCGTAACCATAATCCAGAACTCATAATGTAATTGGTCCCATGGCAGTAACCTAGACTCACGCAAAGACCTAAACTTCCGATCGTAGTCAGCCCAAGCCCACGTACCTGGCCGCATGTTAGCCAGATCCCGCACGACTTCCGCATATTTCATTAGGGCTGTTGTTTCCTGGGGAAATTTAACCGCATAAATCGCCACGAAGCGCAAGAATGCCGTTGTCCATGTTTCGATGCTAAGGACCTTTTGTTTTTTGGTCGGAACAATACTTAAATTGGAACTCCCATCTAACTGTAGAGAGAACCCATTTGAATTGTTTGACCTGAAATCCAGTAAATCTGCCATATCAATGTATTTGTTTGCCCAAATTTTGCGTTTAAGTTTTCCCGAAATAGTATCCGAAATTGAAGTAGAAACAGACATACAGGAAGGGTTCAGACCTAATAAATGGTTGCTTTGATGCTGCCGGAAATGTTGAAGATCATTGTCAGAAGCGTAGTCATCCGAGTCAGACGAACTATCAAAAGAGTTCACAAGTTTCCTTTTCTTTCTCTGGGATAGAGTGTTCTGCCTATTCCCCCGAGAATGTTTCTGTGACCTTATTCCGTTGCCATATTCAAGCAAATCTGTATCTGATTCACTATCTTGTATCAGATTGTCATGTTTATTTGCGATTGGGCGTCTCTTCAGCCTTCTGCCGTTTGCTGCTTTTGGTGCTGTCAAGTCACTATCTGATTCAGGACTGCTTTCCGATGACGTATCGATTGCATGATTCTTAGTCTGCATCTTAGACGACTCGTCGCTATCACTACTTGACAGTTCACTTTGCACTTTTTGTTGGACCTTGCCTGACTTCTTCGTTTTTTTTATAGTCAATTTAGATTTCCGGGTAGTAGCTGGCCTGATGTTAATTTCTTTACTTTTTTTTGAAACATTGTTGCTACCTGATTGTTGATTTTTTTGTTTCACTGTACTGTTTTTCTTTTTTGTGCTGGAAAGGGGTGGTGATATAAACTGGTCATCTTCCTTTGGTTTGATAGGACGCCTGGAGCGACGCATCTGGAAATAGACCATAAGCTATACATTTATACATTTGTTAATCATACTTGAAGATCTAAACGTTTATCAGAACTTTGATACCACAGCTGATTGGGAGACATGACGAATGATGGCCGTGATGTCTGATTAATAATAGAGTTCGGTGCAACACATTGTTCTGGACATGTAGCTAAACATATTAATTGAACAAGCTGCATCTGAACCACTCAGCTGTAGAAATGTATTGTCTCTGCCGTAACAGCAGGAATAACACTGCCCTTCTGGCAGGAACAACACTGCCCTATCGGCAGGAATAACACTGCCCTAACGGCAGGAATGACACTGCCCTATTGGCAGGAATAACGCTGCTGTGTCAACAGGAATAACACTGCTATGTAGCAGGAATAACACTGCTGTGTCAGCAGGAATAATACTTGCATTAGCAGGAATAACCAGCTATTTTACAGGTAGTAGAAGCACTGTCAGTTAACTAACAGGTAAAACAGAGACGTGTACTTTACCGGGCAATGAAACTCTGCCATTCTGACAGGAAAAATGTAAGGGAGTGGAACGGCTCGCACATTTCCTAATGTAGCTAAGAAAACATTGTTAGAAATCTATATATGAAATTGCCTTGTACACTCTCAAAATGCCTTCTGCCGTTGTGCAGGCAGATGATAATCACTTTAGTTATATAACCATTACGCTGCTCCATAGGAAGGAACAGTTGTAACCAATAATGAGGTAAAGTTAGCTTAGTCATAGTACGATAATTTACATTAGACAGCTGGACACAAAATGCGCCCCTGCTCCTTTAGTACGGGAACAAATTGTAAAGCTTGAACAAAATGTCCTATAAGGCAACTGTTTATTACCTTCTGAGGGGTGTGACAAGGTAGCATAAGCCCTAGTGAACGTAATTGAGGCTTAAAATATATTGTTTTTTATTTTTATTTAGATTCCGGTACTTTGTAGAAATAACTGACTGTGTAAAAAATTTATAGGTTCGAAACCACTATAATCGGACAGGCTAAAAAGCACTAAATAAAACGCTGTTGGTCGTCGGTCCCAAAGAGTTAATACACCCTCTCACTCTTAGGAAACCAATTTTAAACAAAACTGTATATAAAAATTTGAGTCCAAAATTGAAAATATAACTTTGAATACATATCTTGAACGTAAAACGTAGTGGAGGGTAGTGACTAGGAGGAATGTAATCGGTTCCTGGCAAAGACGATGGCAGCTCGAATATTCTGGAATAGTTTCAACTGGCCATGTGTTGACAAATGTAGGCCGTCTTGCCCAAGAACAGCTTGTTGACTACGTGTTGACCAGAATCCTTTCAGTTTCCAAAGGTATACGTCACTTCTTCCAACCAGTAATGAACCTAATGTAGCATTGAAAATGTCCACTCTGTTGTTGAACCATTCAGTGTTCAAAGGGCGTCTTCTATTAATCGATGCTGGTGCACGATAGATTCCCTGACAGATTAAAACCAGTTTAACTCCCAGAGAGAGTCGGAGAAGCTGTGCACAGTCCTTCACCTGTTCTGATACGTCTTGAGGAGAGGTAGAATTATGAGTGAGGTCATTTGTCCCTACTATTAGGATCACCACATCCGGATTGAATGAAGAAATCAACTCATGATTTTCTGCAATGTCCTGAACATAACTTCCAGTATAGGTCGATTGAACCATAAAATCCCTAGGATTCAATTGAAATTGAAAATCGTGATGGTCACTGTCTCGGATGAAAGATTTCAAGCGCTTAACAAAAGAGTGTCCACAAATTTGAACCTTCAATGGCATAATGTATCACTTTATCTCGAGCGATCACCAGAATGTTAGACCGAGCTGCCAAAGCCAAAGCGAGGCCACGTGCTCCAAACAAAGGAATCGGGTAACGACACAAAATATTTCCTTACTGTTGGAGATATCGACACTGATCCTGGGTCGATTTGTCCGTAATTGAAGAATGCACTGTATCACATAGATGATGATATAAATAATGCACAATTAGAACGATAAAAAACCAAGAAATAGTCCAAATAATTAAAAAAGTTTTCGGACGATAATTTATGTAGGTAATTCTTGAAAACACGCTAGAGCTTATGTGAAGCGTGGTCTGTGATTGGTAAGTACCTAAGGAGAGATCTGATTGGCTGGAGCCCGGTTAATCTGATAGTAGTAATAATAAAGTGTGAAAAGTAACTAAAACACTAATTGATAACGAACGAAAATATATCGTCTAACAAAAACACACATAATAACAAATCCGTGCCCAACACCATAAATTATTTTATGTTTACATACATAAAATCCACATGTAAATGTTATCATAATAAGTAAAAAACCACATTTACTACGGTTTAACCAAAAAAATGAACGAATCATAAAACAACCTTCCGCATAATGGTACGATGACGCCCATTAAACAAGGCTACAGCTCGTGGTCAGTAGACGCTTTTCGACGCAGACGAAACCCACGTGATTAATTTTGTCTTTACTATTGGTCAGTTGTTAGCGATGCTTTACATAATTTGAGACCCCGTGTATCGCATAGTTAGGTGAACGGTCTTATTTATAATGCCTACATTTTACTTTAGTATGTAGTAATTAAAATGGGTTTTCATTAATTATTCACGTTGACAACATATGTATTTAAACTTCAAAATGTTTAGAGATAGCAAAACAACTATCGAGACGTTTTTTCTGAACTTTGATGAATCTGGCCGTAGGGTCCGTAAACAAAGCAATAAAAAAACCGTAACCTTCAAGTTTGTGGAAAAGTTATTAAATATCCTATGAATATGTCAAACGTTTTGAATTAACGGTCGAAGACGTATGCATCTGGTATAGTATTGTTTGTAATCAGTTAATACTATTTATTTATTCATTATAGGGAGTTTGTTCAAACATAATACATAGTTTTTAATTACAATAATAATGTTGGCTGCTCCCTATTCGATTATGCAACCCCATGGTACAAAATTAAAACCTATTCAATACTGACGCTGTGCTTCCGCACAGCGCCAATAACAACGTGATGCAAAGTATCACAGCGGGCCCACAAACAAAACTGACATGTAAATATTTTGGAAATTGATGATGGTTAATGTAGAGGCATGGTCCCAAAGAATTCAAGGAGACAAAGCTTAATTTAACTTATATCTTAAGCAAATACCTGTTGTGTCCCTGGTTAGAGTCGCAGTAGGGTACCATCCCAGACATGCTTTGGAGTTCTGTGATGATCAATTCGGTGACCTTCAACGACTTCTGAGTCTGCCAATGGCGGTTGGTTTGGGAGAAATTGGGTTGGATTGGTCCGAGCATGCGAGAACATATGCATGGGATAAGCAGGAGGAGGTGTTTAGACATATATTCTCCAATACGCATATGTCGGTAGAGTTCTGGTTCTCCACTTACGGGGGAACACCGCTACTGATAGAACTATCTTCAAAAAGGGTCTGGAGATAGTCAAAGAGTACTGCATTAAAAAGCAGCCCATACATGCACCTCCATTGCTTTAAGTAGAGATTACCAGGTTGTTGCTGACTGAACTGTGGCTTTCCCTGACTGCCATTTCGGGTACACCGCCAGTGTCCGGCTTCAGTCCAGAACAGTTTACTGCTCTTCGGGCTATCCCTATGGACCATCTGCTATATATAATTGAGACGGACCCCCTTTATATGTCCCCAGTGGCAGCAGGACACCTGGTTGGAACACTCCAGCATATATTGGGTATGTGGCTGTAATGGTCGCCTCCAGACGGGATGTACAAGTCGAGCGGTTACTGCAAACGACTGTGGATAATGGACGGCGCCTCTATAAATTTCAAGCAGCTAGCCAGCACTGTAACTGATCCAGATTTCCGAATTGTCTTTAATAATTGGTCATCCAGGGATATTTCAAGGTTTTATGGGAATCATGACTATAACAACTCTTGAGGTCAAAATGTGTTATATAACATGATAACATTATCCGGATCTGTGATTGGACAGGTTAATTTTATATCATTTGTAATGATTTCCATGAAATTTGGAAATAACTGTACTAGCTCGTGTAGTTCCATGTCTTTTGGAACCATCTGTACTTTTGTAGTTCCATGTCATTTGGAACAATTCAATAGGGTATCTGAGTAAACTTAAATAGTTTATAGTAGACAAACTTGTCTAATGTCTATGAACTAAGGTCAAGATGGTTTAAAGCTATCGCAGTGAGTACTGTTTCCATATCATTTGGAATTGTCTTGCTACTAAGCTTAAAACCAGAAAATTCAGGCATTATTGATTACATGGTTACTCACCCGTGACCGGAACTAAGATGACTTCACACTTCCGCCTAGTTGGACTTCCGTTGGCTCTCTTTCAAGCTCATACCTAAGAACAGTACAGATGTACGTACATCGTCGTGATTGGCAAGTATCTGCGCCTAATACAGCAGGTAAGCCATCTTTACTATAGTCGCAGATTTTTCATACCCATACGGAGTAGATTTGATACCAAGTTTGATATGTTCAAAAGCAAATGTAAGGTTTTCAGCCTATAACGGTTAATTTTTAAATTGTTATTTTCATTAACATTATCCTTTCAATGATTCAGATTCAAATTCTGAAAGAAATTTAACGTCTAATTAAAAAGACATATGGAATTTTATACCCCAAGCCTCATCTTGTAAATAACTAACTGAACGATAAATGATCGTGATGCAGATATGTTTACGAAGGTAAAAAAATGATAAAAAGGTAAAGGGTTTAAACTCAAAGAAAATGCAAATTTAATTAATGGGGCAGCCATTCCACTCTGATCAATTTTGTCTTTATAATATCCTTAGTATAATGGCAAAACATGATAAGCCTTTACCGTCTAGATTTTCAAACAACCAGATCTAAAATCAGCCATTATCCTTATAAGTTTCACATAAATGAAGATTTTTATGATTATTTGCTGTTACACATTTAAAAATGGTTTAAAGGGGGTCAATGGTGAGGTCTTGGATTTTTGCACTTTTACATTTGTTATATTTAAAAAAATTATGTTTTAACTGGAAAAGACAACTATGCAGTAGTAAACTTAGGCACAATAGGAATATTTAGTGCAAAACAATTGAACATTTTTGAGAAAAAATATTTTGATCTCACATCTTGTGACTAAATGGACAAATTTTGCCATATTCCAAAATGCGGGTAGGGGTACAAAAATAGTCATTTCTAAAAATAATTCAAACTTTATTACAAGAAGAATTGTTAGGATATAAAATACATTGATAACTAGTTCATTTTACAGTTCTTTGTTACAGACCTATGCCGTAATATCTCAAAGCTCGTCGAAAAAAAAAACACATTTTTTGTCAGATTTTATTGAATTTCTTTCTTATATGCACATTGACCCCCATTTTTTATTTTTGCATTCTAAAACAGAGGTTTTAATTAAACTGTAGGCAAAATTTCTGAAAAACTTGTTATTCCTTTATCATGAAAATATTCATTTATCAAAAATTGAAAAAATGAAGTTTAGTAAAGTGGGTGGGGTAATAATAATGAGCGTAATGTTTATTCAAACGATGATAGAAATACCACTATCTCTAATTTTTCATCCTAAAGTATGACATACTACATTAGAAAAGATTAAAAATTGATGCCCATTCTGAAAAATACACCACATAAGTAAACGTTTACAATACCAAACTTTTAGCTAATTCTGCATTTAGCACCTTGATCTGATAGTGTATCACTTTAGATTAATATTGCGAAAAAGTTAAGTCATTGACCCATCATTATTTTTTCAGAAATTAACTAGCGATATGTCAGTCTCCATAAAAACATGGTCGATAAAATTTCTTGTTATTTTGAATTTCAGCAGTGACCTCCCTTAAAAGCTGAAAATTATAAGTAAAACAGAAGAAACAAAATTGAAAAAACATTGAATACGGATGGGATTTGAACTCCCTTAACCAATTACACTACGAAGATCGACTACATATTTTGTTTGTGTGTTTGTTTGTTTGGAGAATTAAAAAATCGGTTGTGCTCACCAATCTGCTTGTGACCGACCCAAGCATCTCTCCCTTGGTGCTGTGAATGTTTGTTTTTGTGTCTTAATAGGAGATCTTTATTAGGAGATGCCACCCTCCTTTTATTTGTTCAAAAGTTTGTAATTTTTAGTGCCAAAGTAAGAGAGTAGCTGCGACAAATTCTGCCTAGATAGCTATTCCCTTGTAGGGAAATATAATTGAACTCTATCGACTACATAAACGCTGGTAAAATAACTTTATAAATTTATATAAAGAACGACAACTCTTGCATTTCTAGAAACCTTATATAAATCCATTTAAAGTACGGCAACTCTTGCATTTCTAGAAAAATAGACTGTGTCTACAGTTTTCATCTCAGAAGTACCCCAGTTTTTCAATGAAGAGAGACGCATATATTCGATCTAGTGGTTAAGTCTCCATGCATCCTTTACTCACCACGTATTAAATACAATTATGCGGCCCGCAACAAGTTACAAACATAACGATCGTTTCATATTTATCACAGAATTAGCTAAAACAAGACTTAGCTCGAAATATATGATATTATAAATACTAAATAAGTCCCACGATCACAATAAAAAGTAGCTCTAATTTTACCAAGAAAGATGTCTTACCGGCGGAAATCATGTTGATTTATACCAAAATCACTTATAACTTCACTTTTTAAATCAGTCATGGTAGAAATATAGTACAGTATTTTTTCAATGATGTTGCAAAAACACTAGAAAGGCTTTCTTGCAACTCTTTTTTTATGAAGAAATGATTTGAATACGAAAGAAAGGCATATGTTAAAATTGTGTAAGAGCTGGGTGCTAATATACCAGCTGTTTCACCCCCCTAGTCGTTTCACATCCCAAAAAATAAGATAGTTAACTCTCTTAACCGAATAAAGCGTTTGTGTTTCTAAGTAGGAGGAATAGAAATTATTTAATTACATCTTTAATTCTAATATGCCTACGGTATATTTCTATAGTCAATTCGAGTGCATTAATATGATTAAAGCACTCGGAAAAGCAGGCGGAGGTTCGGACATTGAAATATCTCTTTCAGACTTTTCTAATTTACTCCCGCTCAAAAATAAAATATAGAAATGGAAATAATATCAGTATAAATACGTAAGAACCTAAATATTATTTTTGATTACGTCAAGTAAGCCTTAGAATACCCTCACCTTGCTTTCCTTAAAAAAGGCCAAGAAATTCAGGATTAACAGTCATACAATGTTTTGATTCCGGGAGACAAAACTATGAATGAAAACGTTTACGTCATCACACTGACGTCATTACTCTACGTTAAAACGTTGTACAGTTCAAATTAACGGTACGCATTTAAATCGATTGGCTGCTTTGTTAGGTTCTGAATCTGACGTCTTCTGCATAATGTCAGTCAGGTATTTCTTTATATATTTTATGTATTAGATGATTAAAATAAAATAAGTTTGTATAATATAGTTATGTTTGATATCTTGAATGGTTGCCCGAATAGGGGAGTGAATTCCAACAGCTACTATTTATGCTGTTTTACACATTACCGCCGAACTGAAAAAAGGTCCGTGGTAGTTACGATAGTTTAAAAAAAATCGGCTTCTAAGAATCGAAATAATCTATGGCTTGGAGTGCTTTATCGAAATTGAAGCATTTCCCGTCGGTAATGTGCCTGCGTAATAATTCTTCCGCCAGAGGCATCACCTCCGGGGAATGCTTCAATTTCGATAAAGCACTCCAAGCCATAGATTATTTCTTAATTAGAAGTATCAAGTTTTAAGAAGAATTTTATGACATTAATTTTGTTATTAATGAATTTCACCAATTCAACATATTTTTGTCTGTTTCGTTAACTGTTTCCATTTATTCAACACATATTATTTTACTTTTTACATAGTTACCTATCTATCTCTTTCTTGTCATACTGCCTCACACCTCTCACGAGTATTATGGGCAGGGTGCACGCCGGGTGTTAATAAAAGATAAAATAAGATAACTGCAAGATAGTTCTTACAGTTAGGAGAATCAAGATGGTTAAAACTGCTAAAAATACTAAAAGAATAAAAGGTTTAAAAACAACTCTTGTACGATATATTTTTCTCTTTTTCTCTTGATGTTTGATGTCCGCAATCAACCATAAGAACAAAGTAAAACAATAGCACATTGCACACATAATTAATCAATTTATTAGCAGGGGGGGGGGGGGAGGGGGTGAAATGACTAGGGGTGAAACGTCTATGTGTGAAAAGAACTGATACCAATATATTTCAATAAAATGTTTAAAAAATCGCGGGAAACGCATCAGAAAACTTAACAAACAATACGTCATTTTAACGACGTCATTGTCGTATGGTTTCTAGCATTCATTACGCTCGGTATACTTTTTTATGGCAAGCGAAATGCTCATTAAATCTTTAAACTATAGGTTTAGTTGTTAAACTCATAGTTTGACACCTCTTAAACCCATAGTTTCAGGTGCCGTTTGCACAATTTTGTCTTATGGTGGTCTAACCTTTGTTAAAAGTGTTATGCTGGGAAAATTGTAGAATTTTCCTATATTTTATAAGTCATTTATTATTAATAATTATATTTCATTCTGTATAATTTTACATTTTCTGTATCTTTTAAAATGCCCACAGTTTAGGGAAAATAATCTTTTAAAAGCCATTTCTTTGTTAAACACTTTTATCTTACTTAGTAGTCTCAAAATTCTGACATATGTAGCTAAGTAGGATATCTATTAACACTTATCTATGTTTCAAAGGTGGTAGCCAAATGTTTGCTGTTTTAACTGATGTTAAGCTGTATTGTTCTCCAAACATGGGTGATAGTTTGTCTGGCTTCTCTAGTACCACAATTTAATGATTTTCACAGTTTTTTCAACCCCTTAAGCAGGATTTGCCAACTCCACCTCTTTTGAAATATTCCAAGATTCTGTTTTAGGATTGGTCAAAATACGGTGACCAATGACCAGCGGGATGAAACCTTAAAAGATCCCTTTTCCAGCAAGCAGACATCATTCTGCTAAACTTTGTAGTAAAAACCTGAGTTATTAAAATTGCTGGAAAAGAGGATCTGATCTTTTTGTTTTCTTAACAGGTGAGTGAAGTTATGTATTTGTACAAAGTTTAAGTATTTTCATTATTTCAAAGTTAATTATTATGAAACCAGATTTGAATATATGTCAAATACTTAATAAAGATCCTTTTGATAAATTAGTAGGTAAATTTCTGTAATACAATGTTGAAATTTTATGAGCACTGAACTGTTGATCATGTTGCTAGGATATTTTTATATCATTTATGATGTTACTCAACATAAGAATATTAATATGTTCTAATACACTCTGTCTGGCATAAAATGAAAGTATGAAACTTTAGTTTTCAGCCAGGAGTGTCATATTATATAGTAGAAATTGAATAACATTTCAATACACATATTTTAGGAATATTCTGTCTAAGTTTGTATTTGATCATAGATCTTTGTTTATCTTTTAACATAATTGTATGTATATAATTATGTATGATCATTCTGCTAAACTTAGTAGTAAAAACCTGAGTTATTAAAATTGCTGGAAAAGAGGATCTGATCTTTTTGTTTTCTTAACAGATAAATTCCCCATTCAACGATAAAGTTCCGGCCACCAATTCGCGGCGGAACACGTGGTGGGTTCCGAAAGATTCCAACCTCTTATATATGCCAAGCGGGATGGTCTTGACTTCAAAGCCATCCAATTACAACTTGAGATCAGCACCAGAGGAAAGTCAACAGCAGCAGCAACAACAACAACCTAACCAGCAGCAACAACAACAACAACAACAACCTGTTATAGCTGTTCAAACCACACCAGGAGGTATGTCTGGTAACTTCCTAATGGAACATTTTATGGGCGATGGCTCACAAGACATTGTGTCATATCTAAAGCGGTTTGACCAGTATTGTCTGTGTACTGGAATAGCTGATGAACGTGCTCTAGCAACATTAGCTTTTCATCTTAATGGCAATGCCAGGATCTGGTTTAACAACCTTGCTGCAATGCCAACCAGACTTAATGAATTAAAAACCTTGCTCACAAATAAATACAAAAGGAGCCAACAAATTGACTTAAATGTGTATACAATGAAACAGGGGACTCTTGAGTCAGTGGATGCATTTCTCAACAGACTCGAATCACAATGCATTCAGGGACAAGTGCCAGCCAATGTGCAAGTACAAATTGCACTGAATGGGATGGACCGTTCACTGGGTGCGGCCATCTCAACACATGCTCCAGCCAGTATAGATGAGGTTCGTAAATTAGTTTCCAGAATGAGTCTTCTACGGCAACCAGAGGTAAATGCCATCAATACAGGCTCAAAAATGGAAGATTCACTGGAGACCCTTACAGCGACAGTGGCAAAACTTGCAGTAGCCATGGAGAACAACCAGCAACAGCCGCAACAACCAAGATACCAGGACAGGGGGCGCACTGAAGATAGACGTACAGATGACATTTGTTCAAGATGCAAAAGTAGGTGCACTTCTATTTCTCATTGTAGGGCAATGCAATTGCAAAATACTGTTTGTTTTAATTGTCAAGGCCGTGGTCATCATGCAAATGTCTGTCCGTCCGGAAACAATGGTCAACGTGGCCGATCAAATACGGGAAGGAATTCCTCAAACTCTAGGGGAGGTTATTCTTATGGTAGGAGGGATCGTTCCTTTGGGCGCAGGCAATAGGGATACGCGTCTGTCTGCAAGACTGAGAAAATCAATCCTGTAGATGGACACAATAATAGAACCAAAGGTATCCTAAACAAAAATGATAAATCTTCTAAAATGTTGAAAGATTCAGATAGTGCTAGGAATGAAAATAAGAAAGTAAGGTTTAATCTACAACAAAACAATAATCAAAATAGTGCTTCAAAAACTCTATTTGATGAAAACTGCAAGGAAATGAATGCAACTTTTACTGCATATATGACAAAGAACACAGTAAATGTTTCTGTAAATGGTAGAAAAACAAGTGCTTTAATAGATACGGGTGCAGCAATTTCATGCATTGGCAAAACATTTTTTGATAAAATTTTCACAAATAATGCACCAAATATCGTAAATTGTCCACTGAAACATATAAAAGGTGTTGGCGGTACATACCATGCAGTAGATGGTTTAGTGCATCTCGAGGTAAAATTCAGTAATACAAAATTTCCGTATCATTTTTACATCATAAAGGATTTGCATCATTCACTTATTCTAGGCAATAATTTCTTTGATGAATATAAGGCAAATATTGATTATAGGACCAAACAATTCCATCTTCAAAAACAAAGTACTGGGGACGTCACTGTTTGTAATTTAAGTACTAACACAGGATATGCTAGAACTACGAAATCTGTTATTTTACCTGCAAATTCTGAAACTAACATTCCAGTTAAGATTGCACGTGTAAATTCAGGTAAACAAGTACTCTTAGAACCTGTAGCTAGTTTAGCAAACCAAAATGTCATGGGCGCTAAATGCTTAGTAAAAGTAAAAAGGGGAAGAGCTATTGTACGGGTAATCAACCCAACTGAAAATGATGTTTTCCTAAAAGGAAATAAAATTTTAGCAATAGCTTCAGAAGTTAGCTCCAATCACATATTTGCACTTTCGGAAACACTATCTGACAAATTAAATATAAAAGATTCAGATAGCTCAAAAACAAAAAAGTTCTCTGTTAATCTGGATAATGCAGATCTTGACCCTCTTCAAAAAGAAAAATTATTAAAACTTTTACATGAAAACTCTGATATCTTTTCAGAAGGTCTGCATGACTTAGGTAATACACATTTAATCACACATAAGGTTGATACAGGAGATGCTCGACCTGTGAAACTTCCTTTCTATAAACAGACACCAGAAAAAAGGCGCAAAACAAAACAGTATACAGATGAAATGTTAAAAACAAATATTATTGAAGAAAGCAATTCAAATTGGCATTCACCTGTAGTCTTAGTTCGCAAGGCTAACTCTGATGAGTACAGGTTTGCAGTAGATTATCGCAAATTAAATAAAGTTAGCAAACAACAAGACTTCCCAATACCTAGATTATCAGATATTCTAGATGCAATAGGAGAATCCAATGCTCAATATTTCACTTCACTTGACTTAGGGAAAGCTTTCTGGCAGGTTCCACTAGATGAAGAGAGCAAAGAAAAATGTGCTTTCATTACGTATGATGGCATTTTCAATTTTAAAAATATGCCTTTTGGTTTGTCAGGGGCGCCTGCTACTTTTCAAAGTTTAATGATGAAAGTCTTGCGTGGTATCTCTTGGAAGTACGTCTTGTGCTATGTTGATGATGTGATAATTTTCTCACGTACATTCCCTGAACATTTGGAACATATTTCTGAAGTTTTTAGACGTCTGAGAGAAGCAGGCTTAAAACTTTCACCACAAAAATGCTATTTTGCTCAGAAAAAACTTAAATACTTAGGTCATGTGTTCAGTAAACAGGGAGTAGAGCCAGATGAGAGCAAAGTCAACAAAATTAAAAATTTAACAGTTCCAAAAGACCAAAAAGGCGTGAAAAGTCTACTTGGTTTAACAAACTATTATAAAAAGTTCATTGCTGGGTACAGTAAGATTTGTGCTCCCATTTTTGAATTGTTAAAGAAAGGTAAACGATTTAAATGGTCAGAAGAATGTGAACACGCTCTGGAAACCTTGAAAAAAGCTCTCTCATCTGCACCTATTTTGGCATTTCCAAATATGAACAAACCATTTATACTAACATGTGACGCCAGCACGGCAGGCTTAGGATATATTTTAGGACAGCTTGATGATAATGGCAAAGAACGAGTTATTGAGTATGGTGGTCGAGCTTTACATGGGTCTGAGAAAAATTATTCTGCATCTGAACTAGAATGTTTGGCTATAATTTCTGGGGTGAAGACATATAAATCATATCTTTCCACAGGCCGAACATTTACTATTTTTACAGATCATAAAGCTCTTAAATGCTTAAATTCCATGACTGAGTCAACAAATAGTAGGATAGCGAGATGGGCGCTTCTTCTACAAGGCTTTAACTTTAAGGTCGAATACATAAAAGGAAAACATAATAGTGCAGATGCTTTGTCCAGACTTACACTTGAGGCTCAAACTGGTCAAATGACTGAACCCAAAGAGTCAAACCAAAATTCGCAGTCTGAAGATCTTCTAGATATGTCGGTCAAAGATATACACTTACTTGAAACTCAAGTCCTAGAAAATACTTTTATAAAGGAAAATGAGCCTAACTTGGAAAGTCCTTTCATTGAAAACAAAACAGAAAATTCTCCAAAAGAAATGCTAGAAGTAACATTTGAATATACTAAATTTGCTCCTGTTTTATCTGTAGATGTACAATCACCTATTGATGGAAAAATTGAAAATGACATTGAATTGATACAATTACAAAAAGGATGTCCTGATTTTAAAGACATGTATAATTATTTGAATTCACATGTGCTTCCGTCAGATGAAAAATTGTCAAAATTCATTGTCTACAACCAGGACTTTTATGACATTGTAGATGGTATTCTAATGCATAAATATCAACCCAGGGTTAAGAAGAAGCCAGATCATGAAAAGTTTATTTTTCAAATAGCTCTTCCTTCAAAACTTAGGTTAAAAGCAATGCAATCTTACCATGATCATAATGGACACTTTGGTGTAAAGAAAACCCTAGGAGCCTTACAAAATAAGTATTACTGGCCAAAGATGTTTCAGGAGGTAACTGATTTCATAAAATCTTGTGAAAGATGTCAAATGGCAAAGAAAAATGCTCATCCACATTCTACACCTTTGAACCCATTGCCCGTAGTCAAAGTATTTGAACGCATGCATGTTGATATAATGGGACCACTTACAAAAACAAAAGATGGTCATGAATATATTCTTGTCTGTGTCGATAGTTTCAGTAGGTGGGTTGAGGCCTTTCCTTTGTACACACAAACTGCAAGTGAAATTGCCAGAGTTCTCCATGATGAAATTTTCTGTCGATATGGTGCCTGTCTGTCCTTAGTAACAGATCGAGGTCGCAATTTCCTCTCAAAACTGGCCAATGCTGTCTGTGAAATTTATGAAGTTTCAAGGCATAAAACAGCCAGCTATCATCCCCAAGCAAATGGTTGTGTTGAACGTCAAAATGCCACAATTGCACAAACTCTAAGAATGTATGTGAATAAAAAGCAGGACAATTGGAACCTAATCATACCAACAGTCTTAATGGCAATCAGGTCAACCCCAAACACAGAGACATCAGGTTACTCGCCCTACAAGATGCTTTTTGGTACTGAAATGCGACTTCCCTTTGATACTACATTAGTGCCTCGAGAGACCCTAAACCCAGATGCAAAATCCTTTGTTAAACAGTTACTCGAAAACCTTAAAATGGTACATGGTCAAGCAAAAACTAACTCACAGCTAACTCAGAATGAAAGTAAACAGAGACATGATGTAAAGGCAAAGGATTCAGATTTAGATATTGGTGATAGGGTTATGTTAAGAAATAAGAAGCACACCCCAGGTCTGTCAAATAAATTGGAAGACAAATGGAAAGGGCCATACCATATCACAGAAAAAGGGCCAGCTCCAAATACATTTCGCATAGCAGACAACAAAACAAACAAACTTGTTCAAGGTATGGTAAATGCACAAAATCTTAAAAGATACTATGATCCCCGTAACTGTCGACAAAATCCTGATGGTAATATCCCTCAACCAGGACCGAGTTCTGCTCTGTCAAGTCAAAACCAAGAACTGAACAGGACTCCGGTTCCACAACCAAACCAGAAACAACATATTGACTTAAATAGTAGGAATAAAACCGAGCAAAATGACCAAAATCAAGGCCAAGGAGAAAATGTGTCTCAGGACAACAGTGATGCACAAAATGATACTGGTAGTACTGATCAAGGTAACAGTGATCACGGTAATAATGACTATGATGGTAAATGGCATGAGGCAAATAAAATCATTAAATTGAGGACAAAGGGCAATGTAACACAATTTTATATTGAATGGAAAAACCCGAACATACCACACTCATGGGAAGATGAACATGACGTGACACAACCTCTAAAAGATGCATTTTTCAAAACACACACTAAGGCAGGTAAAACACGTAAGAAAAAACGCAAGAACAAGAAAAATAAGAATAAGAAGAAACTTAAGTACCTTAAAAGCGAAACTGAAAATAAAACAGAATAAACAATTGTATTTACTCAAGGCACTATATGAAATAAGATGAAAATGATTGATTTCGGGTACAAAGAAAAAGTTTAAGAACTGTCTACAGTAGATGATTAATTTAGCTGCTGTTATGAACTCACAGATACTTTTACTGTCTTATTTGATGAATAAGACAGGTCACATTGTAGCTTATGAGAATTACTCTATCAAGTACTCTAAGCAGACTTGGATTCATTTTCTTACACTTCATAAGTTTATGTTGTGTCCTTAGGAAATTCAAGGCGGGAATGTCAACATATTTAAAGGTTCAGGTCTGATTTGTAATGTGTCTGCATGTGTTCTGTATGTAACTGGGCGAATGTTTGTCTTTTCTATTTCTTTATTTTTCTTTGTCAGACCTGTTCCTCAGTATAGTGCTAGATTGTAAAACTGTTGGCCACAGAATTACAACACAGACTGACCTGCTTTGTTTCTATTTCTTCATAGTTAAATGGGTCTCCAAACTGCTTAGAATTCTACTTGTGGCTCTCTGTTTGACCATGGTGTCTGGATATGCTCCAACTGAGTTGCAGCTTCTAAATTTATTAGTTTCTATAAGCAAGGCATTGCCTTAGAATGAGAATTAGATGTACCAATCATCTGCAAAGACCATTTAATAGTGTTTGCCATTTCACAACTTGCATGCCTTCATTTTGTTTTATATGTTAAACAATCAAGCAAAGTTCTGTATTATGAGTGTTTTCAACTGTTTTGTATTATTTTACTTTTTTTATGTGTTCTTTTTGCTTGTGATGTTTCATAGCTTTGGATATAAAGATGTTACTTATTTCCTAGATGGAACAAATGGTTCTTCTTTATAGCTTATATCCAAACATCACTATTAGCAATGTCACAAAACATACAATTTTTTTTGTAGAATACTGTACATATAAATTTTTGATTCACTCACAACCTTCGCTGGTCTTTTGTGTCTCTACTTTATAGGAATAAAGTAAATTTTGAGGGGGAGATGGTGTTATGCTGGGAAAATTGTAGAATTTTCCTATATTTTATAAGTCATTTATTATTAATAATTATATTTCATTCTGTATAATTTTACATTTTCTGTATCTTTTAAAATGCCCACAGTTTAGGGAAAATAATCTTTTAAAAGCCATTTCTTTGTTAAACACTTTTATCTTACTTAGTAGTCTCAAAATTCTGACATATGTAGCTAAGTAGGATATCTATTAACACTTATCTATGTTTCAAAGGTGGTAGCCAAATGTTTGCTGTTTTAACTGATGTTAAGCTGTATTGTTCTCCAAACATGGGTGATAGTTTGTCTGGCTTCTCTAGTACCACAATTTAATGATTTTCACAGTTTTTTCAACCCCTTAAGCAGGATTTGCCAACTCCACCTCTTTTGAAATATTCCAAGATTCTGTTTTAGGATTGGTCAAAATACGGTGACCAATGACCAGCGGGATGAAACCTTAAAAGATCCCTTTTCCAGCAAGCAGACATCATTCTGCTAAACTTTGTAGTAAAAACCTGAGTTATTAAAATTGCTGGAAAAGAGGATCTGATCTTTTTGTTTTCTTAACAGGTGAGTGAAGTTATGTATTTGTACAAAGTTTAAGTATTTTCATTATTTCAAAGTTAATTATTATGAAACCAGATTTGAATTTATGTCAAATACTTAATAAAGATCCTTTTGATAAATTAGTAGGTAAATTTCTGTAATACAATGTTGAAATTTCATGAGCACTGAACTGTTGATCATGTTGCTAGGATATTTTTATATCATTTATGATGTTACTCAACATAAGAATATTAATATGTTCTAATACACTCTGTCTGGCATAAAATGAAAGTATGAAACTTTAGTTTTCAGCCAGGAGTGTCATATTATATAGTAGAAATTGAATAACATTTCAATACACATATTTTAGGAATATTCTGTCTAAGTTTGTATTTGATCATAGATCTTTGTTTATCTTTTAACATAATTGTATGTATATAATTATGTATGATCATTCTGCTAAACTTTGTAGTAAAAACCTGAGTTATTAAAATTGCTGGAAAAGAGGATCTGATCTTTTTGTTTTCTTAACAGATAAATTCCCCATTCAACGATAAAGTTCCGGCCACCAATTCGCGGCGGAACAAAAGTCTTAAAGCGCAGTTTAAAGTCTGTTAAACCCATAGCTTAAGAGACAACCAATCAAATAAGTTGAAACCACGGTTTAAAGTGTCACGTGACCTGTTTAAACAATGATCATTTCATGGGGGTGACCCTGACAAGGGCCGTTTGTCTTTACTCGCACGATGTTGTGTAGAACACCATCAGACGGGAGACGGCGAAGCACCAGATGAGTCCTTTTTAGGACTTTCTACCTTCGGCTGCGTTTCAGACAAGCCCTTGTTAGGGCTATTTCGGACTCTAAATTCTCTCTTTACCAGTTGACCTGGGGAGATTGAAGATGAATGTGATGTGGCGTGTGCTCTGGGAATGCTGTTGGGCAAAGGGCTGGGCTCTAATAAGCACAATTACAAACAAACAAACACATTTAAACAATGATTTCATATATTTATACTTTAAACTGTGGTTTAAGACTTTGTTTGCACATTAATTCTTAAACCGTGGTCTAAAGTCTTAAACCGTTGTTTGAAGTTTGTTAAACCCCTAGTTTTAGAGACAACCAATAAAAATAGCCGAGACCACTGTTTAACGTATCACGTGACCTTTCAATATGACGCGCGGAATTTGTGTGTAAACATTCACAACATATCGTCTGCATAATGTCAGCAAACGACGTAGTTATGACTTTTTTCGGACTGTTGAATCTTTCTTACATGATGTGGATTGAAAATTACAAACTGGATTTGCAGACGAGATAGATTACCGCGAAAGTGTTACTTTGGTGGAGCAAATCAGGTAAGTTATTTAGTTATCAAACCTTTCGCTTCTGCAACATCGTTTTCACTAAAATAAAATACGTGACGTCATTTATTAGGAGAAACGTTGACGTCAATTATACGGTTAGAAATTTCAGTTGCCGTCCGCCATCTTGTTTTGAAAAACGCAAGACTTTTCCTACGGATGCAGGTTTGTACTTTGAAATGTGAATACATCAACTTGATGTACGTTCCTAAAAATGTTTTCTCTTACTTATGACTACATGCAAAACATCGTTGATTTTGTTTATCAATACTTGGCTGAATTACGTACCAGTAACTTTCGTAACCAGAACTGGTATTGCGTGCCGTAAAACATTCGAACCTTTTTTTGTTTTCTGATGACGTTTCCCGCGATTTTCAATGTTTTATAGAAACAAACTCAGTAAAAATAGAGTTTTAACCATAAAATAAACAGAAAAATTGTTGGTATCGGTGTAATTTCACGTTAATTTCACTCGTGAACACCAAAAGTAGTTATTTTCACTCGTGGCTGCGCCACTCGTGAAAATATCACTTTTGGTGCCCACTCGGTGAAATTATAACGTGATCTTACACCGAAACCAACAGTTATCCTCTATATATACAAAGAGTAGAAAAGTTATGTTATATTAAACCATAAACAACGCGGGAACCGATATGCTGTAAACATGACGTCATATTGCGCCGCATGACGTTAAATGAGCGTTCGCGTAGAAAATAACGCTTTGCATTTAATCACCTTTTGTAATAGCTGGTCATGTTAAAATCGAAATAACATCCTTTTCAGCGTTGTAATTGTCTAATAAACAATTATTTGTCGTACCGATGCGCAGTTATAAACCACTCAGGCCTCCGGCCTTTGTGGCTAATTACTGCATATCAGTACTCCAAATCATTGTTTATTTATGAAATAACATTCGTTCCAGTGGTGTTAGTCGTTTAATATTTCGATAAACCACCGAAAAATATAAAATAAATCCAAATATCTTAAAAAGGTTGAATAAACTACAAGATTTCTTTTAGGTGTATACTTAGAAAAGTGGTCGAGTATAAATGTATTTCCAATTTCCTTGATAATTCGTAGATATGTCTATGGTACTTCTGGTAACAAGGACACAAGTGGTAACATCCACGTAGGTTATAAAATTCAAATTCATCTCTTGTGCCCTTCTTGTTACTAGAAGTTTACAACTTGATGTACTGTTTACATCATAACAAATTCAGATTTGGACGATGTTCCTTTTGTTACTAGAAACAAGGTTTGTTACTGGTAACAAAAATACTGGGGTATATATAGAGAATATAAGGTTACTGTCTTTTGATAACAGTTGATATCGGACGAGGATGATATCGGCCAGGGAAGCCGAGGCTTGCCGAGGCTTTCTGGTCGATATTCATCCGAGTTCGATATCAACTGTTATCAAAAGACAGTAACCTTGTATTCTATTTATTATGCAGCTGCCTTCAATTTTCCCTTTTCACAATTAAAATCAAAGAAGTAAATTAAGTGATTTACGTTGGGTTTATGACGTCATCAACGGTTTAAATCGGCGTTTTAAATCCAGCACCGTTAATCATGTTAATGTTATGCTTTTTAGGAAATACTGAACATTAAAACATACCTAAAAAGCATTTGTACAAGTTTTAGAGGCGGCTTATAACGTTTCAGCTCATATCATTCAAGTAATAAGACGTTAGTGTGAAAAAAGGAAGGGGGCTGAAAAAATGAAAATCAACTTTTTCTCTAAAATTGCTTCGAAATTGCTATAGATGGATAGATAATGATCTAACTAAGAAAATGAATACCCACAACACTATATTTAATTCAAAAATAAAAATTCTACAATCATTTTTCGATTTTATGTTATGTGCGGTTTGCTTGTATTCCCAGAAATTTTAATGAAACGCACCTCTGTAGTCTGAAGTAGCTACCGAAAAGTTAATTTATTGTGTAGCGTGTAAGAAATCCACAATCGCCTAGATATTATTTCAGAAATCTCACTTAATGTCTAAAGTGGGCGGGGCCTAAAACGTGATATCAGGACAGTGTCATAATAACACTGTCCTGTGATATCAGACGTCGCGATATCAACAAATATCAGACAAGCGTTATTGGGTCGTCGTCATGGCAGTTGCATAATAAAACAACCTACAGATTTAAGCCATATATGATAATTCGTGTCTATCAATTTATGTACCCATGCTGCTTTTAATGAATTTAAGTATATTTCAATGTCAACCATTTTTAACACTTCGTTTTTAGATTCTTGAATTATGATGTTTCTTTTTACTTTATCTTTTTTGCATCCCCATATGAATTCAAAAGTTTCTTGTATAAGTTTTTTAAAAAAGTTTCTGTTGACATGTTTGGGAGGACCGAGAACAAGTATGTAAGAAATAAAGATTTAAAACTCTGATATTACCCATTGTTGATAGTTTTCTCGTTTTCCATCTATTCAAACTGCAGTTAATGTTTTTTATTTTGTTTTTAAAGTTTAAGTCTGTCATTCTGTTTTGGTTTGCATGAAATATAACTCCCAAGAGATTTCGCTTCTGTGCTATTTCATTAAATGTCTTTTTACGTGAGTATATATTCAGTCATTTTCAGTATTTTTAAAATGATACATTTTGAATAATTTAATTTTAAACCAGACATTACTCCAAATATCTTAAATGATTTTAATACGTTCTCGGAGATGCTTTCAGAACCATTACATAATACTGTAGTGGGGTCGCACTAAAATGCTGACGAATTTAGCTGACGATATTGGAAACTGCTGACCACATAGGTAAAGGAGGAATTTATTGGAAAATGCTGACGATAAAGGATAAAGAAACGCAGGATAAACATTTGAGGTGATTTAAAGTGATGTGTTTGATAATATATACAATTTTTTATATAAGTCTAAAAACCCATCTTTAATCAACAAATTACCAAAATGTCATCAGATTTTGACCAATAATTCATAAGTAATTGAAGCACATTTGACGGTACCCCCCAATATCGCAAAGTGAAATCGACTGACTCGTCCCGATCGAGGTCGGTCGGAAACCTTTCCAGTTTCTCTCAAACGACGGACAAGACGTTCTGTGGAAACATTAACACTGAACTGCATAGCAACCGTTGTTGTTGCCTCCGACCTTGCATTAGCAATGCAATAGCCTGACCCCTCTGAACTTCTGTCAGCCGTACCATGATTGCAAGAGCTTCAAATTTAATGTAAATATGGGAAAGCGATGTGTAGGTATGACCAGATGTTTTGACAAACTTGTCATCATTATCACAGTGTCCTAGCGTACAGTAAGCCGAAACGGAAGTTGCTGATCTGTACGCTGATGATCAGTTAGTTACTGGCACAAATTGAGGCCACCACGGTCTAGATTTTGTGTTGAAAGTTGATCTAAATCGTCTTTTTTGAAGGAGATATTTTTGGGGTAAGTGTACTAGTTATTTATTGTGATCATCTTTGCTTCTAGTAAGGTGTAGTATAGTTGCAATCGTCCTTCGTTCCCATTTTGATCACTGTCAAATTGACAAACGGCCAGAGAAAATTTGACTTTGTGTTCGCATATTTCATTGTATATATAGTTTCTGGTCTATAATTGTACCGGCATGGAAGAAAGAAGAAAAATTTTTGACTCGTAGACTTCCTTGAATCGAGATTGACTGACTTGATGCAGAAAAAATAACTGTTTTGTTCCTTCACTGAAAGTGACCCGACTGTACGCCTAATTGCAACTGTACACAATCGTTAGTTGTGCAGAAGTATAAAAAAAACTGTACGCTTAGTTGTTGAAATAGTAACATTTTTCTGATAAATTTAGTGTTTGATTATATCATTAATGAACGATAACAAGTAGAAATTAATGTTATTTCTGCTATGGTTTCCACGTTTCAAAAAGCCGCTACTAGTTGCATTTTTCCAACTCCAACTAATTTTTCGTGTATATCGGGCCTGTTCAAGACGATTTAATGTATGTCTGGGTCCGTATTTGCATCCTTACTACAGATGAAGCATGAAATACTAGTTTTGAACTTGGTCCCAATATAAGGTTACATTAGGACCCAGTTTTGAACAATAAAAGCCGATTTGAAAATCAATCAATGTTAGCGTTAGACACGCTGATATTTGTGTCAAAAAAAGAGCTCAAACATTTTAGTTGCACTGGAATAATTAAACTATACTGTGTCGAATCATTAGATACGTCTTTACTTTGAACCTATTGTGAATCAATGACGGGCGCCATATTGGCAGGATCTGGCTGAACCCAAAACTGATCAGCCAATATTTTCTCTAAGTTTTATTATTATTAACAGCAAAAAATAGATAGATTTTATGTGATAGCTTACAATTTCATTTGTGTCTTTTTAGGTTTGCCTCCAGAAGATGTTATATTGGTAAAGAATGACCGTCGGTCGAAATTGACATATTAGGACCATGTGGACTACCTCATCAATTGGTCGAAAATAACATATCCTGGCATTCAGAGTTATGTATGGTTACAATTATGTTGAAACGGATGAATGGGTGACCTTTTCCTTCGTTGTATGATTGGCATACATTATGCAAGCCAACCAGGTATCCGAAGAACAGACTACTTAGCATTGATTGGCGCTTAAGCAATAATGATAGTAAAACAGGATATTGTACAAGTCCATCATGAAACGGACGAAGCTGCAATCATATATCCGTCATCATATAACTTGCAAGCATACATGGTGTTGGACCAGCAATATGTATCGGCAAAGAAGTGACATACGGGAAGGAGCTGCGAAGTTGTTGAACCATGCTAAGAGTATAGAGATAAAATTCCAGGGACAAGGTTAACTAGAGCTATCACTAAATGTGATTAATACCCCCAAAAGACTGCTTTATAAACTGAAGAAGTTCGTAGTAACATAATACCTTGCAAACAAACTAAAAAGAGATATTGTTCTTAGCAATAACTCTGTAATTTCTCAAGGTAGAGTTATGGTTCTTGTACACTGCACTTCCTCTCAATGTGCTTGACCATTGTATGTAGTTGTATTGAATTCCAACCAATAGTTTTCGAATCATGCTCCAGACAAGTAAAAAAACAAAGGGCAATAACTCTTAAATGAGTCAAGATAGAGTTATCGTTCTTTTGCACTGCACTTCCTCTCATTGTGCTTGACCATTGTATGAAGTTGTATTGAATTCCAACCAGTAGTTTTAGAAAAATGCTCCGGACAAGGAAAAGTAACAAAGGGCAATAACCCTGTAATTAGTCAAGATGGAGTTATGGTTCCTGTGCACTGCACTTTCTCTCATTGTGCTTGACCATTATATGAAGTTGTATTGAATTCCAACCAGTAGTTTTCAAATTATGCTCTGGACAAGGAAAAGTAACAAAGGGTAATCACTCTGTAATTACTCAAGATGGAGTTATGGTTCCTGTGCACTGCACTTTCTCACAATGTGCTTGACCATTGTATGAGGTTGTATTGAATTCCAACCAGTAGTTTTAAAGTTATGCTTCGAACAAGGAAAACTAACAAAGGGCAATAACTCAGTAAATACTCAAAATAGAGTTATAGTTCTTGTACACTGCACTTTCTCTGAGTGTGCTTGATCATTGTATGAAGTTTTATTGAATTCCAACTAGTAGTTTTCAAGTTATGCTCCGGACAAGGAAAAGTAACAAAGGGCAATTACTCTGTAATGAGTCAAGAAAGAGTTATGGTTCTTGCGCACTGCACTTCCTTTCAATGTGCTTGACCGTTGTATGAAGTTGTATTGGATTCCAATCAGTAGTTTTCAAGTTATGCTTCGGACAATGAAAACTAACAGTGGGCAATAACTCAGTAAATACTCAAGATAGAGTTATAGTTCTTGTACACTGCACTTCCTCTGAGTGTGCTTGATCGTTGTATGAAATTGTATTGAATTCCAACTAGCAGTTTTCAAGTTATGCTCCGGACAAGGAAAAGTAACAAAGGGCAATAACTCTGTAATTAGTCAAGATGGAGTTATAGTTCTTGTGCACTGCACTTCCTCTCAATGTGCTTGACCATTGTATGAAGTTGTATTGAATTCCAACTAGTAGTTTTCAAGTTATGCTCTGGACAAGGAAAAGTAACAAAGGGCAATAACTCTGTAATTAGTCAAGATGGAGTTATAGTTCTTGTGCACTGCACTTCCTCTCAATGTGCTTGACCATTGTATGAAGTTGTATTGAATTCCAACTAGTAGTTTTCAAGTTATGCTCCGGACAAGGAAAATGCAACAGACCGCCCGACCGACCGACTGACCGGCCAACCGACCGACCGACCGACCGACCAACCACCGGGTGACTCCTATATACCCCCCTAAACTTCGTTTTGGCGGTATAATGATTACGATTCATCAATATTGAGTGACAAGTTAATGCAAAACTGTGACAAAGTCCCATGCACATACTAAACAGTATCCTGAAAAATATTGTAACTAATTCATATAAGAAATCAAATTCGATGTGCTATAAAAGCAGAAGGGTAGCTAGGGTAACTTATTATGTATTATTATAAATATGTTGTCAGCAAATGTATTCCCCCGCTACAAATATAGAGGTTGGATCTTGAAACTACCCAATATATTCTAGAAAAGTTACAGTCATATTGTTACCAAACAAGGAACACAATGAGAATATAAGAATTTATTGTTCTAAATTTTCTATAACTGTTTAATATTTCTTTTGTAATTTTAACAAAGTTGCATGCATCCTGTTTAATACATATATGTTATAATCATTGCAAGTGCAGACCACTATGTGTTCAGCATTGAATCATAAATCAACAGAAAAACTCAAATTGTAGAAAAGAGTAAAATTGGCCGTGCCACTGCATATTTGCTTCATCATACTTTATTGAATTTTTAATGGATTTTCTTTTAGGAGTAATTCATTTATTTTTTTACATAATACAAACAGAGTATTTTTGAATGAGTGAAGAATGAGTGGTGGTTAATAAAGAGCATAATAAAATAATATCAAGTTTTATATCGTCAGATGGTTGTGTTCTTCCTATCCTATCCAGCAGTGCTTATGAATACTGTACACTGCCTTCACAATTTAACAAGGCCATAATCATAATTGCAACACATTGACAGTATGGCAAAACTTAAAGAAAGAGTAGAAATCGGTCATTAAGACAAAAAAGCCAAGTCCTGTATAACCGTCCAGTAAAAAGTCAGTATCGTTTATAATGCTGTCTGCACTGAATTCTTGGACAGAAAGCTGAGTTTCGGTGTATCTTGTCCACTTAGATCTACTATAGAAATAATAGTGATCAAGTGCTACTCAGTCAATTGTATGTGTACACTTATCGACCATTACTGCCTCAATTTGATTATTTCTCAATTCTGTAAAACAGTGTGCATCAACCTGCATTACACTGGTCATTTTGGCAGTGGTGTAGCAATAAATGTTTTATCATTCTCCCATTGCAATGGGGAAAAGTCACAATTTTCAGTCTGCATTGGCGTTAAATTGGATCCTTTGTAGAGTAAACCATATGTAAAGATGGCATTCAGGTGCCCTTAGTTGGTTGCCCATCCACATAATGTATGGAACACACCTGTAAAATTTAAACAAACACATTTCAGGAAACCATTATCTATATACCGGGAAAACAGTGTAAATCTAATTAAAATAAAAATGTATTTAATCTACATACAGCTCATTTTTCTCTAAATTCTCTCTCGGAATTCCTACTGACTGACGGTATGAGATTGCATTGTTTTCTAACACTCCAATAGTAAGTATGCATTACAAACCCGGACATATATCAATCGTCTTGAACAGGCCCAATATACATGAACAATTACTTGAAGTGGATAACAACTGCAATAGCGGCTTTTCGAAACGTGAAAATCATGTCAGAACATTAATTAAATCTATAAATATTTTGACCAGACACAGATCTTCAAAGATATTTATAACACTAATAATGGCATAATGTGGCCAATCAATGTGACCAATGAATGCGTAATTTGGCTTGTAAACTCGATGCTACTAAATCGAACATATGAATTGGTTTTATTCATTAGAATTCTGAATATTATTTCTTTGAAACTAATCGTACAGTCTTATATTGAAATGTTGCAACTAAGCGTACATTCGTGTCACTTTCAGTGATGGAACAAAACAGTTATTTTTTCTGCATCAAGTCATTCAATCTCGATTCAATGAAGTCTACGAGTCAGAAAAATATTTTTTTCTTCCACGCCGGTACAATTATAGACCAGAAACTATATATACAATGAAATATGCGAACACAAAGTCAAATTTTCTCTGGCCGTTTGTCAATTTGACAGTGATCAAACTGGGAACGAAGGTCGATTGCAACTATACTACACCTTACTTGAAGCAAAGATGATCACAATAAAAGTACAAATAACTGGTACACTTACCCCAAAAATATCTTCAAAAAAGACGATTTAGATCAACTTTCAACACAAAATCTAGACCGTGGTGGCCTCAATTTGTGCCAGTAACTAACTGATCATCAGCGTACAGATCAGCAACTTCCGTTTCGGCTTACTGTACGCTAGGACACTGTGATTATTTTGCACGTGTTTTTTTATTTTTATCACTTTCTCTATGTGGCATGGTGCAATACAAGGTTGAGCGACTTTAGGCACCGGTTTGAGTGACAAGTGGCCAAGATAGTCTTCTGATCGGTTTTCATAATTTTAGGCCAAACATTAAAAAAATTGTTGCATATATTGTTACCCTGCGTTTCCTTATCCTTTCAGTATATATATAGAAGGCAAATGCACCCAGTCATTGTAAACTGGTTCAATCACACCATAGATCTCATTGGTCGCCGTGATTGACCTACTTTTTGGCAACCAATCAAATTCAATCTTTGGCAAAAGCAGTCAGGTAAATCTCTATTTTGGACACAGAAAAACACTTGATATATATAGGCATGGTGGGAGACAGGCCGATGTCTCATCCACAAATACAAGATAATATAGTTGCTCTTATGGACGGACCTTTATACAATTTGCTTCAAATCAAATCAAATCAAATCACCCAGTCATTGTATTTACGACAGATGGGATTTAAAGGTGGTCAATCACAATTAAGCAACATTTGATGACACTTTTTACTTTTTGTATAGTCTGTTAGAGACTTTTTAAAGGAACAAAAAGACCCATTACATAGAAATTTATATTTTATATACTTTTATAAAATTTTGTTATTACTCCCCTTTAAAATGAAAGTATTTAAAAAGTTGAGTATTTCTTTTGTATTTCAATACAATTTCTTCTTTTACATTTGCATTGGATAGATATACAAATATTTAACATTTTGAACCAAAAGGCAAGTTTATAAACTACGTGAAGCTTCTGAATTCATTTATTTCCAATCTATAGCAACCAAGATAGGTAAAGGGAGGTAATAATAATTTTTCAAACTTGCATTTCTAATGAATTCCATCTAAATATATAATTGTTAAAACAAATATTTTACAAATATAATACAATAGGTCTAATATTTATATCTTTCCTTAGGCGAAGTATGTGTATCAAATCTGTACTTGTGACAAAATAACTCTATCTTGGTTGGGCAACCAGGATAGGGAAATCAAATTTTAAAAATACCTCCAGTGAAAATCTTACTTGAATTAAGCGCTAAGTGAACATAAATGAGTGTAAATGATCAGATGTTAAAGTTTCAAACAAATCTGTTACATGGCCAAAATCTGATTATCCACCTTTAAGTGAACAAAATCATTTAAAAAGGGGAATAAATAACTAAAATAATGTCTATATTGTATTTGATATATTTTATTTTCACCCTAGTCCTGTCTGAATTATAGCAAAAATAAACAATATAAGCATAATCAATTTCTAACATAAGCATGTGAATTACAACAGTAATATGGACAAAAACAAACAATTGCTAGATTCTGTAGCAAAGACCTGAAGAAATAAAAATTAAACCACACACTGAAAATGAAGTACATTGTAGACTAAAAACAAGATAGCTAACATGGCCCTCTATCGCTCACCTAACTAACACTGGCCATGTTACAAGGTCAACAATAGTGTTGCAGAAAGGGTAAAAATGTCCTGATTTGAACAATCTACATAGCGGTCCACTACACAATGCTTCATTTCATATACAAGGCCTTGAGGTTTTTGACAAGAAGATTTTTAAAGTTCTCCCTATAATTAAGTCTATGGGAACCAAGTGACCCCCCTCCTCAGAGAAGTTGAAGAATGGATTAGTTTAAAATCCAACCAAATTTTTATTTAACTACTTCTGTAGCAATTCAAAGATTACAAATGAGTTCTATTATGGTGCATTATGAAATATTACAAAGTCGTTATCAATGATAACTAACCAAGTCTGCAAAATATAATGTTGAATAGAACAAGAGCTGTCCCTCACAAGTGACGAATGCCCCCGAAAGAGGTGTCTTCACAGTCTGTGTCCTCTCCATGTGCTCAATAATTGTGCTATGTAATTCTAAAATCCTTCCATGCAGGACAGAGTTACCATGCATACAGTATTCCATTACTTGTAAACACTAAGTGGCCTTGACCTTTAAGGTAGGGACGTGGTTCTTGCACCCAACACATTGTCTTGATGTGCTGAACATGTGTGCCAAGTTATTTTAAAATCAATCAATGCACGCCAAAGTTATAGTCCGGAAACGAATGTATGCAATATACAGGATTCCATTACCTATAAACTCTGAGTGTGACCTTGACTCGATATCTAAGCTCTAGGCCTTGTAGTTTTAAAAAAGAAGATTTTTAAAGTTTTTTCTATACCAAACGACCCCCTTATCAGGATAAATTTTGTCCCTGGGGGCATTATTTGAACACACTTTGAAGAGGTCCACTAGACACTGTTACACACTATAGAAGCTTTTTAAAGGTTTTCCTATACTAGTATTTGTCTATGTAAAACAAATGACCCCCTAGGCAGGGCCAATACTGACCGCAAGGGCAGAATTTAAACAAACTTGGTAGAGGCCCACAAGGCAATGCTATATACTAAATATCATAGCTCTAGGCCTAGTGGGTTTGGAGAAGATTTTTAGAGTTTTTATAATCCTACAGAAACCTATGTAAACAAAAGTGACACCCCCGTGCAGGGTCAATTTTAACCCAGGGGTCATGATTTGAGCAAATCATGCAAGTTTTTCCTATTTGTTGCCATAGCAACCAGAGTTCTGCATGGAATGAAATTCTTTGAACAATTTTGGTAGAGCTTCATGCAAGGAACATCCCTGCCACGTTTCATCAACACTGGCCCAGTGGTTTCAGAGGAGCTGTCGTTTGAAGCAAAATGTACGTTGACGGACGACGGACAATCATCCATTTGAAAAGCTCACCCTGCAAAGCCAGGTGAGGCAAGCCCAATCTTCCCTGTGGGCCTCTAAATACATACAATGTACATTATTTACAAGGTTTTTACATAAGCAATGCAAACATTAGGTGACTATAGAACAAAAACACATAAAAACAAGAGCTGTCCTCGTAAGTGATGAATGCCCCTCTCCTCTCCATGTGCTCAACACTTGTGCCATGTAATTTCAAAATCTTTCCACATGATTCCATTACCTTTAAACTCAGTGTGACCTTGTCCTTTGAGGTAGGGACGTGGGGCTTGCACGCAACACATCGTCTTGACATGCTCAACATTTGTGCCAAGTTACTTTATATATACAATTAATACATGACAAAGTTACAGTCCGGACACAAATGTGTGCATACATACAGGATTATTTTACTTTCAAACTCTTAGTATGACCTTGACCTTTAAGGTAGGGATGTGGGTCTTGCACGCGACACGTCGTCTTGATGTGCAGAACATTTGTGCGAAGTTATTTTATAACCCTTCAATGCATGACAAACGTACAGTCCGGACACAAATGTATGCAAATATACAGGATTCCATTACATAAACACCAAGTGTGACCTTGACCTTTGAGGTAGGGACAGGGGTCTTGCACATGACACGCCGTTTTGATGTGCTAAACATTTGTGCCAAGTTATTTTAAAATCAATTAATACATGACAAAGTTATTGTCCGGACACGAATGTGTGCATATATACAGGATTCTATTACTTTCAAACTCTTAGTGTGACCTTGACCTTTAAGGTATGGGCATGGGTCTTGCACGCGATACGTCGTCTTGATGTGCTGAACATTTGTGCGAAGTTACTTTAAATTCCTTTATTGCATGACAAAGTTATTGTCCGGACACGAATGTGTACATATATACAGGATTTTATTACTTTCAAACTCTATGTGTGACCTTGACCTTTGAGGTAGGGACATGTGTATTGCTTAACGTTTGTGCCAAATTATTTTAAAATCCTTCAATGAATGACAAAGTTACAGCCCAGACACGAAAAAATGTAAGGGCGGACGCACGGACGGTGCGATTTTAATATGCCACCATTCGGGGGCATAATAAGGTACATATACATTTTTAACATACAAATAGCAATCAGTTATATAGAATTAACAGCAGAATAACTGGGTTTTTAAGAGAGTGTTTGATATCTGAGAAAGTTTGTTTTCCAATGATGTATGTATGTTGCTTTAAAATACACCGAACCGCAAAATAAACGCAACACATTTCTTTTTTGAATATGTCCGCCGTAATTATATTTTACTGACGCAAACGTATTTGAATATTATTTATACATGTAAAATATTACTATGCCACTAAAATTTATTGAAATCATCGTACCGTGACACCTGACTGGCACATTAATACAAAAAGCACGTTTTGCACGTGCGCGTTGAAATTAAGTAAATTATTTTTAAAAAATCGATAATTTCTTGACCAGTTACGATTTTACAATTAAAAAACACCCCAAAATATATTTAGCTGACATAAATTGTATTTTGTAATGCCACGACTTCCGGATAATTTGCAAAATCAGGCTGTCGGGATACACGAGATATTGACAATGTGTGAAAATTGAACTTGTGGGTAATGAACTTTGACATTATGAAATCCGGGTTAACTGTTATTATATTTTAATGAAATTTACACAGTATGTAGGTAAGGTACCAATGAAAAGAAATAAACTCGTTATTTATCATTTGAATTGTTTATTTTCAAATTATATGTGTTTCCCCAACTGTTGCGTTTATTTTGCGGTTCGGTGTACTTTAAGGTGTTTGATGTTCGAACTTCAATTGATAGCTTATTCCATATTTTAGTCCCGGAGTATTCTAATGTTTAAGGTATATTTCAAGACTACTACTTTTAGTTGTTTATTACTTTCTGTTCTTAACTGCATATGGGAGTTTTTGGCAAAATAAAATTTGTTTTGCAGATATGTGGGGCTAATATTGTTGAGGGACTTAACCACTAGTATAGCTGTTTTGTTCATAACATGTTTGTTGAATATCATCCATTTAAGGTTTTAAAATGTTCGTGAGAGATCAATTCTGGCAGCTCTTTTTTGAAAGTTTATTAGTTTATCCATTGAATCTTTATTGCAATTTCCCCAAATACAACAGCAACAAGAGCCATGTTACACATGGTTAATCCCCCCGCCGGGAAGAAGTTACCAGAAGATTGTACTTTCGTACGTTTTGCTTGGTGAAAGGAAATCCTTAAAAAGCCGTATAGTTATAGTCATGCTGAGTACAGTTTTCAAGTAAGTGGAAAAAGAATAAGGCAATGAAGAGAAGGTTTGCAAAATTATATTAATGTTCATTATCAGTATAGGTATGATATTTTTCTATTTGACTAAAAGTAGGCAAGGTAGAGTTATTGTTTTTGCACACTGCACTTCATACCAATGTGCTATGTCAGTGTATTAAGTTTGAAGAAAATCCCTCAAGTACTTTTGGAGTTATGCTTCGGACAAGTAAATCTGATAAAGGGGAATAACTCTAAAAACAGGCAAGGTAGAGTTATTGTTCTTGCACACTGCACTTCCTACCAATGTGCTATATCAGTGTATTAAGTTTGAAGTAAATCCCTCAAGTACGATTGGAGTTATGTTCTGGATAAAACTTTTAAAGTAAATCTGATAAAGGGGAATAACTCTAAAAGTAGGCAAGGTAGAGTTATTTTTCTTGCACACTGTACTTCCTACCAATGTGCTATGTCAGTGTATTAAGTTTGAAGAAAATCCCTCAAGTACTTTTGGAGTTATGCTTCCGACAAGTAAATCTGATAAAGGGGAATAACTCTAAAAGTAGGCAAGGTAGAGTTATTGTTCTTGCACACTGCACTTCCTACCAATGTGCTATGTCAGTGTATTAAGTTTGAAGAAAATCCCTCAAGTACTTTTGGAGTTATGCTTTGGACAAAGTTTTTCAAGTAAATCTGATAAAGGGGAATAACTCTAGAGTAGGCAAGGTAGAGTTATTGTTTTTACACATTGCACTTCCTCCCAATGTGATCTGTCAGTGTATTAGGTTTGAAGAAAATCCCTCAAGTACTTTTGGAGTTATGCTCCGGACAAAATTGGGACGGAAACACGGACGGACGGACGGAGACCATTACTAATATCCCCTTCGCCTTCGGCGGGGGGATAAATAATCTAAGTGTGGGAGTATATATGCATTGAAGAAGAGCTTCCATATTGGTATATCTATGAAATGTTTGAATCTTTGTAATAGATAGAGGTTTGAATTGCAGTTGTTTAGTTGCTGCTGGACTTGTAGTTTCCAGTTTAGGTTAGAGTTAACTTGCAATCCCAATAATTTATCTGACTTAGTATACTGTACAATTTTTTTATCCAAAATTAATGAAAAAGGAATTGATGGGTGCATAGAATGACCGAAAAAGACCAAAAAAGAACCGAAAAACAGTTTATGTTTACCGAAAACAACTTTTTTTTCTCAAAAGATAATGGACGATTCAAAACTTAAGTATTAAATAAATGATGAAATTTGTATGTAGTGAATAATATTTTGTCTGTTTTGATAAGTTCCCATGCCGCATCCATTAAAAAATCTCCAATATTTGTTTTTCGATCTTTTTACTTGATTTGTAATACAATATTTACAAATTTCTTCATTTTAACTGTAAGTTATATATACTTATTTTTTTTAAAAGTTGTTTTCGGTCTTCAAAAACGTTTTTTCGGTCTTTTTCGGTCATTCAATGTACCGTGGAAAAAGACTGTTTCACGTTAGAATTATTGTTTGTAATCAATTTGCAAAGGTCTGACATACGCAGTAAAAATTCTTGCGAGAAAGAATGGGAACAACAAATCATCCTCTAAATTTGGACATTCACGACTTTAAGACAGTGGAGGATAATTTTCAAATGACAAGTTTAATGGTAACAAAAGGGAGACAATAATGCAAAACTGATACACACCTTTCAAGTATGAATGTACATGTATATATGAAAATTTTAGTACTCCTTTATGTATTTAACATTGGGATACAATGCTCTAAGTAATCAGCATAATTGAGGGACTGTGAAGAACAGCTATATATACAATCTGCATGAACATTTTGCTACTGTGGTCTTGTATTTTCATTACACAACAACTCATGGAAATGTCGCGTCGATCTATTGTCATACCAAACTCCCTGCACGGGTTACTTCCCTTCACAGTGTACGTTTGAGAAAGGAGCTGACCCATCAAATTGCTGTGAGTAGTTTGTTGTCGCACAACAGTAATTATAATTCAGTTATGTAAAATGTACTTGCAGCTATATAGATGACACTGTTGTCGTCCACAAGAAATAAGGCAATTCATTCAAATTAGAGTGATATGTTCTCCTTACCAAGTAGAGATGGGTCAAAATACACCTAAATATTGGATGTATTCTCTACGGCCAGTAATAAAAAAGTTACAATATAAGCTATTTATAGTACGACAAAGGGAAGTAATTCTAAAAACAAGGGAAGTCCATGGTGGTGAACATTTGTATAAAGTAACATCAAAATCCCTCCATGCATGAAGAAGAAATGCTCCAGACAAAGATATTCTTGACCTTGAACTTTAACCTCTAAGTGTGACCTTAACCTTAGACCTAGGGACCTGGTTCTTGCGCATGACACTCCGTCTCATGATGGTGAACATTTGTGCCAAGTTAAATTAAAATCCCTCCATGCATGAAAAAGATATGCTCCGGACAAAGTCATTCTTGAATTTAACCTTTAACCTCCAAGTGTGACCTTGACCTTAGACCTAGGGACCTGGTTCTTGTGCATGACACTCCGTCTCATGATGGTGAACATTTGTGCCAAGTAACATCAAAATCCCTCCATGCATGAAAAAGATATGATCCGGACAAAATCGGACGGACGGACGCACGCACATACACCGAACCGCCAAAAGTGACGACTAAGTCGAGCTCACCGCAAGCGGGCTCGACAAAAATCGTTGTAAGCCAAATCATTTAAGATTTAAGAATTAAATTAGTTGTCGATCAGCTTATTATACTATGATGATAGCCCTGCATGTATGTTTATATTGAATTCTTCAAATACCTTTGATAGAAATTCATGGCTGGCAGGAATATACCTACCAAGTTTCATCAACATTGGTAAGTAGTTTCACAGGAGATGTTGTCTCATGGAAATGGTGGACAGATGGACGGACAACGTAAAACAGACGTGGTCCTAATAGCTCACCCTTGCACTTTGTGTCAGGTGAGCCAGGATTTATAAGATCCCCGAGCTAAAAAGAATTCTAATCATCTAAGATATTTGAAAGTGTGTAAGATTATAACATGAGATCAATGAACAAGAGGCCCAAAGAATACCTTGACCCAATGACCCCAAAAACAGTAGGCATCATTCTATGAAGTTTCAAGACTCTTGTTGATACATGTAATTGGAACTCAAAATATTGAGCGGAAATTAGTTTCAAAGTTCAGTTCACTATGACCTTGACCTTTGACCCACTGACCCCAAAAACACTAGGGATCATCTACAGATTGCATGCAACATTATGAGCAAGTATCATGAAAGTTAAATGTAAATTGTGACCTGTAGAGTGTTATCCAGGAAGAGCTAATGGAGGTCATTGTGACCTTTGACCCACTGACTCCAGAATCAGTAGGAATCGTCTACTCAGTAAGACCAATCATCCTATGAAGTTTGAAGACTATGGGTGATACAGATCTTAAGATATTGAGCGGAAAAGATTTTAAAATTTCAAATCACTGTGACCTGGACCTTTGACCCACTGACACCAAAAGCAATAGGGATCATCTACATGTTGCAGGCAACCTTCTGAGCAAGTTTAGTGAAAAGAGTGCCCTGTAGAGTGTTTACGGACAGATGGACAACAGACAAATCTATGATGGACTTTGTCCAGTCAGGCTAAAAATGACTCGACTGGTTTGAATTCCTAAGTTGTACGGACAGTGCACACATACACACTGCTCCATCAACTAAGAAAAGCTTAAATCAGATCTTTATCGTGTTATATCTTACACTATGGCACCATCATTATCACAGATTATGCATACTGGAATTAATGATCAAGTTATAAACAAACGTGTCACATAGTCAATACATACGCAGTAAAAATTATTCTATATATTATATATTATACAAATGCAAACACTGTTAAAAATATACTATTAATAAAACATTAAATCTGACTTCTCATCACAACATATAAAAATAATATATTTTCTGCTTAATTATTAGCAAACACATGGACAAATATAATGGAGGTAAAATTTTTTAAATGCGTCGGTAGTTTCGAAGATGATGTATTTCGGATACACTGAACTAAGGCGCTAATGTTTAGATATGTTATGTTAGTTAAATATCCGATAAAGTCGAGTAAAATATGGTGCATTTTAATACATAATTACTGCAAGATTAACATTTAAATGGTTGGCCAATCTGGCGATACAAGGGCACGCCAATATTCGTGTCCGATTTCATCACGAGTTCGAGATCTCTAGGGAGTTCAGATGTTCGTTACAGCCCTATTTAGTAGTCTGTGTATAGTGACTTTTTGTTTACAGTGACTTTTTCTACATTATCTCCCTTGGAAGGTCGCCCAGTATACAATCTTTAGTGTACAAGTAAATTTAGAAGCTTTCTTACATTGTATTTTTACGCTTTCTGAGATAACACAGGTTTAAGTGGTAATATTAAGATAACAAGAGGGCCAAGATGGCCCTATATCGCTCACCTTGGTACAAGTCCACTTGGCTGGTGGAAGATCACTAGATAATGTTATATACCAAATAAGTTTTCCTATATACGCCTTTGTAAAACAAATGATCACCCCCCTTGGCAAGGTCAATTTTGACCCAAGGGGCATAATTTGAACAAACTTCGAAAAGGTCTACCAGGCAATGCTACATGCCAAATATCTAAGCTCTAGGCCTTGTGGTTTCAGAGAAAAAGATTTTTAAAGTTTTCCCTATATAAGCCTATGTAAAACTAAGTGACCCCCGGTGCGGGGTCAATTTTGACCCGGGGGTCATAATTTGAACAATATTGGTAGAGGTCCACTAGCCAATGCTACATGCCAAATATCTAAGCTCTAGGCCTTGTGGTTTCAGAGAAGATGATTTTTTAAGTTTTTCCTACATAAGCCTATGTAAACCATTCCTTCACATCATTTGCTTGAAAACACATTTTCTACAAAGCAAACACATTCAGTTCACAAAATATTCCTCTGATGAGGGGACTTGGTCACATAATAATCTTCTATGTATTAGTCATATTACATCCTTTTGCACAGCCTAAACAGTATTGTAAATATTTTTTTCTGAATTTTCCTGAATATCTTTGGTGCCTAGAGTCCCTTGTGATTTTCAGTAAGCAAAAATGAAATTTCAGTTAAACAGGTCCTTAAGTAAACTCTCAGGCTGTGTGGTCCTTATCCATTCATAGATGCTTGTCATTGATGTGCCCAACTCAAAGCGGTACTGTTTTGGAAACACTGCTTGGATTTCTCGTGAAAGTTTAAAGTAAAATTCGGGCAAACCATGTGTAAGTATGGCAACAACATCAACAGATCTTTCATTAGCATTAGTCACTGCTGGAGCTCCTGACCCTCCATGCTCCATGAAACAGTTAAATATGATTTTTGTAGGATGGTCATAACCATGGTAACCACTGTCCACTAGATTTGGATCTTGCACTGTTTGTTGCATGGCTGATTTGTAATTTCCCAAGTTCTGTTGTAACCATCTAAATGCTGATTGCATTCTCTGTGAATTTGGAGAGAGAATTTCACATTTTGGATCCAAACATTTTTTCGTATGATTTGTATGACCATATCCTATCAAAGACACATCTGTCACTACATTTTCTGAAGACTTCGGTTTACGTAGGGTCATTTTCATTGGTAAATTTGAGGGGTTTGATATTTCTAACACAGCTACATCCAGGTCTTCCTTAAAAATGTAATTTTCCTTTATCCGGTACAGCACTACAGGTTGTGCAACAGCCGACTCGTTGAAGTTTATAAATGTATTGTCACCTGTTAATCGTGATAAATCTACATCACCAGTGTTGCCTGGATCTGTAAAAGAAACTAGAGCTATCACTAAATGTGATTAATACCCACCGAAAGACTTCTTTATAAACTGAGGAAGTTCGTAGTAACAGAATACCTTGCAAAAAAAAAAAACAACTAAAATAGAGATATTGTTCTTGGCAATTATTTTGTAATAACTCAAGATAGAGTTATGGTTCTTGTACACTGCACTCCCTCTCATTGTGCTGGACCATTGTATGAAGTTGTATTGCATTCCGACCACTAGTGTTCAAGTTATGCGCTGTGACAAGGAAAAGTAACAAAGGGCAATAACTCTGTAATGAGTCAAGATGGAGTTATGGTTCTTGTGCACTGCACTTCCTCTCAATGTGCTTGACCATTGTATGAAGTTGTATTGAATTCCAACTTGTAGTTTTCAAGTAATGCTGCGGACAAAGAAAAGTATCAAAGGGCAATAACTCTCATGAGTCAAGAAAGAGTTATGGTTCTTGTACACTACACTTCCTCTCATTGTGCTAGACCATTGTATGAAGTTGTATTGAATTCCAACAAGAAGTTTTCAAGTAATACTCCGGACAAGGAAAAGTATCAAAGGGCAATAACTCTGTAAATACTCAAGATAGAGTTATGGTTCTTGTACACTGCACTTCCTCTCATTGTGCTTGACCATTGTATGAAGTTGTATTGAATTCCAACCAGTAGTTTTCAAGAAATGCTCCGGACAAGGAAAAGTAACAAAGGACAATAACTCTGTAACTCAAGATAGAGTTATGGGACATAAGCACTGCACTTCCTTTCAATGTACTTGGCCATTGTATGAAGTTGTATTGAATTCCCACCAGTAGTTTTCAAGTAATGTTCCAGACAAGGAAAAGTAACAAAGGGCAATAACTCTGTAATTACTCAAAATAGAGTTATGGTTCTTGTGCACTGCACTTTCTCTTATTGTGCTTGACCATTGAATGTAGTTGTATTGAATTCCAACCTTTAGTTTTCAAGTAATGCTCCGGACAAGGAAAAGTAACAAAGGGCAATAACTCTGTAATTATTCAAAATAAAGTTATGGTTCTTGTACACTGCACTTCCTCTCATTGTGCTTGACCATTGTATGAAGTTGTATTGAATTCCAACCAGTAGTTTTCAAGTTATGCTCCGGACAAGGAAAAGTAACAAAGGGCAATAACTCTGTAATGAGTCAAGATGGAGTTATGGTTCTTGTGCACTGCACTTCCTCTCAATGTGCTTGACCATTGTATGAAGTTGTATTGAATTCCAACTAGTATAGTTTTCAAGTTATGCTCCGGACAAGGTAAATGCAACGGACCGCCTGACCGACCAACCGCCCGCCCACCGGGCGACTCCTATATACCTCCCCAAACTTCGTTTCGGGGGTATAATTATGTTAGACATGAAATAATCTAATCTAACGCATAGGGCTTTGTTAGACCAAACATGAAACAGCAAGTGTAACTGATACAAATGGTTGTTTAATACTTATTATACAGATGTGTCAAAAACGACTCACATGTAAAGACTTAAACAATTTCAATTTTAAGGGCAAACAAGAGCCGTCACTCCTAAGTGACAAATGCCCACGATGTGTTCATGCTAGTGACCTGTACCGTAATTTCCGGACAAAAGGCCACTTCACTGTATTGGCCGCACCTCAATCTTTTTACGATTTTAAAAACAAAAACAAGAGGGCCATGATGGCCCTATATCGCTCACCTGACTACCATTGGCTATAATACAAGGGGTCAAGATTCTAACATAATTCGTAGAGGTCCACTACACAATGCTAAGTAACATTCCAAATAACTATTCTCTGCCCATCGGACTTCTTGTTTTTTAAAGTTTTCCCTATATAAGCCTATGTGAAATCAAGTCACCTTCCTCCCACTCACCCCCCTCCCAAGAAGGGTTAATTTTGACCTGGGGGTCATAATTTGAACAATCTTGGTAGAAGTCCAATAGGCATTTTAAAAATGCCAACTATCTAATGTCTAGGCCTTGTGGTTTCAGAGAAGATGATTTTTTAAGTTTTCCCTATATAAGCCTATGTGAAACTAAGTGACCCCCCGTGCGGGGTCAATTTTGACTCGGGGGTCATAATTTGAACAATCTTGGTAGAGGTCCACTAGCCAATGCTACATGCCAAATATCTAAGCTCTAGGCCTTGTGGTTTCAGAGAAGATTTTTTTAAAGTTTTTCCTTATTAGTATATGTAAAACTAAGTGACTCCCTCTACAGGGTCAATTTTGACCCCGGGGTCATAATTTGAACAATCTTGGTAGAGGTCCACTAGACAATGCTACATACCAAATATCTCAGCTCTAGGCCTTGTGGTTTCAGAGAAGAAGATTTTAAAAGTTTTTCCTATATAAAGCCTATGCAAATGCGGGGTCAATTTTGACCCCGGGGTCATAATTTGAACAATCTTGGTAGAGGTCCACTAGACAATGCTACATACCAAATATCTCAGCTCTAGGCCTTGTGGTTTCAGAGAAGATTTTAAAAGTTTTTCCTATATAAAGCCTATGCAAATGCGGGGTCAATTTTGACCCGGGGGTCATAATTTGAACAATCTTGGTAGAGGTCCACTAGACAATGCTACATGCCAAATATCTAAGCTCTAGGCCTTGTGGTTTCAGAGAAGAAGATTTTTAAAGTTTTTCCTATTTGTTGCCATAGCAACCAGAGTTCTGCATGGAATGGAATTCTTTGAACAACTTTGATAGAGTTTCATGCAAGGAACATCCCTGCAAAGTCTCATCAACATTGGCCCAGTGGTTTCAGAGGAGATGTCGTTTGAAGGAAATGGTGGATGGACGGATGGACGGACGGACGACAGACGGAATGCGATCCTAATAGCTCACTCTGGCACTCTGTGCCAGGTGAGCTTACAAGAGCTGTCCATAAGACAGCAAGCTCGACTATTGCGGGTACTTGCTAATAAAACAAAACTTTTATCAGTTTAATAGCAAAACAAAATTCTGCTAACTATTAAGTACAAGAGGGCCAAGATGGCCCTGTATCGCTCACCTTGGTACAAGTCCACATGCCTGGTGGAAGATCACTAGATAAAGTTATATACCAAATAAGTTTTCCAATATACGCCTTTGTAAAACAAATGATCCCCCCCCCCCGGGCAAGGTCAATTTTGACCCCAGGGGCATAATTTGAACAAACTTTGAAGAGGTCTACCAGGCAATGCTACATGCCAAATATCTAAGCTCTGGGCCTTGTGGTTTCAGAGAAAAAGATTTTTAAAGTTTTCCCTATATAAGCCTATGTAAAACTAAGTGACCCCCGGTGCGGGGTCAATTTTGACCCGGGGGTCATAATTTGAACAATCTTGGTAGAGGTCCACTAGCCAATGCTACATGCCAAATATCTAAGCTCTAGGCCTTGTGGTTTCAAAGAAGAAGATTTTTAAAGTTTTTACTATTGTGGTAAACCTGCCCTTCGGGGGCAAGCTTGGTTTCAAATGATCCTCAAAATAGACTTAGTTCGTGGGCTTTCAATTTATTAATCAGGATGACCGACACCACTGACCATTTATAAGACCGGTCAGAAGTCTTTTGCACTCAGGGTTCAAGAGCCGAGTGCATTAAATGTTCCATTGTTCAAATTGTTCTGTGTTGCCAGGGTAAATGGCTTAAGTTCTGGGATCAAGTTTTCTTATTTGTTATCTCCCTTTCATTCATTAACTATTCCGTTGAAAAAGCCAACACCATTTGTTTTCATACATTTATTTTACCTCAGCAACAAGTTCTACATATATTTACAAAAAGTCTAAGAGTTACTCAGTGTGCTTCAAATGTTATGCCATGTTTTCATAGTTTACACACCAATCTTAAACTGTATCCCAAAAGTGCCTGTTTAGGATGTTGAGAATATTCAAGCACAACATAAGATATTTAGTTAAAATTATTCCAAGAGAAATCTTCATGTCCAATAAAGTTCCATGATAAAATTCCATATTTTCATTGTTTTTATTCTCAGAGTTTACTCATCAAAAATATTAACTAATTGTTGTCACTCTAATGTAATTAATGTCTGTATTAATTTTGAATACAATTTACTAGTTTTAGTCCATAGTGCCAAAAAAGTCCAAAAGTAACAAGAGCCATGTTACACATGGTTAATCCCCCCGCCGGGAAGAAGTTACCTGAAGGTTGTACTTTCGTACATTTTACTTGGTGAGAGGAAATCCTTAAAAAGCTGTATAGTTATGGTCATGCTGAGTACAGGTTTCAAGTAAGTGGAAAAAGAATAAGGCAATGAAGAGAAGGTTTGCAAAATTATATTAATGTTCATTATCAGTATAGGTATGATATTTTTCTATTTGACTAAAAGTAGGCAAGGTAGAGTTATTGTTCTTGCACACTGCACTTCCTACCAATGTGCTATGTCAGTGTATTAAGTTTGAAGAAAATCCCTCAAGTACTTTTGGAGTTATGCTCTGGAATTTTTTTTTCAAGTAAATCTGATAAAGGGGAATAACTTTAAAAGTAGGCACGGTACAGTTATTGTTCTTACACAATGCACTTCCTAGCAATGTGCTATGTCGGTGTATTAAGTTTGAAGAAAATCCCTCAAGTACTTTTGGAGTTATGCTCCGGAAATTTTTTTCCAAGTAAATCTGATAAAGGGGAATAACTCTAAAAGTAGGCAAGGTAGAGTTATTGTTCTTACACACTGCACTTCCTACCAATGTGCTATGTCAGTGTATTAAGTTTGAAGAAAATCCCTCAAGTACTTTTGGAGTTATGCTCTGGACAAAACTTTGAAAGTAAATCTGATAAAGGGGAATAACTCTAAAAGTAGGCAAGGTAGAGTTATTGTTCTTGCACACTGCACTTCCTACCAATGTGCTCTGTCAGTGTATGAAGTTTGAAGAAAATCCCTCGAGTACTTTTGGAGTTATGCTCCAGACAAAGTTTTTCAAGTAAATCTGATAAAGGGGAATAACTCTAAAAGTAGGCAAGGTAGAGTTATTGTTCTTGCACACTGCACTTCCTACCAATGTGCTCTGTCAGTGTATGAAGTTTGAAGAAAATCGCTTAAGTCCTTTCGGAGTTATGCTCCGGACAAAATTGTGACGGACGGACGGACGAAGACCATTTCTAATATCCCCTTTGCCTTCGGCGGGGGGATAAAAAAGCTCATAAGCCTAGGGATCCAGGCCTTATATAGATGAGAAGAAACGCTGTCTTCTGATTGGCTAAAAGACCAATCTAATTTTTCACATGATTGGCATTTAAACTCTAACTCCTCCCATAAATTACATTTTCCAACAAAAGCAACAAAACCAAAAATTGTCATCAAAAACAAAATAATTCAATGTAATCTATATGAAATTATGCACCCTAACACATAACTCTTAACAACCAGATAATTCTTTAAGGCAATTAAAATAGCAGCTATTTCTCTCCCTCCAAAAATGGGGAAAAACCAAAATGGCTGACCAAAATGAGTGGTCACTTCTAAGAGCTGATTTTGCCAATTACAACAAATAAAAGGTCTCAAAAAATACAAAAATATACTTAAAGCAAAGCCTTACTATTTAAGAACCTAGTTCTTCAACCATTTGCCATTAACTTCTTGTTAACATATTAAACTAGCTGATATTCATTTTCCAAGCACCTGTTACATAAAGATACAGCCTAGCAGAATGAAAAGAAAGAAGAGAAACTTAGTTTGCAGACAAACTCCTGCATGTCATGTTGTGAAATTCCTCACAAACAAAGGTTTTAATATATATAATAATATGGTAGCCTTAAAATTATGCTGACTGACTCAACATGATAGCTTTGAAACATTCTTTTATTTGGTCTATTTTTAGAATCCGACCAGCATCACTTAGAATGCAGTTTCACAAAACTCTCAATAAATCAACATAATTAAACACTTAGACTCTTTATGAGTGAATGATTTCAATATATACATAAGGTACAGTCATAATTTGCTGAATAATGAACCAAAATAGTGACTAAGAAAGGATTTTCAATTTTGGCAATATCGAGTTCCGACTTGAAAAATCTCAATCTACAGAATTGCCTCAAAACTATTCCCTTTCTAATCATGAAACTTTCAGAAAAGTAAGATAACAAAATTACGCATCTACAAATGGTACTTTATGTACCAAAAACATTGTTACGTCATCATATATACAAAACACAATATGTCAAGTTCTCGACACTATATAAGTCTATGTAAAACTAAGTGACCCCCCCTCGGGGTCAATTTTGATCCGAGGGTCATAATTTGAACAATCTTGGTAAAGGTCCACTAGCCAATGCTACATGCCAAATGTCTAAGCTCTAGGCCTTGTGGTTTCAGAGAAGAAGATTTTTAAAGTTTTTCCTACATAAGTCTATGTAAAACTAAGTGACCCCCCGTGCGGGGTCAATTTTGATCCGGGGCTCATAATTTGAACAATCTTGGTAGAGGTCCACTAGCCAATGCTACATGCCAAATAACCATATCTAAGTAAGAATATCTAAGCTCTAGGCCTTGTGGTTTCAGAGAAGAAGATTTTTAAAGTTTTTCCTATTTGTTGCCATAGCAACCAGAGTTCTGCATGGAATGGAATTCTTTGAACAATTTTGGTAGAGCTTCATGCAAGGAACATTCCTGCATAGTTTTATCAACATTGGCCTAGAGGTTTCAGAGGAGATGTCATTTGAATCAAAATGTTGACGGACGACAGACAATCATCGATCAGAAAAGCTCACCCTGGCGTAACCAGGTGAGCTAACAATGACTTAACTAGCTCAAGGCTTATCCAGGTTGACATGCCATCACCTTGAAGTTAAATCTTTTATTTTGTTTGATTTATTGTTAATTTTTTATTGTTAAATGAGTTAATAACTTCCTTAGTGACAGATGTAATCTAACAGAAATATTGGTATATAAACCTCAGCATTTTAGGGATTCAGACATTCAAATACACTACAATTACTTTACTTACTCTGTGTTATAAAAACTCTTGTGTTCTTAGTGAAATTTAACTGGACATTTCTAATTCTTTGTGACTCTTAAACATATCTGGACTTTGTGTAAACATATGTGATATTCTTAGTGAATAATTGAATTGTTACTTAACTGAAACAAAAGATTGTCAGATTTGCCCGAGTGTCTTACTTGGAACTTTATCGAACAAGAGGGCCAAGATGGCCCTATATCGCTCACCTTGGTACAAGTCCACTTGCCTGGTGGAAGATCACTAGATAATGTTATATACCAAATAAGTTTTCCTATATACGCCTTTGTAAAACAAATGATCGCCCCCCGGGCAAGGTCAATTTTGACCCCAGGGGCATAACTTGAACAAACTTTGAAGAGGTCTACCAGGCAATGCTACATGCCAAAAATCTATGCTCTAGGCCTTGTGGTTTCAGAGAAAAAGATTTTTAAAGTTTTCTCTATATAAGCCTATGTAAAACTAAGTGACCACCCTGCGGGGTCAATTTTGACCCGGGGGTCACAATTTGAACAAACTTGGTAAAGGTCCACTAGCCAATGCTACATGCCAAATATCTAAGCTCTAGGCCTTGTGGTTTCAAAGAAGAAGATTTTTAAAGTTTTTACTATATAAGTCTATGTAAAACTAAGCGACCCCCCCGTGCGGGGTCAATTTTGATCCAAGGGTCATAATTTGAACAATCTTGGTAGAGGTCCACTAGCCAATGCTACATGCCAAATATCTAAGTTCTTAGCCTTGTGGTTTCAGAGAAGAAGATTTCTAAAGTTTTTCCTATATAAGCCTATGTAAAACTAAGTGACACCCCGTGCGGGGTCAATTTTGATCCGGGGCTCATAATTTGAACAATCTTGGTAGAGGTCCACTAGCCAATGCTACATGCCAAATATCTAAGCTCTAGGCCTTGTGGTTTCAGAGAAGAAGATTTTTAAAGTTTTTACTATATATTCCTATGCAAAAACTAAGTGCCCACCCGCGCGGGGTCAATTTTGACCCGGGAGTCATAATTTGAACATCTTGGTAGAGGTCCACTAGACAATGCTACATGCCAAATATCTAAGCTCTAGGCCTTGTGGTGGGCTTGAGAAGAAGACTTTTAAAGTTTTTCCTATTTGTTGCCATAGCAACCAGAGTTCTGCATGGAATGGAATTCTTTGAACAATTTTGGTAGAGCTTCATGCAAGGAACATTCCTGCATAGTTTTATCAACATTGGCCTAGAGGTTTCAGAGGAGATGTCATTTGAATCAAAATGTTGACGGACGACGGACGACGGACAATCATCGATCAGAAAAGCTCACCCTGGCGTAGCCAGGTGAGCTAAAAAGACTCGACCAGTTGATATTCATTTGAAAATTCCCCGAAACTTAAACGTTAAGAACAACGCTTCTTAATATTGACAATCATACTGACCAAGTTTTATGAAGACAGAATGAAAAATGCAACCTCTATTTGTTTGTCTATGATTTTCCCTCCGTGTAGATGTTTTATTAATGCACTCCAACAATAATCTCTTGAATGCATGAATAAATCAGCCTATCAAGCTGTAAGTTGGTACCGGCAATCTCAAAAGCGATTGGTAATATCGGGCTAAAACATTTACTCCTTCTAATCCAAAAACCCTCGTTATCGGAACCTTTCCTAGGGTCCAAATGAGTTCGGAGAGGAACGGATTAGTGAGGTTACACTGTATTCAGTTTTTTTGGGAAAAGTGCAGGTATGTGCCAACAGTGCCTTTAGGATGCTGTGCCTCTGCTTTGTGTCAAGTAGAGTACATGTTATATTGTTATCACTAGCTTCAGAGTTCTGCAAATATTAACTTGTCTTACCTAATATAGACCGTACAACATGAAAAGCTGTCATAACACAGCAAGTGCCACAACGGAAGACTGTTCCGACAATATTTCCATTGGAAACTAACACACCCACAGACTTCATCTGCTCATGTAAAGTCGCCACCATAGTCTGACTAAGTGTGTCATCATATTCCTTTTTGAACGGTTGTCCAAAACCTCCTGAGCTTTTTAGGGCTAATGGACCTAAGTCTGTCATATCTAGCCTTTCCCCTGTAAACAATGCATAAAATGTATTGTAATTGATATTTTTTACAGTGACCCCCCTTTAAGCTAGAAACTTGGGATAATTGTGTGACATGGAGTTTTAACCCTAGTAAATGCAAGTAAACGTAAGGTCCTCAATATTACACGTAACTAAAAGTAGTTTTAGTAAGTGACCTTGACACCAAAATTTTTTTTTTGCTTAAAACAATTAAAAAAACTTTTAAAAAATCAAAAAAATCCCCAAATGCAATCCCAAGCTTCCTCTCTATGCAAGCTACCTACATACCAAGTTTCATTGCAATTGGTCACTACTAACTTGAGTTATTGAGCGGAAACCGTTTTTCTATTTTTAGTAACAGTGACCTTGACCTAGTGACCCCAAATGCATTCCCAAGCTGGTACCTACGCACCAAGTTTCATTACAATTTGTCACTCCTAACTCAAGTTATTGAACAGAAACCAATGTTTGACACCTGCCCGCCCGACATACGACATCGCCATTCTAATAAGTAAGATTTTTTTTAAAAACCTGCTTAAATATATCAAATCACTTTAAATTCTTACAAAACATCAATCAGACCTCATTGAGAGTATGTATATAATATATATTAACCCGGTTGTGTGGCGACCATACAGTGGCCCTGAGCCCAGTTATTATTCATAAAACAGTTGTTTTCAAACCTTTTATTCTTTTACTCTTTTCAACAGTTTTAACAATCCTGATTCTCTTAACTGGAAGAACTATCCCGCAGTTCTTATTTTTACTTTTATTAACACCCGGCATGCACTCTGCCCATAATATGCATGAGAGTAGACCAATGAAGTTTGAAGACTGTTGTTTATAATTATATTAACGGAAATTATTTTCAAAGTTCGGATCACTGAAAATTGTGACCTGTAGAGTGTTATCAAGAAAAAGCTAATACAAGTCACTGTGACCTTGACCTTTGACCCCTGACCTCAAACAAGAGCTGTCAGTAGGAGAGCACGCTCGACTTTTTTCAGTGCTTGCCAATAAAAACAAGAGGGCCAAGATGGCCCTATATCGCTCACCTTGGTACAAGTCCACTTGCCTGGTGGAAGATCACTAGATAATGTTATATACCAAATAAGTTTTCCTATATACGCCTTTGTAAAACCCCGTGCAGGGTCAATTTTGATCCAAGGGTCATTATTTGAACAATCTTGGTAGAGGTCCACAAGCCAATGCTACATGCCAAATATTTAAGCTCTACGCCTTGTGATTTCAGAGAAGATGATTTTTAAAGTTTTTCCTACATAAGCCTATGTAAAACTAAGTGACCCCCCGTGTGGGGTCAATTTTGATCCGGGGCTCATTATTTGAACAATCTTGGTAGAGGTCCACTAGCCAATGCTACATGCCAAATATCTAAGCTCTAGGCCTTGTGGTTTCAGAGAAGATTTTTAAATTTTTTCCTATATATTCCTATGCAAAACTAAGTGACCACCCCGCGGGGTCAATTTTGACCCGGGGGTCATAATTTGAACAATCTTGGTAGAGGTCCACTAGACAATGCTACATGCCAAATATCTAAGCTCTAGGCCTTGTGGTTTCAGAGAAGAAGATTTTTAAAGTTTTTCCTATATATTCCTATGCAAAAATAAGTGCCCACCCGCGCGGGGTCAATTTTGACCCGGGGGTCATAATTTGAACAATCTTGGTAGAGGTCCACTAGACAATGCTACCTGCCAAATATCTAAGCTCTAGGCCTTGTGGTTTCAGAGAAGAAGATTTTTAAAGTTTTTCCTATTTGTTGCCATAGCAACCAGAGTTCTGCATGGAATGGAATTCTTTGAACAATTTTGGTAAAGCTTCATGCAAGGAACATTCCTGCATAGTTTTATCAACATTGGCCTAGAGGTTTCAGAGGAGATGTCATTTGAATCAAAATGTTGACGGACAACGGACGACGGACGACGGACAATCATCGATCAGAAAAGCTCACCCTGGCGTAGCCAGGTGAGCTAAAAAAGTTTGAGTGTAAAACATGTCTCACTTGTCTGTCCACAGATCTGTGTTTTTGTCATTTCATTACAGCAACAGACCCTAAACCTCTTGGCATGTGCAGGTCTAGCGTAGACTGGTTTCCGTTTATAACCTGTAAGAACAGACTCAAGGTTAAGGCATACTACATGTAACTAGATTTTACATACTGTAATTTTTTATGAAATGAAGAAATGTTATTCGAAAAGTAACACTCCATATTGAACAAACATATTCCGGCTACTTTCACTCCATAGTAAACAAACTTGCTAGGACTACATTCAGTCCATGTAAAACAAATTTGCTAAGGCTACTTAACTCCTTAGTGAACAAACTTGCTAGGACAATTTTCACTCCACTGTGAATAAACTTGCTCTGTGCCTAATTTGGGACGTTAAATGCAACTTTAATGCGGTCAGCTCGCAAAGAAATTATCTGTTTGGAACTGAAAAAAGGACAGTTAATATGAGAATGGTCCCTTATACAAACCTGATCATGGTTCGCTAATTACGCTCCATTTAAATTGTACACATTAATTTTTCTAATACGAACAAAAGAAAGATTATGGGTGCTTCTTACTGGACGCTGGTCGCGTTAAACAAAAATGGAGCAAAATAATGTAAATATTCAAGCGTGGTTGCTTAAGACATTGGAGTAAGTATCTCTTGCATGATCAAGTTCAACTGCACATTGCATTAACATGATCTCTGTAATACAGAAATTAGAATTGTCACTGAAGGTGATAAATACCCACCCCTGAACATCCTACTGACACAGCATATAAAATTTATGTAACATTTGATACTTTCATTATTGGGCTTGCACCAGTTAAGACTTGGTACTTTTCACTTCTGTGAAGTATAATTAAATTCTGACCATGGGTTTTGGAGATTAAGAGCGCACAAGATTTCAATTTCATCATGTCAACTTAAGCTCCTATGACCTTGACCTAGTGACCCAAGACATGGTACTTATCACTGCTGTCAAATACCAATAAATTGTGACCAGGGGTTAAGGAGATTAAGAGCGTAAACAAATTTACTATCTGGTGACCCTGTGGCATTGACCTTTTACCTAGTCACCCAAAACATGGACCATGCACAGCTAAACATGGTACTTGTCACTTCTGTAAAATATCTGTAAATTGCTACCAGTGGTTTTGAAAATTAAAAGCACACAAGATTTTACTAGCTAGCTTGAGCCCCTGTGACCTTGACCTTTGAGGCTTTGACCTAGTGAATGAAACATGGACCATGCACAACAAAGCATTGTATTTATCACTTCTGTGAAGTATCATTAAGTTCTAACCAGGTGTTATGAAGATTTAGCGTCCACAAGATTTTACTATCCCGAGCCCCTGTGACCTTGACCTTTGACCTAGTGACTCGAAACATGGACCATGTACTTATTGTACTTCTATTAAGTATCATTAAATTCTGACCAGGGGATTGGAGATTTAGCGTCCACAAGATTCTACTATCTCGAGTCCCTTTGACCTTGACCTTTGACCTAGTGACTCGAAACATGGACCATGCACAACTAAGCATGGTACTTATCACTTCTGTGAAGTATCATAAAAATCTGACCAGGGCTTTTGAAGATTTAGTGTCCACAAGATTCCGTCTACAAACAAACAGACGGATGGACAAATGAATCTAGTATACTCCCTTACACAATGTGTTCGGGGGGTATAATAAAAGTTAAATAGCCCGTAACAATAAATTTCTGAAATGAAGAATGATATATAAACAAGAGGGCCATGATGGCCCTATATCGCTCACCTGAGTAAAAGTGCACTTGCCTGGTGGGCGTTGTCAATTTTGACCACAGAAGCATGATTTGAACAAAGTAGGTGGAAGACCACTGGACAATGTTACAAACCAAATATCTAAGCTCTAGACCAATATTGACTCAATGGACCTAATTTGAACACACTTTGAAGAGGTCCACTAGACACTATTACACACTAAATATCTAAGCTCTAGACCTTGTGGTTCTGACGAAGAAGATTTTTAAAGGTTTTCCTATATACTCAGTATGTCTATGTAAAATAAGTGAACCCCTAGGTGGGGCCAATATTGACCCCTAGGGCATGCAGATTTGAACAAACTTGGTAGAGGTCCACTAGACAATGCTTTTTACTAATATCTTAGCTCTAGGCCTTGTGGTTTTGGAGAAGAAGATTTTTAAAGTTTATCATATAGGAACCTATGTAAAATCAAATAACATTCCCGGGCAGGGTCAATTTTAACCCAAGGATTTTGATTTGAACTATTTTGGTAGAGGTCCACCAGGCAATGCTACATGCTGAATATCTAAGCTTTAGGCCTTGTGGTTTCAGAGAAGAATTTTAAGGTTTTGCCTATTTGTTGTCATAGCAAACAGAATTCTGCATGGAATGGAATTCTTTGTACAATAACGGTAGAGCTTCATGCAAGGAAAATCCCTGCATGGTTTCATCAACATTGGCCGAGTGGTTTTAAAGGAGATGTCATTTGAAGCAAAATGTTTACAGACGACAGATGACGGACGACGGACAATTATCCATTACAAAAGCTCTCCCTGGCAAAGCCAGGTGAGGTTAAAAGGGTCTGTATGTTATTTCCTCCAATATAAGTCAATAGTTTTATGTACAATTCAAATTATGACACAAGGAAAAACGTTTGAGTGTAAAACATGTCTCACTAGTCTGTCCACAGATCTGTGTTTTTGTCATTTCATTACAGCAACAGACCCTAAACCTCTTGGCATGTGCAGGTCTAGCGTAGACTGGTTTCCGTTTATAACCTGTAAGAACAGACTCAAGGTTAAGGCATACTACATGTAACTAGATTTTACATACTGTAATTTTTTATGAAAAAATGTGATTAATACCCCCAAAAGGATTGCTTTATAAACTGAAGAAGTTCGTAGTAACATAATACCTTGCAAACAAACTAAAAAGAGATATTGTTCTTAGCAGTTCCTCTCATTGTGCTTGACCATTGTATGAAGTTGTATTGAATTCCAACTTGTAGTTTTCGAAAAATGCTCCAGACAGGGAAAAGTAACAAAGGGCAATAACACTGTAATTAGTCAAGATGGAGTTATGGTTCCTGTGCACTGCACTCCCTCTCACTGTGCTTGACCATTGTATGAAGTTGTATTGAATTCCAACCAGAAGTTTTCAAGTTATGCTCCGGACAAGGAAAAGTAACAAAGGGTAATAACTCTGTAATGAGTCAAGATGGAGTTATGGTTCCTGTGCACTGCACTTCCTCTCAATGTACTTGACCATTGTATGAGGTTGTACTGAATTCCAACTAGTAGTTTTCAAGTTATGCTTCGGACAAGGAAAAGTAACAAAGGGCAATAACTCAGTAAATATTCAAGTTAGAGTTATAGTTATTGTACACTGCACTTCCTCTGAGTGTGCTTGATCATTGTATGAAGTTGTACTGAATTCCAACCAGTAGTTTTCAAGTTATGCTCCGGACAAGGAAAAGTAACAAAGGGCAATAACTCTGTAATTAGTCAAGATGTAGTTATAGTTCTTGTGCACTGCACTTCCTCTCAATGTGCTTGACCATTGTATGAAGTTGTATTGAATTCCAACCAGTAGTTTTCAAGTTATGCTCCGGACAAGTAAAAGTAACAAAGGGCAATAACTCAGTAAATACTCAAGATAGAGTTATAGTTCTTGTACACTGCACTTCCTCTGAGTGTGCTTGATCATTGTATGAAGTTGTATTGAATTCCAACTAGTAGTTTTCAAGTTATGCTCCGGACAAGGAAAAGTAACAAAGGGCAATAACTCTGTAATTAGTCAAGATGGAGTTATGGTTCTTGTGCACTGCACTTCCTCTCAATGTGCTTGACCATTGTATGAAGTTGTATTGAATTCCAACTAGTAGTTTTCAAGTTATGCTCCGGACAAGGAAAATGCAACAGACCGCCCGACCGACCGACCGACCACCGGGTGACTCCTATATACCCCCCTAAACTTCGTTTTGGGGGTATAATAACTTGGTAAAACTTATTTCTTATATGTTTTTAAAGCATCCACTGTGCTTTGAGCATCATTCTTAACTGTAAACCAATGTGAGCATTTTGAAGGGTAATATGGCGAGGTATTGCAGAAAAGAAATGATTCCATAAAACACTTTTTCCGAAGTCACTCAGCAAATCGTCTGATACTGGGGGGAGTTAATAAAAATCTCCTGAAAGGATCACCTGAATACCATGAAAATACCTTTCGTCTTTTCTCAACGACCTGCATAAAAGGTCAACTGTTTCAAATACTTTCTTACTCATTATGGATCAATCATCAATGATGACGATTTCACAAGATTTTATACGTTGTTTTGTCTTAAGAACAAGAAGAAACCGTGGTACCAAAAAAAAAAATAATACGCACGATGATATATGTAAAGAACGCTAAAAACAATGCACTGTCATTTTCAAAAAACTACAAGAACAAGAAACGGATGTCTCATTTATTCTCTTAACTTTGACTTGAATATACTTAAAAATACCGAGTTTCGAATTTCGAATTCAAATGAGTTCCATAATTCAACAGAAGATGGTAAAAATGATGCATAATAAAATATATTAGTGTATGGCTAGCTATTGTAGTAAAGTTTTCGTCATTTCTTAGAGAATAACGAGTTGTTTCAGACACAGTTAATGGGAAAATATGTTGCAAGTAGTCAGGAAAAACTCCATATTTTTCTTTATAAAGAATAACATTTTTTTTTAATTTTACGTGTAACAAGTGATAACCAGCCTATAGTTTTAATAAGCGTTCCATTGAAACTGATCGTATGAGGCCTGTGACAACTCGGGCGGTTTCATATTGCAACTGTTTCAAAGAATTGTGTTCATAAACCGTGCAACCATCCCAGACTACAGAAGCATATTCTAAAATTGGACATACATGTATATACATATACTATGTATAAATCCGATTATTCTAAAGTTGAAAGAACGCACAGAACCCAGAACTTTTGAAGCTGAAATTTTAACAATATCAATACTGTATGTTCATGTCACTTTAAATCGGACGACAATGATAACCCAATATGTTAATGACTGTCGACGACGTTCAGTGAAACATCATTAAATAAAAGTGTTGGTTTATTATTGGTGTTGGATGAGAAAACATAACTTCAGTTTTATTAGGATAAAAATTTACTAGCCACTGCTTTGACCAATCATTGATTGTTTGAAGTAAATGGTTTATAGTTGTTTCTATGTAGTTAATATCTTTTGACGAAACTGCCAAAGAATTGTCATTAGCTAAAAGAGTAAAAGATAATTAATAGGTTTTCGGCAATGTAAAGTTTTTTAATGTTGACGTAAATGACTTTTAATGTTGACGTAAATGAAACAAGAGGGCCATGATGGCCCTTTATCGCTCACCCAAGTACAACTGCTTTTAACAAAGTTGCTAGAAATCTACGAAACAACCTTTCTGACAAATTTCCAGGATATTTGGGCTGAAAATGTTACCTCTAGAGTGTTAACAAGGTTTTTCCATATTTGGGCTCTGTGCCCTAGTTTTTGACCCAAGATGACCCATATTCGAACTTGAGCTAGAAATCATCAAAACAACCTTTCCGACAAATTTCCAGGATATTTGGGCTGAAAATGTTACCTTAGAGTGTTAACAAGGTTTTTCCATATTTGGACTGTGTGACCTAGTTTTTGACCCCAGATGACCCATATTCGAACTTGAGCTAGAAATCATCGAAACAACCTTTCTGACAAATTTCAAGGATATCTGGGCTGAAAATGTTACATCTAGAGTGTTAACAAGGTTTTCCCATATTTGGGCTCTGTGACCTAGTTTTTGACCCCAGGTGACCCATATTCGAACATATATGGCCCAAAATGTGCACCTCAAACAACGGACATTCATCGATCCTAATAGCTCACCCTGACCCAGCTCAGGTGAGCTAAAAAGTAGGGGGTCAAGGGCTGAGCTCTGTGGAACACAAGCTGAAGTATTCAATACCTCGGATGTTGCGGAACAAATAAAAACTGATTGTTTATGGTCAGGGATATACTGATAATCATTAATCCATTGAAGGAGTTCATCGTTTAAACCAAACTGTTTTAATTTAAAAAGTAAACCAAATGCCAGACTCGATTGCTTGAACATTATCAAATGATTCACATATTTGTTGATAGATAAATGTCTATAAGCTGGTATACGGTTGAGTGTCATGGAAGAAAACCTGATTGTAATGGATATATCAAATGGTGAGGGTGAAGATGATTAAAATGTTGTTTGTAAATTACTCGTTCCATGGCATTTCTTATACAGCTTATTAATGATATAGGTCTATGATTAGAAGGTATATTTTCATCTCCCTTTGTAAGAAGTGGTATGACTTTTGCGAATTTCCAAATATTAGGATAAACACCATCTTTAACAGATCAATTAAATACATAGCAGAAAACAGATACTACTGTGAGTTTCTTTGAGAATCGTATGACTGATTTCATCAGGTCCTTCTGCTTTGTTTAAAGTTTATGTAGACAGGATGTCTATAATTGTTTGAGGGTGAATGGTAAATGACGACGAACTTTTTTCAGTTTTACGAATAAAATTTGGTAATTGAGTTGCCGTTGCATCGACTGTTTAAATGGAAGTAAAATGCTCGTTTAGACAATTAGCATTTTCTTCATCCGAAATATCATATTTGTCAGTACCGTTTTTGTTAGTGTAGGAATGCTTTTGAGACTGTTATCGTTATTTTTAATGCGGATCTCTTTCTCTAAAAATTCTACGAATAACGGAAGGCCGTCCATTAATGTTGCTTGAACTTGTGGCCCTTACCTACTTGCTTTTTGTTTGTTGTGTCATATACATGTCTGTTTTGTGTACATGTATTTATGTATATATGGAATGAAATAATTATGATAAAACTAAATCAAACTTACTTATGCCAAAGTAAGACTGAGACAAGGATTGATTTCGTTGTAAAAGGGATTTAAGTTGAGGGACATTTTTAAGTACAAGCAACCACGTAACATGTTTAATGAATTGCAAAATCCGATGCGACTAGATGACCAATCAGTGCATTGTTAGAGCTATCCCTACACATTTTCTCCAAGCAGTGTTAAGCTTTATTGACAAGTTAATTCCACACATCTACGTTAGTTGCTTAAATGACTTCTGATGCTCCCTGCAGCTAGCTGACCAATAATAATAGGTATCTATACTCTTGTAAGGGGACACTCTTTTGTGCTACGGCACGAAATTGATTATATGTATCTATTTTTTCAGTACCAAATACCAAGGATAACACAATAATTAAAGAGCAAGCTCTTATTTCCAATGTGGTCCTTTCATTGTATATTTTTGCATGCTTTATGAATTTCGTTCAATTTTACATTTGTCTGATTTAATACTGTCAACAATATGTACCAAGAAACAAGCATTCGACTCTCTCAATCTTTTCGTAAAACTTTTAAAAACATTTTAATCTAAACTTTCGTAAAAACTGTTTAGTACACACCGTCGCTAGAGCGGTTGAATTTAGCGCCAGGTGAGATGATATTAACAATTCCTGTATTCGTAAGCGCAATTTGGTGTCCGGCTCAAAACTGCGCTAATACACGACCGGGAGCTATTCGACATCAACAGTATCCAGCTCCAAAATACAGGTAGTTTTTTAAATTTGTGTCGGTTTTCTTTTGAAAATGAGAATGTCAGCTCCAACGACTTTGTGTACGAAGAGGTAAACATATAGACTACTGATAGGCACCGGTAAGTTTTCGTAAGGTGTAATGTGGATTCTTGAAATGCATCGTGAATTGAACGAAGTAGTAATTTTTCCACCACTGGAGTCTGGTATCTTGTGGTTTATAGAGACATATAGTGAAAAAAAATTTTTTTTTTAAATGTTTCCGTTGAGTGACTAAACCTGTTCAGTGTGTACACTGAGTTCTTATAGTATATGAATATGAAAAAAAAACAAGATAGACACAATTGGGCCAGAATCGCTCTCCTGAACCCAAGTGTCTGTGCTCCATGGACTCAATAAATGTGCAATGTAATTTTAAAATCCTTCCATGCATGACAGAGTAACCATGCGTACAGTTTTCCATTTCTTTAAACACTAAGTGTGACCTTGACCTTTGAGGTAGGGACTTGGGTTTTGCACGCGACACATCCGTTTGATGTGCCAGACAATTGTGCCAAGTTATTTTAAAATCCTTCAAAGCATGATAAAGTTATAGTCCGGACACAAATGTATGCATATATACAGGATTCCATTACCTATAAACTCTAAGTGTGACCTTGACCTTTGTGGTAGGGATGTGGGTCTTGCACGCGACACGTCATCTTGCTGTGCTTACATATTTTAAAATCCTTCAATGCATGATAAAGTTACAGTCCGGACACGAATGTGTGCATATATGCATATAAATAGGAATCCATTACCTTCGAACTCTAAGTGTGACCTTGACCTTTGAGCTAGGGACGTGGGTCTTGCATGCGACACGTCGTCTTGATGTGCTAGACATTTGTGCCAAGTTATTTTAAAATCCTTCAATGCATGACAAAGTTACAGTCCGGACACAAATGTGTGCATATATGCATATATATAGGAATCCATTACCTTCAAACTCTAAGTATGACCTTGACCTTTGAGCTAGGGACGTGGGTCTTGCATGCGACACGTCGTCTTGATGTGCTAGACATTTGTGCCAAGTTATTTTAAAATCCTTCAATGCATGACAAAGTTACAGTCCGGACACGAATGTGTGCATATATAGAGGATTCCATAACCTTCATACTCCAGTGTGACCTTGACCTTTAAGGTAGGGATGTGGGTCTTGCACGCGACACGTCATTTTGATGTGCTAAACATGTGTGCCAAGTTATTTTAAAATCCTTCAATGCATGACAGAGTTACAGTCCAGACACAAATTTGTAAGTGGGGACGCACAGATGGACGGACGGACGGACAGACAGTGCGATTTTAATATGCCACCCTTCAGGGGCATAAAAACTTGCTAGGGCTACTTTCACTCATTATTGAACAGACTTGCTATTGCTACTTTCATTCAATAGTGAACAAATTTGCTATATAAGCCTATGTAAAACAAGAAGGCCAAGATGGCCCTTTATCGCTCACCTGGCTATAATACAAGGTCAACAAGGTTAACCTTATTGGAATCAAGTGACCCCCACCCCTGCTCCCCCTCAGAGAAATTGATAACTGAAGAATGGATTTATAATCCAACCAAATTCTTTTTAAACTACTTCTGTTGCAATTCAAGGATTACAAAGTCTTATTAATGATAGCTAACAAAGTCTCCAAAATATAATGTTGAGTAGAAAAAAATGCAAAACAATCTAAAATAGCTTCTTAATCCTGTCAGAAAGAAATCCCACATACTGCATGATGTCTAATCGCAAAGAATAGATATTATATGATAAGAATTTTTTGATTGTGGAACAGTGGAAAACCAGATTGCTATTTATAGCATTACATAAGCACACTGCATGGCCATGTGCCAATTTTACCATAGAGAGATCAAGATGTGTACTGAATACTGGACAAATGTCATTTATCAGTCTTATGGTGTTAAGATACTGCAATAAAATGAGCAAATTGGGTGTTCAATAGACAACATATTATTCAAAAAACTTAAATGTACTGGAAATAACATAAAAAGTGCTTTTAAAATGTGGACCTAATTAGACAACCTGAATACCTTAGAAATGGAAATAATGCAGAAAATCCATTTCTAGATTTCTTTATAAATCTAAGAGTATAAAATCAAGTGATTTCTCTGCAGCCTAAATTTTAACCCATGCGTCTTATGTAGAACAATAAGCAATCCTACATGCTAAATATGTCTAGTGTCACTGTTATAAAACAGCTGTTGACAATACTATTTTAAAGAAATTGAGTTTCTTTCTTATAACATCATTTTAAGTATTAGCATGCTTTCTGTGGGTTATAATTTGAACAATCTTGGTAGAAGTCCACTAGGCAATGCTAAATATCTAAGCTCTAGGCCTTGTGGCTTTTGAAAGAAGTTTTCCTATAAAAGCCTATGTAAAACTAAGTGACCCCCTGGGCGGGGTCAATTTTGACCCGGGGGTCATAATTTGAACAATCTTGGTAGGGGTCCACTCAGAATGCCACATGCCAAATATCTAAGCTCTAGGTCTTCCTGTTCTTGAGAAGATTTTTTAAAGTTTTCAAATATGAAAGGGCTACACGCAAGGAACACCCATGCCAAGTTTCGTCATCAATGGCCCAGTGGTTTCAGAGGAGATGTTGTTTGAAGGAGTCAATTTTAACTCGGGGGTCATAATTTGAACAATCTTGTCAGAGTCTACTACGTAATGCCCCATGCCAAATATCTAAGTTCTAGGCTTTCCTGTTCTTGAGTAGATATTTTAAAAAGTTTTTTCCTTTCAGTTGCCATGGCAACCATAGTTCTGCATGGAATGGAATTATTTAAACAACTATAAGCTGGGCTGTGAACAGGGCTTTGTGAAAAAAGAGGAAAATTGTGTGAGGTGTCAAGGGGGCCGCAAGTTTTAATGAAATCTAAAGGCTTAGATTCATGTTTCAAAGACATCTCTCTTGCTTTTATGTAAATCATCAACTTAATATTTTGAAGAATAATAAAATAATATAAAATATATAATATCTTTTAAATCTTCTTTAATTAGAGTTAGACACAACTGCCACTGCTGATAACTGCTTGACAAGGTGTTCAGTAGGCTTTCAAACTCAAGGGTCATTGACTCTTAATTTTCAAGGGTCAAAATCAAATTTTCAAGAATCAAGGTGAGAATTTTAAGGGTCGAGCCATGGGTCATAGGGTTCCAGTCATATACTTTAGGCATGCATATCATATTTTTCTTTTTTTTTGTCCTGCGATTTTCAGTTGTATTTTATAGTAATTCTTAAATTATATAGCTGTTCATCCCTTTCCTAGGATCCATTAGTTTAAAAGTACGTTGTTCCCCGTTTGTCACATATTTTCGCGACCTCGCATGTCCATGATTTTCATAGTTTTTTCGCAATTTTAACAGTTTTAATTAAAGAAATTGCCCAAAAAGTAAGTTCAACTAATAAATAGCATTAACGATTTATAATGTCCCCCGATATTTATGAAGAGTAACAAAAATTACGTCCGTAACAATTTGCAAGTTAAATTTCAACACGTAAGTCAGTAATTAAAATACGGATGCCAAAAACCAATGTTCGAATTATCATAAACCTCTTATTCGTTGCTCTTTGCTCTTCCGATTACTATAAACTCACGACAATTTTCACAATCATCAGTGCAGGTCAATTTTAATAATCTTTAAATCATGAAAGACTAATGTACTAATTTCAGTAATGACATGTGATTATCGGAAAAACAGGTATACATGAATTGTCTTTTAATCGCCGGCAATCTGTGAATTAAAATACACAGTCGTGTCAGATTCGGCCGCTCATTAATCCGTGTTACACACACCATCCTAGAAATTCGCCGGTCTATTATTTCCAGTTTTACGATTGTTTATCAATTAACACATTTGATAACGTCAGATCAGCTCCGCCTTCTTTCATATATTAACCAACAGACGACAATCGATTTTTGACTGATAATGAAATTGCCGAAATTTGTAACGACGCTCCACTAACTTTCGTATGTTATCCAATAGCAACGATCGGTTTTTGATTGACACGGCGAAACTGCCGAGACTCATGGCGCATAGGAGAAAATTCCCTCGATGACCAATTATAAGGTTCAGATAAAGTCTGTTTCCGTAACACGTAACGGAGGACGCATAGCAATTCCCATGACCCCCCCCCTTTAAATTTGCTTCTCGGATTTGCATCGATCTCAAAAACAGTCCTGATGGATCCCAAATCTGCGGATTTCTGCGGATAATTCACAGCCCTATATAAGAGGAACATCCCTGCCAAGTTTCATCATCATTGGCCTAGTGGTTTCATAGAAGATGTCGTTTCAAGGAAAATATTAACAGACGTTCGACGTACAACATACGATATACAACGGACATCGGAAGATGAGCGGTCTTTATAGGGCATTTTTGGGTGTGACTCAGGTGGTTCTACAGATTTATTTGAGTGTAATTACTCAACTAATGTTTTGTTATGCGGACTGTGCTTTAATGTTATACAGTAATTCTAGCTATGGAAAAATATTTAGTGAAGTCATACCTCAATGAGATATTGCACCATTTTCTAAAGAAAATGGTCATGAAGGCCGTACACGGCTCACCTTGGTACCATAGGCAATTAAACCAGGTACAGCTTTTGTCAAGTCTATGTAAATGCTGTGTACGTGTTGTTTCAATGGAGGCAAAACACATCAAATTCAAAATCACCACAAACAAGCTGTGAAAATTAAATTGGCACTGAAACTTTTAGCTGTGGTGGCCATTATGTGCAGCAGAGTGGAACCATTTGAGCAGTTTTGGTAGAGGACCATCCAAAGAACAATCATGTGTTTCAGATGTTGGCCAAGTGGTTAAGGAGATGTTATTTAAAGTTCTTTTCTCTTCCATTTTTAGCTCTGGTGGCCATTATGTGCAGCGGAGTGGAACCATTTGAGCACTTTGGATAAATGACCATCCAAGGAACAATCCTAGGAAGTTTGTTTGAAGCTGGGCCAGTGGTTGAGATGATGTCGTTTGAAGCGACTGTTGACAATGATGAACGACGACAGACATAAGGAGGCCACAATTGCTCACAATGAGTACTTTTTGCTCAGGCGAGCTAAAATGAAGTTTTCATTAAACAAACACAAATAGTGCATAGGAATGACAGAAATATATATTTGATTAAAAAAATTCCACAAAATTTTGTTAAAAAATTATTACACTAAGATCATGGAAAATAACTATTTCGACTGATGGCATTTCCTAGTGTGACTCCTACAGGCAATCATCATCAAATCATTTCTTGTTTGACACACATACCACCTTGTTAACACGGAACATTTGGTTGCTAATGTTTTCTCTGTTAAATGTCTGCTGTGGGCCACTGTTGTTACACCATTTTCAGTCACATGTTTAATCAACAACTGCAGATGTTGCTTGTAATCTTTAAACATAAAAGTTCATTTAGCAATTAGCTTTGTTTAGTAAGCAAACATGTATAACTTGAAATATCACTGAAGGTGATGAATACCCCTCCACCACACCCCACTGACACAGTATATAACATTTATGTAACATTTGATGCTTTGATTATTGGACCTGTACAACTTAAGGCATGGTACTTATCACTTCTGTTTAGTACATTTTAATTTGATCAGGGGTTTTGGAGATTAACAGCCCAAAAGATTTTATTATTAAATTGTGACCAGGGGTTTAGGAGCGCACACAAATTTACTATCTCATGCCCACAACTAGGCATTGTACTTATCGCTTCTGTCAAATATCTGTAAATTGTGACATGGGATTTTGGAGATTAAAAGCACACAAGATTTTACTATATTGAGCCCCTGTGACCTTGACCTTTGACCCGAAACATGGACCATGCAAAACTACACATTGTACTTACCACTTCTGTGAAGTATTATTTAATTCTAACCAGGGGTTTTAAAGATTTAGCTCTCACATGTGACCTTTACCTTTGACCTTATGACCCGAAACATTGACTATGCACAACTAGGCATTGTACTTATCATTTCTGTAAAATACCATTAAATTCTGACCAGGGTTTTTGGAGATTTAGCGTCCACAAGATTTAACTAGCTTGAAGCCCTGTGACCTTGACTTATAACTTAGTGACCCAAAACATGGACCATGCAAAACTATGCATTGTACTTATCACTTCTGAAAAGTTTCATTAAATTCTGACCAGGGGATTTGGAGATTCAGTGTCAAAAAGATTCCATCTACAGACAGACAAGCTGAATACAGTATACCCTTACACTTTGTGTTCGGGGGGTGGGAGTGGGGTAAAACTACAAACCTTTATTTGTATTTGTTTTATCTGAAACTTTTGCAGATTTTGCTCCCTCTGAGACAGGATTCGGTTCCTTGCTCTCTGTACCGTCCGTTGCATCAATACATTTCATTCCTGTACAGCAGTAGAAGTCCTTTTGTGTATCAGCGGGCATGTTAAACGTCAGTGCATCGTTTGGAGAATGTATCAAACGTCCTGAAGAAAGAAATATCGAGTAAATAACATTTGTATGAAACAATAGGGCCAAGAAAAAATAATATTCCGGTTTTGTTCAACAAGCTTGTAAACAAAAGTGGCAAACTGTCACAAAATATGCCCATCAGAGTGGCATAACTCAGTATCTAGCAGTTCATAGATTTTGTAAAACCTGTTTGAATTATAGAGAGGACAAGGCTAATTCACCTGTTTGAGGGGACAAGGCTTATTTCATCATTTTTTCAAGGGCCATAATTCAAATGCCTTGGGCGATTTTTGTTATTGAAATTAGCCTAAACATTATGCCCACAAATATTTTCACCAAGTTTGGTGAAGATCAGATGCAAACTGTTCAACTTAGAGAGCGGACAAGGCTAATTTTGCCAACTTTGGACAATTTAAGGGCCATAATCCAAAAGCGCCTAGGTAGATTGGCTGGTTATCGAATTTGGTCGAGACATTATACCCAAAAACATGTTCAAGCAAGTTTGGTGAAGATCAGATGAAAAGCATGTCTGGACGCCGCATGCCCACCCGCCGCAAGTGATCCTATTATACAACCCTTCGGGCGTATAAAAGACGGGAGACACTCAAAATCCCCTTGGTCGAAATCCCATTGGTCCAAAAATGGCATAGTAGTCATAATCCCCTCAATGGGTTTTACATTGTAATTTCAATATTTTTTTTTTCAATCATTCCCTATAGTAAAGTAAAACTAGAGACAAAACATTTAGTAAAATTATTTCATTCAATATACGCTTTCCACTTGTAAAATCCATTGAGGGGATTATGACTACTTTGCCATTTTTGGACCAAGGGGATTTCGACCAAGGTGATTTTGAAGTACACTCATAAAAGACAGGTAGCTGGAAAATAACAATAACAATTCTTGGTCCCATGATCAAAATCAATAACAGAAATCTACAGACAGAAAGATGGTCAAGCAAAAATTAACAGTTTTGCTAAGTACTTCTAACATCAATGCCACAGCTAACTGGCTAAGATTGCTTAAACTTTACAGTAATTGTAAGATATTCTATTAAACTTCACACAAATGTTAAGTGCAAACTGAATCACTGCTTAAAAGCAATGCTTCTTGTCTATGATCTAGTTTATATGCCCTATATTTCCAAATGCAAGAAAAACAATCAAAACTATAGCTATCACTAAATGTGATTAATACCCCCAAAAGACTGCTTTATAAACTGAAGAAGTTCGTAGTAACATACCTTGCAAACAAACTAAAAAGAGATATTGTTCTTAGCAGTTCCTCTCATTGTGCTTGACCATTGTATGAAGTTGTATTGAATTCCAACTTGCAGTTTTCGAAAAATGCTCCAGACAAGGAAAAGTAACAAAGGGCAATAACCCTGTAATTAGTCAAGATGGAGTTATGGTTCCTGTGCACTGCACTTCCTCTCATTGTGCTTGACCATTGTATGAAGTTGTATTGAATTCCAACTTGCAGTTTTCGAAAAATGCTCCAGACAAGGAAAAGTAACAAAGGGCAATAACTCTGTAATTAGTCAAGATGGAGTTATGGTTCCTGTGCACTGCACTTCCTCTCATTGTGCTTGACCATTGTATGAAGTTGTATTGAATTCCAACCAGCAGTTTTCAATTTATGCTCCGGACAAGGAAAAGTAACAAAGGGTAATAACTCTGTAATTAGTCAAGATGGAGTTATGGTTCCTGTGCACTGCACTTCCTCTCATTGTGCTTGACCATTGTATGAAGTTGTATTGAATTCCAACTTGCAGTTTTCGAAAAATGCTCCAGACAAGGAAAAGTAACAAAGGGCAATAACCCTGTAATTAGTCAAGATGGGGTTATGGTTCCTGTGCACTGCACTTCCTCTCAATGTACTTGACCATTGTATGAGGTTGTACTGAATTCCAACTTGTAGTTTTCAAGTTATGCTCCGGACAAGGAAAAGTAACAAAGGGTAATAACTCTATAATGAGTCAAGATGGAGTTATGGTTCCTGTGTACTGCACTTCCTCTCAATGTACTTGACTATTGTATGAGGTTGTACTGAATTCCAACCAGTATTTTCAAGTTTTGCTTCGGACAAGGAAAAATAACAAAGGGCAATAACTCAGTAAATACTCAAGATAGAGTTATAGTTCTTGTACACTGCACTTCCTCTGAGTGTGCTTGATCATTGTATTTAATTGTATTGAATTCCAACTAGTAGTTTTCAAGTTATGCTCCGGACAAGGAAAAGTAACAAAGGGCAATAACTCTGTAGTCAAGATGGAGTTATGGTTCTTGTGTACTGCACTTCCTCTCAATGTGCTTGACCATTGTATGAAGTTGTATTGAATTCCAACCAGTAGTTTTCAAGTAATGCTCCGGACAAGGAAAAGTAACAAAGGGCGATAACTCTGTAATTAGTCAAGATGTAGTTATAGTTCTTGTGCACTGCACTTCCTCTCAATGTGCTTGACCATTGTATGAAGTTGTATTGAATTCCAACAAGTAGTTTTCAAAGCATAATAAAGTTATAGTCCGGACACAAATGTATGCATATATACAGGATTCCATTACCTATAAACTCTAAGTGTGACCTTGACCTTTGAGGTAGGGACATGGGTCTTGCACGCGACACGTCGTCTTGATGTGCTAGACATTTGTGCCAAGTTATTTTAAAATCCTTCAATGCATGACAAAGTTACAGTCCGGACACGAATGTGTGCATATATGCATATATAGAGGAATCCATTACCTTCAAACTCTAAGTATGACCTTGACCTTTGAGCTAGGGACGTGGGTCTTGCACGCGACACGTCGTCTTGATGTGCTAGACATGTGTGCCTAGTTATTTAAAAACCCTTCAATGCATGACAAAGTTACAGTCCGGACACGAATGTGTGCATATACAGAGGATTCCATAACCTTCATACTCCAAGTGTGACCTTCACCTTTGAGGTAGGGATGTGGGTCTTGCACGCGACACGTCGTCTTGATGTGCTAGACATGTGTGCCAAGTTATTTTAAAATCCTTCAATGCATGACAGAGTTACAGTCCGGACACGAATTTGTAAGTGGGGACGCACAGACGGACGGACGGACGGACAGACGGTGCGATTTTAATATGCCACGTACCCTTCGGGGGCATAAAAAACAACTACAATAGAGATAATGTTCTTGACAATAACTCTGTAATTAGTCAAGATAGAGTTATGGTTCTTGTACACTGCACTTCCTCTCATTGTGCTAGACCATTGTATGAAATGCTCCGGACAAAGAAAAGTAACAAAAGGCAATAACTCTGTAATGAGTCAAGAAAGAGTTATGGTTCCTGTGCACTGCACTTCCTCTCAATGTACTTGACCATTGTATGAAGTTGTATTGAATTCCAACCAGTAGTTTTCAAGTTATGCTCCGGACAAGGAAAAGTAACAAAGGGCAATAACTCTGTAAATACTCAAGATAGAGTTATTGTTCTTGTACACTGCACTTCCTCTCATTGTGCTTGACCATTTTATGAAGTTGTATTGAATTCCAACCAGCAGTTTTCAAGTAATGCTACGGACAAGGAAAAGTAACCAAGGGCAACAACTCTGTAATGAGTCAAGAAAGAGTTATGATTCCTGTGCAATGCACTTCCCCTCAATGTACTTGAACATTGTATGAACTTGTATTGAATTCCAACCAGTAGTTTTCAAGTTATGCTCCAGACAAGGAAAAGTAACAAAGGCAATAACTCTGTAATGAGTCAAGATGGAGTTATGGTTCTTGTGCACTGCACTTCCTCTCAATGTGCTTGACCATTGTATGAAAGTGTATTGAATTCTAACTAGTAGTTTTCAAGTTATGCTCCGGACAAGGAAATGCAACAGCCCGACTGACCGACCGACCACCGGGTGACTCCTATATACCCCCCCCCCCCCAAATTTCGTTTCGGGGGTATAACTAGAACAGTCACTGAAGGTGATGAATACCCCCAAATGCTGCACTGATACAGTATATAAAATCTATATACCGTAATCATGTATGTATAGCTAGCACTTGTGTATAATCCACAGGGGAAAAAATGAGCCAGTCTGAGGATCAATTGTCATCCATTGTACAGAACGCATTTAGAATTGAGGCAAAATAAATCAACAAAATCCATCTTTGGTAGAGGAACATGGACCATGCACAAATTCTACTTCTGTGAAGTATCATTAAATTCTAACCAGGGGTTTTGGAGATTTAGCGTCCACAAAATTTTACTATCTGGAGCCCCTGTGACCTTTACATTTAACCTAGTGACCTGAAACATGGACCATGCACAACTATGCATTATACTTATCACTTCTGTGAAATATCATTAAATTCTGACCAGGGCTTTTGGATATTTAGTTTCCTCAAGATTCCATCTACAGACAGACGAACGAACAGACAGACAAGCTGAATATAGTATACTCCCTCCCCCTTACACTTTTTGTTCGCAGGGGGGAGAGGGGTATAACTACAAACCTTTATTTGTATTTGTTTTATCTGCAACTGTTGCAGATTTGGCTTGTGCTGGGACAGGATTCAGTTCCTTGCTCTCTGTACCGTCCGTTGCATCAATACATTTCATTCCTGTACAGCAGCAGAAGTCCTTTTGTGTATCAGCGGGCATGTTAATCGTTGGTGCATCGTTTGGAGCATGTACCAAACGTCCTGAAGAAAGAAGTATCTAGTGAATAACATTTGTATGCAACATCAAGGCCAAGAAAAAATAATATTCCGGTTTGGTTTTAACAAGCTTGTAAACAAGAGTGCCAAATTGTCACAAAAAACGCCCGTCAGAGAGGCATAACTCCGTATCAGGCAGTTCATAGAGACATTATACCCACAAACATGTTCAAGCAAGTTTGATGAAGATCAGATGCAAACGGTTCGACTAAGAGAGCGGGCATGTCTTGACGCCACATGCCAACCCATAAATCAAAGGACTGAAATAGCTGGAGGATCGATTGTCTCTGAACAACACAGTCTGCACACATACATGTGTAAATATACACGAGTAAAGTTATAAACTGGAGACACAACTGTCCACAAATTTTTACCTTTAACCATTTGTGTAAACTTTACTTTTGAGATAGGAACCCATGTGCTTACATTTTGCATTCAGTGACTATGTTCAACTACCCTATGTGAATGGTAACTGAGAAATGGATTTTGACAAAACTGAACTGAAAATTCATAGTTTGAACAACTTTTAATGCCATTCAAAAGTTATGGGATAGTGCCCATAGGGTTTATTGTATTGTGCCAATTCATTGATTCGGATTTAACCTCGCACTCAACAGCTAAGGTCATATTGCAACGTCCAGCTTTCACTGAGGAGGAAGACCCTGGGTGCCAATTCGGGCATTATTTCAGTCACGAAAAGGCACCTGGGTAGAACCTAGATAGCTCCCAGGCATAAAAGAATTCGACCCAAGTAGGGCACGAACCTACAGCGGTGAGGGACAAGTAAACATCAGTCAATGACCTCAACCACTCGGCAGCAGATGCCATTGTTTGATGCCAAGCAATTGACTGAAGTTTCAAGGCTTCAATGGTTACCGAGAAAGTGAACTTTAAGAAAGCTTAACCAGATTCAAGATGGCAGTGCCAACTGACGTCAAGAAGGTTATGACAATGGCTCTTCTGTTTTTCAAAGAAAAGCTAAAAATTGATAAATCAATCTTTTGTTATAAATTGATTCAGTATATACCTATTGTAGAACAAGTACTTGCAGCTTACATTAACTATCCCCGTGAGTGGTTCCAAAATACTGCGAATTGCAATATACCGGGTATGTCATTATCAGCCTTTCTACCATACTGTTTTAAATTTTCATAACTTGTATAATACAACAACTGTATGTTTTAGTAACAGGCTATTGTTTCATATTTAACATATACTAGACTCTAGCAGTATTTCGTAACAAGTAATAATGATGATGATTATGATGATTATTATGTTCCTATAAAATTAATGTATGTGTGAATGTACACGCCCGGCAAAATTTAGTGTAGCAAAAGCATCGTGGTAAAGTTTAGTTTAAACAATATTTATTCTCGAAAATATATAGTATATACATACATAGTACAAACGTGTAACAATATAACTGGAGTCTGAAAATAAGCTTTCAAAGAAAACTTATATTAATTCATTTTCCTACTTTGGTAAAGTTTGAAAGTTTTAGTTACAATTTATATTGAGTTAATATTTGTTCTTTGTAAATGACAGCATAATCCAGAGAAATGAATTTGATTTTCCCTTTAGATTATTGCATTTCTGTCTATATTTAACAAGAGGGCCAAGATGGCCCTATATCGCTCACCTTGGTACAAGTCCACTTACCTAGTGGAAGATCACTAGATAATGTTATATACCAAATAGGTTTTCCTATATACGCCTTTGTAAAACAAGTGACCCCCCCCCCCCCACGGGCAAGGTCAATTTTGACCCCAGGGGCATAATTTGAATAAACTTTGAAGAGGTCTAAGCTGTAGGCCTTGTGGTTTCAGAGAAAAAGATTTTTAAACTTTTTCCTATATAAACCTATGTTAAACTAAGTGACCCCCCGTGCAGGGTCAATTTTGACCCGGGGGTAATAATTTGAACAATCTTGGTATAGGTCCACTAGCCAATGCTACATGCCAAATATCTAAGCTCTAGGCCTTGTGGTTTCAGAGAAGAAGATTTTTAAAGTTTTTCCTAAATATGCCTATGCAAAACTAAGTGACCCCCGTGCGGGGTCAAGTTTGATCCGGGGCTCATAATTTGAACAATCTTGGTAGAGGTCCACTAGCCAATGCTACATGCTACATATCTAAGCTCCAGGCCTTGTGGTTTCAGAGAAGAAGATTTTTAAAGTTTTTCCTATATAAGCCTATGCAAAACTAAGTGACCACCCCCGCGGGGTCAATTTTGACCCGGGGGTCATAATTTTAACAATCTTGGTAGAGGTCCACTAGCCAATGCTACATGCTACATATCTAAGCTCCAGGCCTTGTGGTTTCAGAGAAGAAGATTTTTAAAGTTTTTCCTATATAAGCCTATGCAAAACTAAGTGACCACCCCCGCGGGGTCAATTTTGACCCGGGGGTCATAATTTTAACAATCTTGGTAGAGGTCCACTAAACAATGCTACATGCCAAATATCTTAGCTCTAGGCCTTGTGGTTTCAGAGAAGAAGATTTTTAAAGTTTTTCCTATATATGCCTATGCAAAAACTAAGGGCCCACCCGCGCGGGGTCAATTTTGACCCGGGGGTCATAATTTGAACAATCTTGGTAGAAGTCTACTAGACAATGCTAAATGCCAAATATCTAAGCTCTAGGCCTTGTGGTTTCAGAGGAGAAGATTTTTAAAGATTTTCCTATTTGTTGCCATAGCAACCAGAGTTCTGCATGGAATGGAATTCTTTGAACAATTTTGGTAGAGCTTCATGCAAGGAACATTCCTGCATAGTTTTATCAACATTGGCCTAGAGGTTTCAGAGGAGATGTCATTTGAATCAAAATGTTGACGGACGACGGACGACGGACAATCATCGATCAGAAAAGCTCACCCTAGTTGTTAAGACATGTAGATCTATGTGATTTCTTACAGTTATTCGTACCCAGGTACGAATCCACTTCGCCGAAATGCGGACATTTTCGTAGCATTTTCGAACCACGCATTTACGTAGTACAACAATTACACACTGTATCGGCAATACGCACTGGCTCCAATTTAACGATAATGCTCCAACTAACGTAACGAACCGGCTCCAATAAAAATGGCTGATTTAGTAAACAAAACCCAAGGATTCGTGTATTTTATATGGTAAATCGCAACATCTGAAGAAACGAATACTCTTACGGAATGCTCACTTCTTTCCTGCATGGCCGTAGCTAGTCGGCTGTTTCAGACATCGATGCGTGTGAAAGTAATGCAAGTTGAATGCAGAGGATTCAACGGTAAAAAGTGCAAAACACACCCAAAATGCACGGATTTTGCTCAAAATTATCGAAGTTAAGGTGTTTAGCATAAAAGATTTGCACTGGCATGTCACTTTGGGTCAAATGTCGTAAGCATGTACCAACACTTTACCAATCTGCTTTTTTCATAGGCAAAACTTACCCACTTAAAAATACAACGATTCAGGCTCCAATTGACGATACAACGAAAATGTTCCAATTCGTGTTTCACGGATCATTTTCACAGACGTTTTTTAACAATTACAAACATAAGAGAATCTCTTATCGAACAAAATGTTGAGTTTTATGTCACCTTGTACCCACTCTCTTTAAAAAAATAATTTAAAGGAGAACATCGCTCATCCAGGGGTTGCGAGTTCGAGCCCTACTGGGGTCACGACCGTACCTCCTCATATGACACAGTACTTTTTTCCATGAAGTAGACTCGAGTGTGACTCCAAGCTTCACGCTTTCTATACAATCGAGCCAAAATAAATAAGTATAAACTAACATTTAAGTATTCAAAATACTTCCTAAAATAACAGGATTCATGGATACCGTATACCGCTCTGCTCGGACTGAAAAACATTTACATATTGTCTACCTTGACTATGTCGCTGTAGAGCTACAGAATTTAGGCATATAAATAAATCACCGTAATTGTTTTCTTCCACTTCTACCTCGACTAATTGGGCAAATATTCTACTTTTGAATGGTTTTATGCGTATTTTAATAATGGCTTAAAGTCTACAGTACTATTTCAGTAGATATCAAGTGCCAGTACCTTTGCTATTTTGTATTTGACCAGAATAAACTCAACACGAACTGGCTGGGTGAGAATTCCAGAAAGTTTATCGCAATAAGCACACTTAGGCAAAAAAGCTCAGATAGATTATATTGAGGTCGTGTACAAGTTCACAGAAAGATGATAAAGCATAAATAGCGAATGCAAAATTATATACTTTTTCAACCGTCGCTTTCCAAATTTTCATTAGATGACAATTTCGATTTTAGTCTAAGCTGCATGTGATTATTGATAGCGGTCAAAACGCTAGGTCAAATAAAACCTTATTAAAGCTGTTCGCTCTCAGATTTTCGTAAAAGAATAATTTCTTCAAACAGTATGTAAATATCGTATTTTAGAACATATGGTGATATAAAAAGGCTCCAGTATAAACTCATGTTACGTACATCTCTAAATTTTGAAAAATACGCTACCAAATTCAAAAGCGTTGCAAACACTTTTGAAATTTCAATATAACATATAGTGTAGCGGTGCCGTGTAACCGACCTTTTCAATCGATTTCTGCGAATTCCTACCTAGATTTTTGCTTTCTTTAATTCTAGCCTTTAGTTTTATACTGATGAATAAGAATGTCAATGGTTTTGCGAGAGCGAACAGCTTTAAACACTGTGTCCATGAATCCTGCAATTTTGGAAAGTATTTTAAATATTTAAAAGTTCCGAGTTGAATTTTAAATTTTTCACTAAGAAAACACATAAATTTGTCCGATAAGAGTTACTTTTATATTTGTAATTGTTCATAAACGTCTTTGAAAATGATCCGTGAAACACGAATTGGAACATTTTCGTTGTATCGTCAATTGGAGCCTGAATCGTTGTATTTTTAAATGGGTAAGTTTTGCCTATAAAAATAGCAGATCGGTAGTGTTGGTACATGCTTACGACATTTGACCCAAAGATACATGCCAATGCAAATCTTTTATGCTAAACACCTTAACTTCGATAATTTTGAGCAAAATCCATGCATTTTGGGTGTGTTTTGCACTTTTTACCGTTGAATCCTCTGCATTCAACTTGCATTACTTTCACACGCATCGATGTCTGAAACAGCCGACTAGCTACGGCCATGCAGGAAAGGAGTGAGCATTCCGTAAGAGTATTCGTTTCTTCAGAAGTTGCGATTTACCATATAAAATACACGAATCTGTTATACTGACTTGGGTTTTGTTTACTAAATCAGCCATTTTTTATTGGAGCCGGTTCGTTACGTTAGTTGGAGCATTATCGTTATATTGGAGCCAGTGCGTATTGCCGATACAGTGTGAATTACTTTTAAAGAATAAAAATATGTTGTCATTTTTCAAAAAGACATCTAGAAGCGCCTCTGTAGAGTTAATTTGCTGATAAGTTTCAGTTTTATACCTTAACGCATGAAGGCGTATTTTAGACTAGTTTTTCGGAAAATCTTTAGAGACACTAAATGACAACTAGTCAGGCCGAGCACTTTTGATGATATAGGCGTTGGCAAGTTACAAAAAAAATCGTCGTTTTTTTATGTTGAATTCCGAGTTTTGTAATTTAAAATTCAAGAGTACCTAGTCATTTGATAAATTAACGTATTACGATGTTCCGATAGTTTATGATCACAAACACAACATCGGATATAAGACACATTATTCGGCCTGACTAGGTGTCTTTTAGTGTCTCCGGTCTGACTTAGAAAACTGTTCTGATCAAAACCGCGTAGGAAACTAGTTTTATACAGAACAGATACCTCATTGATTTTTAGTAATTTTTAATGTTTTACATTTATTCATCAATATATCATAATGACAAGAGGGCCAAGATGGCCCTATATCGCTCACCTTGGTACAAGTCCACTTGCCTGGTGGAAGATCACTAGATAATGTTATATACCAAAAAAGTTTTCCTATATATATACGCCTTTGTAAAACAAATGATTCCATCCCCCGGGCAAGGTCAATTTTGACCCCTGGGGCATAATTTGAACAAACTTTGAAGAGGTCTACTAGGCAATGCTACATGCCAAATATCTAAGCTCTAGGCCTTGTGGTTTCAGAGAAAAAGATTTTTAAAGTTTTCCCTATATAAGCCTATGTAAAACTAAGTGACCCCCGGTGAGGGGTCAGTTTTGACCCGGGGGTCATAATTTGAACAATCTTGGTAGAGGTCCACTAGCCAATGCTACATGCCAAATATCTAAGCTCTAGGCCTTGTGGTTTCAAAGAAGAAGATTTTTAAAGTTTTTACTATATAAGCCTATGTAAAACTAAGTGACCCCCGGTGCGGGGTCAATTTTGATCCGAGGGTCATAATTTGAAAAATCTTGGTAGAGGTTCACTAGCCAATGCTACCTGCCAAATATCTAAGCTCTAGGCCTTGTGGTTTCAGAGAAGAAGATTTTTAAAGTTTATCCTATATATTCCTATGCAAAACTAAGTGACCACCCCCGCGGGGTCAATTTTGAAACGGGGGGTCATAATTTGAACAATCTTGGTAGAGGTCCACCAGCCAATGCTAAATGCCAAATATCTAAGCTCTAGGCCTTGTGGTTTCAAAGAAGAAGATTTTTAAAGTTTTTACTATACAAGCCTATGTAAAACTAAGTGACACCCTGTGCGGGGTCAATTTTGATCCGGGGGTCATAATTTGAACAATATTGGTAGAGGTCCACTAGACAATGCTACATGCCAAATATCTAAGCTCTAGGCCTTGTGGTTTCAGAGAAGAAGAGTTTTAAAGTTTATCCTATATATTCCTATGCAAAACTAAGTGACCACCCCCCGCGGGGTCAATTTTGACCCGGGGGTCATAATTTGAACAATCTTGGTAGAGGTCCACTAGACAATGCTACATGCCAAATATCTTAGCTCTAGGCCTTGTGGTTTCAGAGAAGAAGATTTTTAAAGTTTTCCCTATATATGCCTATGCAAAAACTAAGGGCCCACCCGCGCGGGGTTAATTTTGACCCGAGGGTCATAATTTGAACAATCTTGGTAGAGGTCCACTAGACAATGCTACATGCCAAATATCTAAGCTCTAGGCCTTGTGGTTTCAGAGGAGAAGATTTTTAAAGATTTTCCTATTTGTTGCCATAGCAACCAGAGTTCTGCATGGAATGGAATTCTTTGAACAATTTTGGTAGAGCTTCGTGCAAGGAACATTCCAGCACAGTTTTATCAACATTGGCCTAGAGGTTTCAGAGGAGATGTCATTTGAATCAAAATGTTGACGGACGACGGACAATCATCGATCAGAAAAGCTCACCCTGGCGTAGCCAGGTGAGCTAAAAACAGAATACAAGGAAATGTGTTACAATTCTTTTTAGTTCATTGAATATATAGAACTACTTTTGGGTCGTATTCGACAAAAAATTGTGTTAAGAGTTCGGCCGTAAGGGTCTGAAATACTCTGTTAACTTTGGATACGATTGAATAAATTCAATCGATCCAAAAAGGCACCGTTTATGTAGATTTAAAATATTTATTCACCGTAATTGGTCACTGTTTATTCTCCTCTTGGCATTTGGCACTCGCGGTAGGTGTGAAAAATATAGTCTGTCAAATTAACTCTTGAATCAATTGTAAAATTTTTTACAAGTTCAAGCTTTATGACACCACTGATTAACAGATTTTCTTAATGTTTAACCGTCAAATTTGAGCGAAATTAACATATAACATACAGTTGTATATACCGTGCGTGTTCTGAAAGTTTACAGGCAGTTCGAAAGTGTTAAAAAATTTAAAATTCAATACTAACGAATGTTTAATTTGTGAAAGCGAAAAATTATTTCTAAATTAACATTAAAAAAGTTCCCAATGTTTTTTTTTATTCAAAACAAAACTACCGGCGGTGATTTTTGGTGTCCCACATGGTTCAGTTGTGTGACCGATTTTTTTCGCGACTTATGATCGTTTTTATTTTAAATTTAAATTTCGATTTTTTTTTTCGGCAAATACTTTTAAATATACCATGTATATAACGCATAAAATCTCATGTGAATACAAATCTCTTCCATCTAATACAATTAATCTAAGTTTAATGATGTCCCGTAAACCCGTGCATTAATCTGTAAAACCACCCGAAGTGCCGCGATTTTACTCCCGCGATACTCAGGCGAAATTCACGCTTTCTTGCATATTCCTCAGGGCTGTGCTGCAGATCTGCAGCCATTGTCCAAAATTTCCAATTTCGTTATTTTATTTTAATTTGACATCAGATTCTGTTAATCCTGAGTCAGGAAGGTGTGAAAATACCAATATGTTATATGGGTTAACACAATTAACTCAATGGTTTGTACGTTGTTTTGAAAGCTGTTCAACATCAGCAATCCAAAGAAATAAATGTCAGATTTAAGCGAACTGACAAAATTGCATGTAGATTAGGTTTCTTATATTGACATTTTAACGTGAACGTATATTCAAAATGAGAACGTCACCAAGAAAGTTATTGAGAACAAAACTTCTCAATTAGGTTGCAAACTCTTATCAAAGTCAAAAGCCAGTATGTAATTGGCATTTCCTACCGCCCAGCCCCTACCCCCTTGAATTTCTCCGCGGATTTACATTATTCACAGAAATGACCCCCAGGATGATCTGATCTGCGGAAATCCGCGAATGCCGGGGTTAAAGCCATGCTTCAAAAACATGCGCGGCGTCTTTGAGACAGTTTGGGGTTAAATTGTCATCTGTTGTACAGAACTCAAAGGCAAAATAAATCAACAAAATCGATCAATTGAGGCAAACTAAATCAACAAAATCGATCATTTGAGGCAAACTAAATCAACAAAATCGATAAATACGGCCGTTTTGTATCACTGTGTATGGGCAAAAAAAATCAAAGCACTCTAACTTGTTTTTTATTTCAAATTCACACTCGATTGACAGTCTTACTGTTTCATTAACAAAAAGATTTGATAATCTGTGACAAATGTCAATTCGCCAATATCTAATTAACCTGTCAACACCTCTTCAGCCTTGTCATAACTATCAAGCATCATCAAAAAACTTCTGCCTTACCTACTTTAAACTGATGTTTTCAAGAAATGCAAATATTGCCTGTATCTTCATTAAAATATTGTTATTGTCCCTTGGTCACAATTTTATATTTCCAAGGGTTTTGGAGAGAGTGCACAAGATTTTACTATTTTGAGCACCTGTGACGTTGGTTTTTGAGATTTAGTGTCCACAAGATTGCGTCTACAGACAGACGGAGAGACAGACAAGCTGAATTCAGTATATCCCACTTACACTTTGTGTAAAACTAACAAGGAAAATGCTGCTCCAAACAGAACCTCCAATTTACCTTTAGCAGTAGAGCAGTGAAACTGTTCATAGAATAGACCTTTTTATAAATCGGTACTACATCTATAACTTCCCTTGATATTATCTCCCCGTTTAACGCGTCCGCCATTACAGAACTGCTAACTGGAGAAACTGATAAAATATTGCGTCAGATTGGAGTTTAAAATGCCTTACGAGCGCAGTAATGGGATACAATATGTTGTTTTTGATTGTGGAAATAACCAGAAAAATCTTCATACATGGGGACAATCAATTTGTGAAACACACGGCCAGAAACATTGCAGAATATTGCCTTTTTACATGCTGGAAATCAGAAGATGATACTGCTCAGTTTGACATAATTCTAAAAAAAACACTGTAAAACAAGAGCTGTCCCTCACAAGTGACGAATGCCCCCGAAAGAGGTGCCTCACAGTCTGTGTCCTCTCCATGTGCTCAATAAATGTGCTATGTAATTTTAAAATCCTACCATGCATGACAGAGTAACCATGCGTACAGTATTCCATTACTTTAAACACTAAGTGTGACCTTGACCTTTGAGGTAGGGACTTGGGTCTTGCACGCTACACATACGCTTGATGTGCTAGACATTTGTGCCAAGTTATTTTAAAATCCTTCAAAGCATAATAAAGTTATAGTCTGGACACAAATGTATGCATATACAGGATTCCATTACCTATAAACTCTAAGTGTGACCTTGATCTTTGTGGTAGTGATGTGGGTCTTGCACGCAACACATCGTCTTGATGTGCTAGACATTTGTGCCAAGTTATTTTAAAATCCTTCAAACTCTAAGTGTGATCTTGACCTTAGAGCTAGGAACAGGGGTCCTGCACGCGACACGTCATCTTCATGTGCTAGACATTTGTGCCAAGTTATTTTAAAATCCTTCAATGCATGACAAAGTTACAGTCCGGACACGAATGTGTGCATATATGCATATATAGAGGAATCCATTACCTTCAAACTCTAAGTATGACCTTGACCTTTGAGCTAGGGACGTGGGTCTTGCATGTGACACGTCGTCTTGATGTGCTTCACATTTGTGCCAAGTTATTTTAAAATCCTTCAATGCATGACAAAGTTACAGTCCGGACACGAATGTGTGCATATATGCATATATAGAGGAATCCATTACCTTCAAACTCTAAGTGTGACCTTGACCTTTGAGGTTGTGACATGGGTCTTGCATGCGACACGTCGTCTTGATGTGCTAGACATTTGTGCCAAGTTATTTTAAAATCCTTCAATGTATGACAAAGTTACAGTCCAGACACGAATGTGTGCATATATAGAGGATTCCATAACCTTCATACTCCAAGTGTGACCTTGACCTTTGAGGTAGGGACGTGGGTCTTGCACTCGACACGTCGTCTTCATGTGCTAGACATGTGTGCCAAGTTATTTTAAAATCCTTAAATGCATGACAGAGTTACAGTCCGGACACAAATTTGTAAGTGGGGACGCACAGACGGACGGACGGTGCGATTTAATATGCCACCCTTCAGGGGCATAAAAGGTCAACAAACCAAAATTACAAGGAGTAGCCCTGGATGAAGAACTCCGCTTCAAAGAACATATTGAGTACATGGTTAAGGCTACCAGAACTGTATCAACTCTTAACATTGTTGCAAAACCCGAAAAGATAGGTGTAAAAAATCTGGTTGACCTGTTCAAAAGCATAGTTCTACCACAGTTAGATTATGCAGCTCCCATCTGGCAAACAGCAAATTGTCACCCACTAGAAAAGGTTCAGAGGAAAGGCCTAGCTATTTGCCTTGGTTTACCGATTACAGTCAGTGGAGATGCAGTTGAGGTCCTATCAGGAATGTTGCCACTTGATCTTAGGCGCGAGGAATTGAGTATAAGAGAATGCGGGAAAATACTAGGAAAAAAACAGAAGTAATCCTATAGCCATTTGCATGTCGAGTTACAAAGACGAACATCCTGAGTTTATAAACTAACAAGTGACAGGAAATTGTCACAAAACCAGGTTTTCATTTTCCAGTCTGCTGGCCGAGCGCAAATGTATTCTTCTATATATAACATATGTGGAAAAAAAGCAAAGGGCCATAATTCAGGCAAAAATTATTAAAAAAAAAAAGAAAGAAAAAAAAAAAAAAAACTTGCTCTGTGTGGGGTTTGAACCGCTGGTCTCATGAGAAATTTTGTCATCTTACTGTAACAGAATACTCCAAAGTATACAGGACTGGTAATCTATTCTAAAAATAGACAGTAATAACAGAGTATTCTCCCTTTTATATATACTTAAATAAGGAGACACAAAATTGCTAACGGACGGACGGACGGACGGACGGACGACCAGGGGCAGAACATTATATATTCAAAATTCTTTAGTTCACAATTATAGTTCTGTGAAAGTTTGGTTGAAATCCCTTGAGAAATGTAGGAGTTGCACACAGAAGAGTATTTCTCTATATATATTACATTATGTGGAAAAAAACAAAGGCCCATAATTCTGTCAAAAATGATCAAATCACAAAACCCCGACAATATGCGCCAGGGCACTTGGTGACAACAATTCTGTGAAAGTTTGAGAAATGTAGGAGGAGTTGCGCACAGAAGAATTACATGTGAAAAAAAACAAAGGGCCATAACTCTGTCAAAAATGACCAAATCACAAAACCCGGAATATATGCGCCAGGGCACTTCATGACAATACTTCTGTGAAAGTTTGGTTGAAATCCGTTGAGAAATGTAGGAGGAGTTGCGCACAGAAGAATTACATGTGAAAAAAAACAAAGGGCCATAACTCTGTCAAAAATGACCAAATCACAAAACCCCGACAATATGCGCCAGGGCACTTCATGACAATACTTCTGTGAAAGTTTGGTTGAAATCCGTTGAGAAATGTAGGAGGAGTTGCGCACAGAAGAAATTGTTTACGCCCGCCCGCCCGCCGACATACCCCAATCTAATAACCAGGATTTTTCCTTCGGAAAACCTGGTTAAAAAATCCATTCCCCTTTCGGACGTATGTTACTCCAGTTTGATGACATGAAATCCCTCACTGATACTCCCATGCATACCATCGAGCCAGAATTTTCATACTTAGAATATTTACAACCAAGCCAATCAAGACCAGAATACCGGAATAACCTGGGATCATCTAAAAATAGAACTCAAAAACAAGAGGAAAAATCTAAGGAAATCATCTCCCAAATCCTGTCCAACATCAATAACAAAACTGCAGTTGCATTTACGGATGGTTCGTGTAAAGGAAACCCGGGCCCCTGTGGTGCTGGGGCGTGTGTCCACCTACCTAATCAAGATCTTCTGGAGCTGAAACGACCAGTCTCTACATCAGGATCAATTCTGGTTGGTGAAATGGTTGCCATTAAAGTAACTCTTGAAGCTATCTTAGAAGAAAGGAAAAGGCATGACATACGCAGTCTTGTCATTCTTAGTGATAGCCAATCTGCAGTTGGAATCATTAAACTGGACTGGGATAACAATGCTTACAAACATCTGTCCATGGAAAAAAAACAATTTAGATATAGACATCAACATCAATTGGACACCAGGGCATGCAGGCATAGCAGGAAATGAAACAGCAGATCATCTTGCGAAGGAAGCTGCAGTAGTAGCAGAGGCTATGAGTGACGAGGGGATAATAACAAGCCAAATAGATATCAAAATGTCAGCATGTGAATCAACAAACATTAAGTGGCAAAGGAGATGGGAAATCAGCAGCAATGGTCGACACCTCTACAAATTCAGGCAAAAAGTAAAAAAACAAAAATAATATCAAACAGGGAATGCCACGTACCAAAAACGCAGCCTCCCCAAAACGAGCCCCACAGCACCCAGAAGTGCACACCACCAACACACACACACACACACACACACACACATACTACCGACACACACTAGCATACAAAGCAAACACACGAGGACAAAACGAACAAATAAAGGAACAAAGCCAACACACACACCCACACCCACACCCACACCCACACACACACACACACACACACACAAAGCAAACACACGAGGACAAAACGAACAAATAAAGGAACAAAGCCAAAGCATATCAGCTTCAGTGGATTCAGCAGCCAAAAGCCAATGCTTCAATTACAGTGTGGTTACTGTCTGAACAGGAACGTAGAATCAACGGGATTGGTCACCGCTGAATTTATGGATTATGAGTGCCTCATCCGCCATTTTGTTTTTTAACCGGAGATGTCAACATGTAAAATCTGCTCGCATCATTATTAATATTAACAAATGAGATGGTTCAGTGTTAATTTTATGAAACGTAAGTGTCATTTTATTTCATTTTTACTTAAATTGCTCGTAATGAGGCTTATTTCATTGTTTTATCGGATTTGTTTTTCTCACCGATTTGTTCTTTGTTTGTCAAAGGGCCGAGACATGACCCCGGAAAGCGATGAAAAAGAACAATATCAGGCAATAGTAAGCTCAGTTGAGCCAAGTTTCTCGCAAATAATAGTTTTATTTTGGCGATGAACACAACAATAGTTCCAGTTTCGCTTTCTCGTCAGTTATTTTGAGTTCGTAAAATCGCTCAGATTTGCAAATGGCGTCCGAATCATGTAAGAGCTAAAAATAAATGGTCCTTATATTTTCAAATACTCCTCGAAAAGTAGCTATACTTAAGCTTCAATGCAGGGTGTATTTAATAGAATGCACATTATTTTTGGCGATGATTATAAATTTTCACAGGTCCATGAGAAAAAAACATGATTTTTTTCATATTATATTTTAAGGCTGTTTGCGCCATTTTTAAGCAGCTACGTATAGAGATGAAGCTTAGATACATTGTGTAAAACACTATATACATGCACTGATATCCTTTTTCGAGGAGTGAACAGCTTTATCTATCTATCTTGCCACTAGGTGCTTTCGGGAACAGTCTTATCAAGTGCTGTGTTTGAGATTCAAACCACCGGCATTCGGGTCAAGTGTCGAACCAATCTTGACTGGTTCAATGATCGCAGGTTTTTTTCAATTAACTGGACGAAATGCAAATTCATGACCCAATGTAATTCTATATCAAAACTTTTTTATTTTTCTAGGTGGTGAGCTGGTGCACCAAAAGCTGGGACAAGTCAGGCAGGTGTGGCCCTGGGAGTCGTGTGTAGATGTCCATAGATCCGGTAGTTACTGTCAAGGAATTCCATTTTATACAATCTATTTTCTATGTGATGATGTTGTTTATTGCGTATCCGTAGCATACATTAAATTTTTAAAAGTGCACATTGTTCATTTTATTTCCGGGATTTTCCAAGACCTGTTGATAATAGTTTTACATCTAAGTAGCAGAATAGTTCCCACACACGTCACATACATAATTAGGCTATCTTTTATGTTTTGTCTGATCAGTGTCATTGTGTTTATGTTTCGTTCTATGTTGTTCAACACTAAAATCCTCGTCACTAGAACTATAGAGCTAGAGTCTTCACACGTATATTCCTCTACTGCTCGAAGCCATTGTAAATTTAAAAAAAAAACATGTAGACACACAGAAACTTTGAGACTGTTTTACGAGATCCCTGACTAGCTTTATTCTCGAAAACATGGAATTCAAATGAGTACCTACGATTAAAGATGTGCGAATCAACTGTGCTTACAGTTCTATTGTTCTTATTCGCCACAAAGTTATTTCTTGAAAAGGACCGACAGGCTCAAACATACCAAACATAATTTAGTTTGACTGTTAGGTTTTAGGGTCTTTGACTCAATCACGTAATCGGTTGATTGGCTAATTAAAATTTGCAAGTCGGGTTGAAAGAAAATTAACATCATTCTTTTCACGTGCATTTATTTCTTATTTCTATAATAATTAAACAATTTAATTAAATTCAATCTATGATTTATGTTATACTGTCTATATACTATCATTTACTTGAAACTAATCAGAAATTAAACATTGTTAAATGTTGAAACTGATCATATAAATATTGTTTTCCATGCAAAACCGGCACACGAAAAGATGAAAGCTCGCGGAATGCTCGAAATTTTAACTTAACATAAAAAAATAACAGTTATTTGTTAGAGTGACTATATATTTATAATCATGAAAAACATTGAATGCTTGCTTTATGAATATCTATATAAGAATCGAAAATATTTACAGTTAACTAAAAAAAATTGCATGTGAAATCATCGCGTGAAACTACGGGAGTGCGCGCCGCCTGCTTTTTGAAATTGCAATATTGCATTAATCTATTATTTTTGTAGGAATAATTTTATATTGGGACGTTGGAAAAACATTTCATGATAACTTGCAGTAAATTTTAAGAAAATCGATCAAGAATTGATTGAGTAACCAGCTTAGATCTTTGACACGAGGTTCATAAAAAAAATATCAACCAACTTTTTGCAACGCCGAAAATCGTAGAATATCCGTGTTTAACTCAAAATATTTCGTATCTTATGTCAGTTTAGTAAATTAATTTTTACATAGCTATAGAGAAAAAACATTTCGTGGTTATGAACTGAAAATTTGAAGAAAATTGTAAAACAAATGTTGACGCTATCGGTTAAATAGTACGATAGGGGTACTTCGACATCGGCCAATTTGCGTAATGCGTTCGATTAACTTGATAAGGCGCTTCTACAGGTAAGCTGTCTGAAGAAAATCGATAGCACGACACACATTTCTAATGCTGTATTGATTATCGCTACCCGTTGCGTATCCCTGTATATTCTACGTTCCTGGTCTGAAAGACTACCTATATAAAGTTGGTATAGAAAATTCATCAATCTGTAGCTGTGGAAAACCAGAGACTGTTGCCCATTAAAATTATATCAGAATGCACAATATATGAGGGTCTCCGGGAGAAATTCAAACAAGAAATTTTCCTATACACCGGAGTGAATGACTTTAGTGAACAGCTGTTGCTGACCGAACAAGAAGACGACCCGCACAAAGAGTACCGCAGAGTCATACTTGAAATTCTGAATGACTTTGTAAAGTTATACCAACACAGCCAATTTCGGTTTACTTATACCTGTGCGTTTTTAAGTGTTTCTACCTGAGAAGAAGTTTAGCCGGAGTGTTAAAACGGCCATATGAGAAGACTGAGACGAAACCAAACCAAACCATGCTTACAATTCAATTGTCTTCCGAAAAATGAGGAGACAGAAAGGACTTTAATCCGTCAAGAACATCGTTGGTAAGACCTGTTAAGTGTTTATTGAAAGTTATTTGCTCAATTTGCTTCAAAATGTACAAGAATATTTTAACACTAGTGTACCAGTAACCAGATAGTAGCTGAATCGAATTCCATAACTTTCCTTTCCTGCATGCCAAAAATTGTTGTTATTGCTCTTAATATAATATTGTATGTGTAAAAACGTTTTAAATTCCTATTTTATCTCCATTTTATCTGTACTTTTAATTTTCAGGTCAAATTTTTTGGTTAAATATTGTAAAGAAACTTATTATTATGTCGGTAAAATAGGAGAGATCATGTTTGCAAACAAAACCCTGTATTACGCAATATTTGTTCTGATAAGAGATCAATGCGGTGGGCAGCGGTTGGTAGTCCGTGTTTTTGTATTGTTAGGGGTGTTTTTTTCACGGCCGTAACTTTTTTAAAACCAAAGATATTTTAAAATGTTTTAAATCACTGGAAAGCTCATAAAATAAACACTTTATTCATTATTTTCAATTTTTGTTAAGATTCAAAATGAAAAATTCACAAGAGCGTAACTTACACTGTTTTAGTAAATGGTTATAGCAGTAACAAGTCGTTATGAAAAATCAAGGGTCATTAAAAACAGCAGTTTTTTTTAAGAGATATTTTAATGTGAAAATATGAGTATCAAGAGATAAAAACAAAAATAATATCAAACAGGGAATGCCACGTACCATAAGTTACAAAAATTCCTTTCCGATACACAAGCATTGTAAACACAACTGTTATTGCCCACCAGCAATCTTATCAAAATTGCCGTGTGACATCTATAGGTTTAGCTAATGTTCTCTATGTTCTTGTACCACCCGACTATAAATAAAGTTTCTTGTATCTTGTATCCATAACTTACTGTCCATAGATATAAAGTAGCATTATATTAATACATGACTGTATGAATTATAATGCACAATCATGTAACTGCACCGGAATCTGGTCAACTGGTTACACAATGAACATTAAAATGGAAAGAACATGTGAGAAATATTTTTTTACAGTAAATATTAAATGATATATCAGTGTATGGCTAGACGATGTCCTAAATACATGTAAGGATTACAGTCCAACACCAAAGCGTCCATATACCAAAACGTCCCCCCCACAATGATCAAAACGTCCCCAATTCCTCATTGGAACAAATTATTATGATTAAAGATTTTTAAAGTTTTTACTATATAAGCCTATGTAAAACTAAGTGACCCCCCCCCCCCCGTGCGGGGTCAATTTTGATCCGGGGCTCATAATTTGAACAATCTTGGTAAAGGTCCACTAGCCAATGCTACATGCCAAATATCTAAGCTCTAGGCCTTGTGGTTTCAGAGAAGAAGATTTTTAAAGTTTTTCCTACATAAAGCCTATGCAAAACTAAGTGACCACCAGCGCGGGGTCAATTTTGACCCGGGGGTCATAATTTGAACAATCTTGGTAGAGGTCCACTAGACAATGCTACATGCCAAATATCTTAGCTCTAGGCCTTGTGGTTTCAGAGAAAAATTTTACAGTTTTTCCTATATAAAGCCTATGCAAAACTAAGTGCCCACCCGTGCGGGGTCAATTTTGACCTGGGGGTCATAATTTGAACAATCTTGGTAGAGGTCCACTACACAATGCTACATGCCAAATATCTAAGCTCTAGGCCTTGTGGTTTCAGAGAAGAAGATTTTTAAAGTTTTTCCTATTTGTTGCCATAGCAACCAGAGTTCTGCATGGAATGGAATTCTTTGAACAATTTTGGTAGAGCTTCATGCAAGGAACATTCCTGCGTAGTTTTATCAACATTGGCCTAGAGGTTTCAGAGGTGATTTCATTTGAATAAAAATGTTGACGGACGACGGACAATCATCGATCAGAAAAGCTCTTTCTGGCATAGCCAAGTGAGCTAATAATTTAACCCAGGTCTGGTCAATGGGGACATTTTGGACATTGATGAAATCGATGACTAGGGACGATTTGGACATTGTTGGAATGGGGACATTAATCAATGTTGGTAATCGACATTACCGGGCCGGCTGCAGGGTTTGGGTCAATTACTTCAAAATCTAATGCATTGAATTAGAATTACTTGCCCAAATTTCAGCATTAAATTAGCATTAGCATTACCGATTATTTCAAAAGTAATGCATTAGCATTATTTGGAAAAGTAATGCATTAGCATTAGCATTGACTCTAGCACATTCATGTTTGCACATCACATGCAACTTTAACTGCCTACTTAATTTCACAGGTAGACAAGTGCACTGATCTTAAATTACAAATCATTTCTGTGATCTATTGGCAGTTTACTATAGTGGTCATTTACTGTTTCAGTTCATATTGAGCAAATCCTGACAACAAAATACATCTTAACAACTTCAACTTGCTTTAGGCAAAATTGCTTTAACACCCTTAATACCAATATCTAACTTATTGTACCATCGCTAAACCGCGAGCTGATACAGAACCAGTTTCAAGAAAGTCGATAATCCAATACTGTCTGCATCAATATTGATCGTAGCCGATCGGAAGTTTCCCCATTATGATATGTCATAAATCACTTAATCAGCAAAAATCGATAATGTAGGCTAGCGCTAAAGTGGGACTGTTAAATTTTACCGATAAATGATATCGAGCTGACTAACTGATATACTGCACTAAATTAAAAGAATATTTAATAGAAATTGAAGAGGGGCAATGTGATAAAATATGACTTAATAAAATTAATAATTATCATGTCAATACTTTTTTTAAGTTCATAAACAATTTACATGTTAAAAAAATGAATAACATTTTATGCACAACATACTATAGTATTTAACTAGAGCTATCACTAAATGTGATTAATACCCCCGAAAGACTGCTTTATAAACTGAGGAAGTTCGTAGTAACAGAATACCTTGCAAAAAAACAACTAAAATAGAGATATTGTTCTTGGCAATAACTCTGTAATTAGTCAAGATAGAGTTACGGTTCTTGTACACTGCACTTCCTCTCATTGTGTTGGACCATTGTATGAAGTTGTATGGCTTTCCAACTTGTAGTTTTCAAGTTATGCTCTGCGACAAGGAAAAGTAAAAATGGGCAATAACTCTGTAAATACTCAAGACAGAGTTATGGTTCTTGTACACTGTTCTTCCTCCCATTGTGCTAGACCATTTTATGAAGTTGTATTGAATTCTCACCGGTAGTTTTCAAGTAATGCTCCGGACAAGGAAAAGTTACAAAGGGCAATAACTCTGTAATGAGTCAAGAAAGAGTTATGGTTCATGTGCACTGCACTTCCTCTCAATGTACTTGACCATTGTATGAAGTTGTATTGAATTCAAACCAGTAGTTTTCAAATTATGCTCCGGACAAGGAAACGTAACAAAGGGCAATAACTCTGTAAATACTCAGGAAAGAGTTATCGTTCTTGTAGAGTGCACTTCCTCTCATTGTGCTAGACCATTTTATGAAGTTGTATTGAATTCCAACCAGTAGTTTTCAAGTAATGCTCCGGACAAGGAAAATTAACAAAGGGCAATAACTCTGTAATGAGTCAAGAGTTATGGTTCCTGTGCACTGCACTTCCTCTCAATGTACTTGACCATTGTATGAAGTTGTATTGAATTCCAACCAGTAGTTTTCAAGTTATGCTCTGGACAAGGAAAAGTAACAAAGGGCAATAACTCTGTAAATACTCAAGATAGAGTTATGGTTCCTGTGCACTGCACTTCCTCTCAATGTACTTAACCATTGTATGAAGTTGTATTGAATTCCAACTAGTAGTTTTCAAGTTATGCTCCGGACAAGCAAAAGTAACAAAGGGCAATAACTACTAATTACTATAGATAGAGTTATGGTTCTTGTGCACTGCACTTCCTCTTATTGTGCTTGATCATTGCATGAAGTTGTTTTGAATTCCAACCAGTAGTTTTAAAGTTATGCTCTGGACAAGGAAAAGTAACAAAGGGCAATAACTCTGTAATGAGTCAAGATGGAGTAATGGTTCTTGTGCACTGCCTCTCAATGTGCTTGACCATTGTATGAAGTTGTATTGAATTCCAACGAGTAGTTTTCAAGTTATGCTCCGGACAAGGAAAATGCAACAGACCGCCTGACCGACCGACCGACCAACCACCGGGTGACTCCTATATACCCCCCCCCCCCAAACTTCGTTCTGGGGGTATCATAAAGTATTAGCAATATGTGTAATGACATGAACATAATATTTTGTCAAAAACACTTTCTATAACACATTTAGTGTAGAAATTCTGTCTTCCATCAATGAAATTTATAGATCATCGAGGTGCTTTATTTCTTAGAATAACCATGGTTGACCCAATGATATGCAGAATCTTTTTTAATTAATTAAAGAAGTGAGATTCAACATTTAAAGCAGTTTTTCAAGTTTTTCAAAAATTCGAGTGGTCGGTGTAAAAGAAATTTATAATATAAAACGACAGCCGAGAACTTGATTCAAAATTTAATAAAGCATTTGTTTTACTATTATATGGCTTTATGTACTTGTTTAATTGTTTTCAATCATAAAACTTATATCGTAAAAGGAAAATATCTGTTGATAAAGTTTGATAAAACGGAAAGCAGATCCAAATTTACTTATAAGCCAAAATGTGGCTATATGTTGACTGACAGCCGATTGTCCCCTCTTTACTTGTCTGACCAAACTTGTTGTTCGACCATACCCTGTTATTCACATTTTCAATTATTCTTTTTTCATAAATCTCTTACATTCCCTTTTGTTCATTCACATTCTATCACTTTTTTTGTATTTTTGTGTATATTTTCTCATATATACCTGTATCTTATACACACGTCATTCCTTTCACTCGCTCTTTTGTTTTTTGTAGTTGTTGTTAATGATGATCTTGAGATATATAAAGTATTATGAATTTCTTTTCTGTATTTATAACTAGCACTAATTATTGTAAATGAATGTACATTTCGTTTTCTATAAAAGTTACGTAAATAATACAGTATAGTTTGACATCTAAGGTATTTTAGTCTAGAAAAAAGAACAATGAAAGTCTAAGATTAAATATTTTTTATTTACACATGAATGTTGTTTTGTAATTGTTCATAATTTGAACAAGAGCTGTCAGTAGACAGCGCGCTCGACTATTCTCAGTGACAATATAAAATAATATCCATCCTGGAGGATATTGTTAAAGTGTAGTTAATAACAGGAACTTGTAAATAGAAAAGAGTGTAAACAAGAGGGCCATCATGGCCCTGTAACGCTCACCTATCTACCATTGGCAAAAATAAAAGGTTATTAATAGCATAAAGGATCAATTTTTACCTTTGGCTCATGATATCCTCTTAATAAGCCTATGTAAAATCAAAAGACCCCCCCCAGGCAGGGTTAATTTTGACCCTGAGGTCATGATTTTGAACAATCTTGGTAGAGAGTCAATTATTGCCACATGCTGAATATCTAAGCTCTAGGCCTCATTATTTTGCTGTCTGATCATGATCTGCACTTTCATTATTTAGCTGTCTGATCATGATCTGCACTTTCATTATTTTGTTGTCTGATCATGATCTGCACTTTCATTATTTTGCTGTCTGATCATGATCTGCACTGTAAGCTATTCATTATTTTGCTGTCTGATCATGATCTGCATTGTAAGCTATTCATTATTTTGCTGTCTGATCATGATCTGCACTGTGAGCTATTCAATTTTTTAACAATTTATGGTACTTTCCAAAGTGATAGATGGAAGAGTACATAGGACAAGAGCTTATTCTTTTATGAAAGAAAAACATGCATAGGCATATTTGTCATTGATAAATCTGATATCTTCTTATATGTTTTGTATATATCAAATATTGATTTAATTTTATATATGAAATGTAAAACTACATTTTTTTGTCCCAAAATCTTTAACATGGAAGTTCAACTATAGTCTAGTAACCCTGGCTTCTAAGGTAGAAAAAATTGCAAAAGAATTTATTTTGTTACTAAGTTGTAGGAAAGTCGTTACTTTATACCATATCAAAAGTTGCAGAGTGTAAGTCTTGCTAAAACTGAGAAATAAACGTCCAAATATGTGCAAATATCCTCAATTTTACAATGGCCTTTATTTCCCACCATAGTGACGTTCTTTTAAAGAAACAGCGCGTGCTGACGTCACAAAACATGGCGGACAAGGTTGCGAAGATTTTAAACTTGAATTTGAGCTGAATTTGACACAGGTAGGTGGAATATCGGTTACTACACACATATTTTGTAAGCATACGTGTTTTAGTTTCAAAAAGAATAGATATATAAGTGCGTTAAATACGAAAAATGTTGTTGATGAGGAAAAACAGGTGGATACAATCGCAGGTCGAAAGTATTTTTCAATCAAGTGTTTTTTTCTTTAATTCTTCGTTTTTGTAGATAGTATACACAAGCAGATACATGTTACAGAACTTAAACATCATTTAAATGAAAAAGGAAAGAAAAATGCATGTGAATCCCCGTTTGATTTTTATTACTACGGAAGCGTGGGAGTGCCATTAATTTCAAATTACGAAATGTAACACACACTTTTCCAGTTTCGATAGAACATTCTATACCTTCATATGGTTGCAGTTTGTTAATGCAATTTCGTTATAAATGTAAGTAATACATTTTGAAAAGAAGCTGTCTTAATTCCAGAGGGCATTTGTTATGAGTCGATTGTCAGTGACAAGAGTAGCATGAAACCGTGGTGGATTTTATTTTTGAAATTTTGAAAGGTAATTTGAAGTTTTAAGTATTAAACATTGCAAAATAACAGTTGCTGAAAGGTTATCAGTTATCTTGAACAGTTTGAAAGGTAAAACTTTTAACGGGTCATTTCCTCTTTATGCACAAGCTTTAATACAATTATATTATATTTTAAAATTACTTGTTTATAATTGCAACTTCGTGTGCGTTGTGTGTTGTCGCTGTGTAACGAGCAGTTTACCAAACCATCGTTCCTTTGAGGGACCAAGTACTAAAACTCTATTCTCTGTATGATACTGCTAACTTTTTCACACACAGAGACATTTTGTGTGTAAGGGCTAGAGTCCATGATGCTAAATCACCGATAGGTGATATGATTTCAAGTCAGCGACACTACCCACTAGACGAATTCTAACCTGTGGTTACAAGAAACTTGATTTACTACGAACTCTCTAACCGAACATTTGTCATTGACAATTTCACAAATACCTACCATTTATGACGAGTAAGTCCCGTTTGAATCATGATTAAACTCAAAGTTTTATGTGCGTTATGACCTATAATTCAGGGCGTCCGGGTTTTGACCCGTGAAAATTTCGAAATACCCGTATTTGACCCGCAATAAAAACGCCCAACGAGTCATATTTGACCCGTAGGAATTTTCATTCATGCGTCGATTCTTTAGCGTACGTGTCAATCAACTTGTTAATTCCAAACAGTTACACTCGGGCCGTTGCAACCGTTGACGCGTCAGAAAGTGAGAACGGAGGCGGAGCTTGTATTTTAATCTACTCGCTTTCAGTCAATCAGCGACGATCACGCACGTGCCCATTGTCTCGGCTTTGATAATGACGTAATCAATGGATGATTGGATTTAATTGACAAGCAATAAACACATGTTCGGCATCTATATATGTGTAAAAGATGTTGTTAACACGCGGCATATAAATGATGCAATCAAAAGGGTATGCGCATCATTTAATTAGTAGATGATGGTGACACTCGAATTAGATAATTAGTGGATGTTTTTTTCGGCGGCCTAGACGAGTAATATATTCAATGTGTGATTCGTCGTGAATTAATTGTAAGAGCGTATTTATATTGACTTACGTGTTGAAAGTTTTACTGACGTAATTTTCACTTCTAAGAGCCTTTCTTTTCCATCCTGCATGAAAAACTTGATATGGAAAGATAATCAAAATAATAAGCCTTTTAAATTCGTGTCAAATAACCTTCAGTACTTGTTAATTCCAATAAAATCGCGGGGGAAAAAAGACAAAAATCGCGGACATGCGAGATCGCGAAAATATGTGACAAACGGGAAACAACGTACATCTGAGCCTGGGAAAGGGATCAGCAGCTAGATCTATCTAATTTAAGAATTTTTTGAAAATATAACAGTAGAGCTTCAGAACACAAACTGAAAAATATGATGTGCAAGCGCTACAGTACAAGGCCGGAAACCCTATGACACATGGTTCGACCCTTAAGAATCTCACCTTGACTCTTGAAAATTTGATTTTGACCCTTGAAAATTTAGGCTGAAGAGTCAATGACCCTTGAGTTTCAAAGCCTACCGGACGCCCTGACCTATATTAATTGAGAATCAAGTACACGTGTCAAAATATGTTCATCAATAAATTTCAGTGTTGCATCTTGGTTGATATGCAAAAAGACAGCGAGAACTTCCTTATTCCCGAACGAAACCTGTAAGTGTGACCACTTATTTTCTTAGTTAGATAATCTGTTCAATGTTCAAAGCTTAAGTTCAAAATTTGATACGATTTTCGAAATTTTAAGTACCGAAGGAAAAATATTTCATATTTGTGTACGATTTAAAAGGTGTGTCTGAAACGCGATTTCATTGTTCCAGTCGTTCATGTGGTATGTTTAAATGTCACACAAATCTAACATAGTGGTACATGCATGAAATCTAAAGTTTGCTCATATTCTATATTGAAGACTCACCATATGACACATAATCATCTTACATTCTCCATCTTCTTCATACCCAAATATACATCAAACTTTTCATAATTATTTCAGGGAATGGAGACTTGTGCAATTTGCAAGAAAGCCGTTGTAAAAAGTCAGTCAGTTTCATTTATTGGTGAGAAGGGGAGCAATAATATAAACGATAAACAAGCACTGCAAGGGGTGATGACACCAAGACTGAGCCAGAACAGCCCGTTAACAAGGAATGCCGTCGAGATTATATTCATCACAGAAATACAGTAAATTAAATACAGACAGGTTCTGAACCAGCCAGAGCATAACGCTCCACACAATCGTTTGAATTTAGAAACAAATGTTTGTTTTGTACATCAGACGCTAAAGTAATACACAGAAAAAGTAGTTATGATGTTTTTCCTGTTAGAACACTTGACTTTCAGAAAACTCTTATAAACAAGAGGGCCAAGATGGCCCTATATCGCTCACCTTGGTACAAGTCCACTTGCCTGGTGGAAGATCACTAGATAATGTTATATACCAAATAAGTTTTCCTATATACGCCTTTGTAAAACAAATGATTCCCCCCTCCCCCGGGCAAGGTCAATTTTGACCCCAGGGGCATAATTTGAACAAACTTTGAAGAGGTCTACTAGGCAATGCTACATGCCAAATATCTAAGCTCTAGGCCTTGTGGTTTCAGAGAAAAAGATTTTTAAAGTTTTTACTATATAAGCCTATGTAAAACTAAGTGACCCCCGGTGCGGGGTCAATTTTGACCCAGTGGTCATAATTTGAACAATCTTGGTTGAGGTCCACTAGCCAATGCTACATGCCAAATATCTAAGCTCTAGGCCTTGTGGTTTCAAAGAAGATTTTTAAAGTTTTTACTATATAAGCCTATGTAAAACTAAATGACCGCCGGTGCGGGGTCAATTTTGATCCGAGGGTCATAATTTGAACAATCTTCGAAGAGGTTCACTAGCCAATGCTACATGCCAAATATCTAAGCTCTAGGCCTTTTAGTTTCAGAGAAGAAGATTTTTAAAGTTTTTACTATATAAGCCTATGTAAAACTAAATGACCGCCGGTGCGGGGTCAATTTTGATCCGAGGGTCATAATTTGAACAATCTTCGAAGAGGTTCACTAGCCAATGCTACATGCCAAATATCTAAGCTCTAGGCCTTTTAGTTTCAGAGAAGAAGATTTTTAAAGTTTTTCCTATATATTCCTATGCAAAACTAAGTGACCCCCGGTGCGGGGTCAATTTTGACCCGGGGGTCATAATTTGAACAATCTTGGTGGAGGTCCACTAGACAATGCTACATGCCAAATATCTTAGCTCTAGGCCTTGTGGTTTCAGAGAAGAAGATTTTTAAAGTTTTTCCGATATATTCCTATGCAAAAACTAAGTGCCCACCCGCGCGGGGTCAATTTTGACCCGGGGGTCATAATTTGAACAATCTTGGTACAGGTCCACTAGACAATGCTACATGCCAAATATCTAAGCTCTAGGCCTTGTGGTTTCAGAGAAGAAGATTTTTAAAGTTTTTCCTATTTGTTGCCATAGCAACCAGAGTTCTGCATGGAATGGAATTCTTTGAACAACTGTGATAGAGCTTCATGCAAGGAACATCCCTGCAAAGTCTCATCAACATTGGCCCAGTGGTTTCAGAGGAGATGTCGTTTGAAGAAAATGTTGGACGTACGACGTACGACGGACGCCGGACGGAATGCGATCCTAATAGCTCACTCTGGCACTTTGTGCCAGGTGAGCTAAAAATTGTAATGAAAGAGGTAACGAATGGGCAACTTCTGTATTTGGTAGGCTGGAAAACGCAATTGATTTGCCTGCAGCAGATGCTATATATCACCAAACGTGTAACATTACTTTTAGAACGGGTAAATATGTCCCGAAGTGTTTTCAGTCTGATGATTTGAAAAAAAAACAAGAGCTGTCAGTAGGACAGCGTGCTCGACTTTTTTAGTGCTTGCCAATAAAACAAAACTTTGACAGTTAAGGGCACACAAGACTTTAACTAGGAATTTATAAGTACAAATCAAGAAGAGTTATCTTCTTTTGCTTACAGATAGGTCTTACGATGGTACGTAAGTACTCCAACTTTCAAAGTAATATCTCAAATGGTTAAGTTAACAAGTGGAAATTTTAACTGAGTTTCTAAGTCAAAAAGGGCCATAATTCAAATAAAATCCTTGACAGAATTACCTTCTCCTCCCCATGTTTGGGAATCATGATGGTAAACAAGTATTCCAACTTTCAAATTAATATCTCAAACAGTTCAGTCAAAAAGTGGACTGGTACGAAAAACTTAACCAAGATTCTAAGTTGATAAAAGGCCTTAATTTTTAAAACAAATCCCTGACAGAGTTACCTTCTCTTGCGTATAGATGGGGGTAATGATGTGAAATAGCATTAAAAGTTTCAAAGCAATATCTCAAAGGGTTAAGGTAATAAGTGGATTTTACCCATATTATTTTCTAAGTCAAAAAGGGGCATAATTCTGTCAAAAACCTTGACAGAGTTATGTCCTCTTGTCTGTTGATGAAGGTCGTGATGGTAAACAAGTACGGTTAGTTTCAAAGCAATACCTCTAGTGGTTTTGAAATAAAGTGAGGTGGTACGAAAAACTTAACCAAGCTCAATACACTTTCTAAGTCCAAAAAGGGCCATAATTCTGTCAAAAACCTTGACAGAGTTATGTACTCTTGTCTGTAGATGGAGGTTATGATGGTAAACAAGTATGGTAAGTTTCAAAGCCATACCTCTAATACTTTTGAAATAAAGTGGGGTGGTACGAAAAACTTAACCAAAGTGTGACGCCAACGCCGACGCCGGGGCGAGTAGGATAGCTCCCCTTTTCATAGAACAGTCGAGCTAAAAATGATCGTGATATAACAAGTCCTGGTAGACCTGTAAGATCAGATCGCTGCATTTGCTGAAATTGTATCATTTATGAAAGAATCGGACGGTAATGTAGTGTCTCTTAATGATCTTGTCAAATGAATGCAAAACTTATGTGGTAGTGAGAGGGCGTATAGTTGTAAGTACATAAAAAGCAATCTAATTGATCATTTTGGCTCAGATATTGTTTTAGTCAGCTTGTAGGTAAAAATGATGTTGTAAGTTTAAAACTCACAACTTACTGAATCATTTATACTTTTCATAAATCTCAGAAAGTTAATAACCCAGGTGAGGAAAAGATGAAGATTGTTACTACTGCAGCAAAACTCATTAAAAATGATATTCAGTGTACTGAGACTTCCAGAAATGTTTACCCGTCATCGAACACAATCGGTTCAATTGATGAAATTATACGTATATGTTGCCAGCTTTAGTTTATTAAATTTTCTGCAATTATTATTCAGTAAGAAAGAAGCTGATGTCAAGATTGCAGCAGCTGACCAAGCACTTATACAAGCCTGTACACCAAAAAGCGTTATTGATCCATTACAGTTGGGTCTCGGCATACAAATGCACCATCATTCTTGCTCAAGATTTTTGATAGACACATTATATAGACTTGGATTCAGTGCATCATATAAGAAAGTACAAAAACTTGAAATGACTGTTGCAGCTGCAAACAATTTAAGTATACCTGATTATTTTCCCGGAAAGTTTGTGCAGTTTGTCGCAGACAACATGGATTATAACATTAGAACTTTGAATGCACCACACCTCCGTCTAAGGTACAAATAGCTACTCCTGTATGTCACATAAACCTACTGATCTTGCAGACATAGGAAATAGATATAAAATGTAGTTCAGACCTTGCGGAGAAGAAATACTTTCTTGCAAGTTCATGAATATAAATGGCCATACTACCGCGGATCCCCATTAAAGATCAAGTGACGTCAATTTCTGTTATAATCTATAACATGTTTAGAAAGGTTGTTAATCTAGTTATATCTCATTAGAAATGTTGGACTTGTATATACGTTTGTATGCATGATCCTGACTGCTGAAGTCAGCATTCATGAAAATGATACTTTCGGTTTTATACAGTGGGTGGGGTATTTCCACCTCGTTTACATGTTTAAATGTTAAATGTCTAAATGTTTGCATAACTATAATTTTAACAAACTAGTTATATGTTTAATATGTATACGTATATTATTCACGTTGCATATGGCCACGGTTCAAGCCTGTCATAACTAATACATATTCTGACAAGTCGAAAACTGGATAAGTCGAAGTAATTTTCATGGTTTACTTGACTTTGAGACACCGTGCCTGGACTGTTTCTTTTTTAATTAATTAATCAATTTATAGTTTATTGTGATAAAAATGCAGCATGTGTTGATGACTTTTGAACAGAAAACTAAATAAAATTACTTTGAGAAATAATTATGAATTTCTTATGTACAGTCTTGTGGGTGGGGTAAATTGACCCCTTGCAAGAAAAAATGTATAAATATACTGTGCATGATTATGTGTTCTTCATCTTAGTTGTTAATATCATGCTTGTTTGATCTCATTCATTTAGAAATTACTTTAAGTGACTTTGAAATTATGAAATACTGTCATACTTGTTTTGACAAGTCAGAACAGGACAAGTCGGAAGTTATTTTCATGTTTAACTTGACGTTGAGACACCAAGGCTGGACTGTTTCTTTTTCAATAAGTTTATTAATCAATCTACAGTTTGTGATAAAATGCAACATGTGTTGATGACTTTTGAACAGAAAACTTTCAAAAATAGTAATGAATTTCTTATGTACAGTATTGTGGGTGGGGTAAATTGACCCCTTGCAAGAAAAATGTATAAATATACGGTGTATGTTTATGTGTTCTTCATCTTAGTTGTTAATAATATGCTTGTGTGATCTCATTTATGTAGAAATTGCTTTAAATGACTATAAAATTATGAAATACTGTCATTATTGCAAAATAATAAAATACCTTTATTTCTTAAAATGTAATGTCTTACTTTGACCCATTTTTTCTAGACTTGCCCTGCTTATAGTATCTGCAACTTTTTTAAACGAAATTATGAGGCATTGTACTACACAAAACAACTGGTTTTATTTCTTTTGCAATTTGTTCTACCTCGGGCACTTTTTTGAGCCAGGGTTACTAGTCTACTAGGGGTCAAGAACATGTATTGCATAATCGCTATTTAAAACTTTATATAAGTGCCAATTTTAGGCCAGAGTTTTTATATTGCTTGGTTTATGGGAAGTTTTCTAAAATATTGAGTATGAAGGACTTTTCCTACTGTATTGAACAGAGCACATATTGAACATCAGTCTACTGCACCTGTCAATAATCCTCATTTTCGAACAAAATAAACACTTTAAAATAATTACTTTCAATTATATATCCCTACTATTCTGACACTTCATTAACTAGTCTGTGGAGTCGGAACAGCGGAAATAATAAAAATAAAATGTCAGTTCATAATGTCATTGTTATTCTACCTTTTCAACAAATAGGACAGGCAGTCGCATAAACCAAGAGATATAAAAACTCTGGCCTTACCATAGAGAGATCCAAGATGTGTACTGATTACAAGACAAATGTCATTTATCAATCTTATGGTGTTAAAATACTGCAATAAAATTAGCAAATGAGGTGTTCAATAAACAACACATTATTAAAACAAGAAATCATCGAAACAACCTTTCTGACAAATTTCAAGGATATCTGGGCTGAAAATGTAACATCTAAGTGTTAACAAGGTTTTTCCATATTTGGGCTGTGTGACCTAGTTTTTGACCCCAGGTGACCCATATTAAAACATGAGCTAGAAATCAACAAAACAACCTTTCTGACAAATTGCCAGGATATTTGGACTGAAACAGTAGCCTCTAGAGCCTTAACAAGATTTTTCTATTTTTGGGTCATGTGACCTAGTTTTTCATCCGAGATGACCCATATTCGAACTCGTCCGAGTAATTACTGGGACAAACATCCTGACCAAGTTTCGTGACAATTGAGGCAAAAATGTGACCACTAGAGTGTTAACGAACTAAGTGTGGACGGACGACGTACATTCATCGATCCTAATAGCGCACCCTGAGCCAGCTCAGGTGAGCTAATAAACAAGAGGGCCATCATGGCCCTGTATCGCTCACCTGTCTACCATTGGCAAAAATAAAATGTTATTAATAGCAGAAAGGATCAATTTTTACCTTTGGCTCATGATATCCTCTTAAAAAGCCTATGTAAAATCAAAAGAGCCCCCCCCCCACCAGGCAGGGTTAATTTTCACCCTGCAGTCATGATTTTGAACAATCTTGGTAGAGAGTCAATTATTGCCACATGCTGAATATCTAAGCTCTAGGCCTCATTATTTTGCTGTCTGATCATGATCTGCACTGTTGGCTATTCATTTTTTTGCTGACCATGATCTGCACTGTAAGCTATTCACTGAATGTTTGCTGGTCATGATCTGCACTGTCAGCTTTTTATTTTTTGCTGTCTGATCATGATCTGCACTGTTTGCTTTTCATTATTTAGCTGTCTGATCATGATCTGCACTTTCATTATTTAACTGTCTGATCATGATCTGCACTTTCATTATTTTGATGTCTGATCATGATCTGCACTGTAAGCTATTCATTATTTTGCTGTCTGATCATGATCTGCACTGTGAGCTATTCAATTTTTTAACAATTTATGGTACTTTCCAAAGTGATAGAAGGACAAGAGCTTATTCTTTTATGAAAGAAAAACATGCATAGGCATATTTGTCATTGATAAATCTGGTACCTTCTTATATGTTTTGTATATATCAAATATTGATTTAATTTTATATATGAACTTTCTTGTGATGTGAATGTAAAAATTACTACCAAAATCTTTAACATGGAAGTTCAACTAGGGGTCAAGAACATGTATTGCATCATCGCTATTTAAAACTTTATATAAGTGCCAATTTTAGGCCAGAGTTTTTATATTGCTTGGTTTATGGGAAGTTTTCTTAAATATTGAGTATGAAGGACTTTTCCTACTGTATTGAACAGAGCACATATTGAACATCAGCCTACTGCACCTGTCAATAATCCTCATTTTCGAACAAAATAAACACTTTAGAACAAGAAGACGCGGCAAAGCAGGTTTAAACAGCGCCTGTAGGAATTGTAGAATTAAAAAAAACAGTCATCTTAACTCCTCCCTATCTTAGTAACAGTGCCCTTGACCTTGACCCTTGTGACCTTGGGCCCAAATTTTTTTTCGCTACAATTTAAAAACTAATTTTTTTTTACATTTTTATTAACAGTGACCTTGACCCTAGTGACCTTGACCCCCCATTTGTTTTTGCTTAAAACAATCTAAAAACTAAAAATTAAAAAAAAATATATTTTCAGTAACAGTGACCTTGACCCTACTGACCTTGACCCCGAAAAAAAAAATACTTAAAAAAGACTAAATTATAAAAATAAATAAAAATCTATTTTAGTAAAAGTGACCTTGACCTTGAGCCAAGTGACCTTGACCCAAAAAAAAAAATTTTTGCTTAAAACAATCTAAAAACTAAAAATAAATAAAAATCTATTTTTAGTAACATTGACGTTGACCTTGACCCTGGTGACCTTGACCTCAAAAAAAATTTTTTTGCTTAAAACAAAAACCTAAAATTAAATAAAAATCTATTTTTAGTAACAGTGACCTTAAGCCAAGTGACCTTGACCCAAAAAAATTTTTTTTGCTTAAAAGAATCTAAAAACTAAAAATAAAAATCTATTTTTAATAACACTGACCTTGACCTTGACCCTAGTGACCTTCACCCCGAAAAAATTTTTTTTGCTTAAAACAATAAAAAAACCAAAATAAAAATCTATTTTAGTAACAGTCACCTTGACCTTGAGCCAAGTGACCTTGACTCCAAAAAAAAATTGTTTGGCTTAAGACAATCAAAAAACTGAAAATAAATAAAAATCTATTTTTAGCAACAGTGACCTTGACCTTGACCCTAGTGACCTTGACCCCAACAAAATTTTTTTTTTGCTTAAAACAATCAAAATACTAAAAATAAATAAAAATCTATTTTAGTAACAGTGACCTTGACCTTGAGCCAAGTGACCTTGACCCCAAAAAAATTTTGTTTGCTTAAAACAATCTAAAAACTAACAAGAGCTGTCCATAAGACAGCAAGCTCGACTATAGGAGTGATCGCCGTGACGTCACACGGCAATTTTGATAAGATTGCTGGTGGGCAATAACAGTTGTGTTTACAATGCTTATGTATCAGAAAGGAATTTTTGAATTTTTATAACTTTTTTGCTATCCGAAGGATTTTTAAAATTCAAAACGTTATGACATGCTCTTGATACTCATATTTTTACATCAAAATATCTCTTTTGAAAGAAATACCGTTTTTAATGACACTTGATTTTTCGTAACGGCTTGTTGCTGCTATAATCATTTATGAAAACAGTGTAAGTTACTCGCTCGTGAATTTTTCATTTTTAATCTTAACAAAAATTGAAAATAATGAATAAAAGGTATATTTTATTAGCTTTCCAGCGATATAAAGCATTTTAAAATATCTTTTGTTTTAAAAAAGTTACGGTCGTTAAAAAAACATCCCTAACGATTCAAAAACACGGACTACCGACCGCTGCCCACCGCATCTATCTCTTATCAGTAGAAATTATTGCGCAATACTGGGTTTTGTTTGCAAACACGATCACTCCTATTGTGGGTGTTTGCTAATAAAACAAAACTTCTATCAGTGTAATAGCAAAACAAAATTCTGCTAACTATTAAGTATAAACTAGGAAAGTTGAATCATAAAAAAAGTCAAAATCTATAACTATAGATTTAATTTTTGGTAAATTAATTGTTTGATACAAAATTTACCCCTGAACACTATTGCTAAGTTTGATATAACTACCATAAGCTGTAACTGAGATATTAAATTTAAACAAGAGTTATCTGTCTTGACTGTGTGACACCTCTTAAGACATTAAAAAAGTTTCAAGTCAATATCATAAGTGGTTACTGAGATATGTGCATGATAGTACCTAGCAGGCAAAACTTTAACCAAATTTTCAAAGTCAAACAAGGGCCATAATTTGTACTAAATTTATACAAGAGTTATCTGACTTGACTGTGTGACACCCCTAGAGACATTAGCGAAGTTTCAAGTCAATATCATAAGTGGTTACTGAGATATGTGCATGATAGTACCTAGCAGGCAAAACTTTAACCAAATATTCAAAGTCAAACAAGGGCCATAATTTGTTCTAAATTTATACAAGAGTTATCTAACTTGATTGTATGATACCCCTGAAGACATGAACAAAGTTTCAAGTCAATATCATAAATGGTTACTGAGATATGTGCATGATAGTACCTAGCAGGCAAAACTTTAACCAAATTTGCAAAGTCAAACAAGGGCCATAATTTGTACTAAATTTATACAAGAGTTATCTGACTTGACTGTGTGACAACCCTAGAGACATAAACGAAGTTTCAAGTCAATATCATAAGTGGTTACTGAAATATGTGCATGATAGTACCTAGCAGGCAAAACTTTAACCAAATTTTCAAAGTCAAACAAGGGCCATAATTTGTACTAAATTTATACAAGAGTTATCTGACTTGACTGTGTGACACCCCTAGAGACATAAACGAAGTTTCAAGTCAATATCATAAGTGGTTACTGAAATATGTGCATGATAGTACTTAGCAGGCAAAACTTTAACCAAAGAAGCAACGCCGACGCCGACGCACAAGTGACTGTAATAGCTCTCCATATTCTCCGAATAGTCGAGCTAAAAATAAATAAAAATCTATTTTTAGTAACATTGACCTTGACCTTGACCCCGAAAAAATATTTTTTTGCTTAAAACTAAAAATCTATTTTTAGTAACAGTGACCTTGAGCCAAGTGACCTTGACCCAGAAAAATTTTTTTTTGCTTAAAACCATCTAAAAACTGAAAATAAATAAAAATCTATTTTAGTAACACTGACCTTGACCTTGACCCTAGTGACCTTCACCCCGAAAAAATATTTTTTTGCTTAAAACAATAAAAAAAACAAAATTAAATAAAAATCTATTTTTAGTAACAGTGACCTTGACCTTGAGCCAAGTGACCTTGACTCAAAAAAAAATTGTTTGGCTTAACACAATCTAAAAACTAAAAATAAATAAAAATCTATTTTTAGTAACAGTGACCCTGACCCTAGTGACCTTGACCCCGAAAAAAAAAAAAAAATCTTGAAAGAGTAAAAACTAAAAATAAATAAATAGAGGATAATTGTTGGTTTCGATGTAAGATCACGTTATAATTTCACCGAGTGGGCACCAAAAGTGATATTTTCACGAGTGGCGCAGCCACGAGTGAAAATAACAACTTTTGGTGTTCACGAGTGAAATTAACGTGATATTACACCGATACCAACAATTTTTCTGTTTATTTTATGGTTAAAACTCTACTTTTATTGAGTTTGTTTCTATAAAATAACGAAAATCGCGGGAAACGTCATCAAAAAACATAGCGCAAATGACGTCATTTTAACGACGTCATCGTCGCATGGTTTCCAGCATTAATTACGCTCTGTATACTTTTTGACGTAAATCCGGGTTAAAGATTGCAAAAACAGTGAAAAATAAAAATGGTAATCCACTGTTTCAAAACTGTGGATTATCACTTTTATTTCACTGAGAAAACTCTATAATTCACTCGAAAACATTAAATAAAAATCTATTTTTAGTTACACTGACCTTGACCTTGACCCTAGTGACCTTGACCCCGAAAAAAAAATGTTTTGCTTAAAACAATCAAAAAACTGTAATTAAATAAAAATCTATTTTTAGTAACAGTGACCTTGACCCTAGTGACCCAAAGCTTCCTCTCCACGCAAGCTACATACACACCAAGTTTCATTACAATTGGTCACTCCTAACTCAAGTTATTGAGCGGAAACCATTTTTCTATTTTTAGTAACAGTGCCCTTGACCTTGAACCAAGTGACCTCTAATGCAATCCCAAGCTTCCTCTCTACACAAGCTACCTACACACTGAGTTTGATTGCAATTAGTCACTCCTAACTTGAGTTATTGAGCGGAAACTATTTTTCTATTTTTAGTTACAGTGACCTTGACCTTGACCCTAGTGACCCCAAATGCAATCCCAAGCGGCGTCTCCACGCAAGCTACCTACAGACCAAGTTTCATTGTAATTGGTCACTCCTAACTTGATTTATTGAGCGGAAACCATTTTTCAATTTTTAGTAACTGTGACCTTGACCTTGACCCTAGTGACCCCAAATGCAATCCCAAGCGGCGTCTCCACGCAAGCTACCTACAGACCAAGTTTCATTGTAATTGGTCACTCCTAACTTGATTTATTGAGCGGAAACCATTTTTCAATTTTTAGTAACTGTGACCTTGACCTTGACCCTAGTGACCCCAAATGCAATCCCAAGCGGCGTCTCCACGCAAGCTACCTACAGACCAAGTTTCATTGTAATTGGTCACTCCTAGCTCGAGTTATTGAGCGGAAACTGTTTTTCTATTTTTAGTAACAGTGACCTTGACCTTGACCCTAGTGACCCCAAATGCAATCCCAAGCGGCGTCTCCACGCAAGCTACCTACACACCAAGTTTCACTGCAATTGGTCACTCCTAACTAAAGTTATCCAACGGAAACCAATGTTTGACGCCCGCCCGCCCACCTGCCCGACATACGACATTGCCATTCTAATAAGTAGGTTTTTTTCAAAAAACCTGCTTAACAAAGGGTGGTTGTTTTTTTTTTTTGTTTTTTTTTTTTTTTTAAGGGGGGATAACACTTTATTTCATAGCACATGTATGTAATCACAAACAAGCTCTTTGGCTTTTTCAAAGACTATATTAACATTGATGTAAGAACATATTTTTATATGAAATATACATAAAATACATATATTACATGTTTAAATCCCTGTTTTTTAAGACTCACAAGTATACATGTAATTACCTTGATGTGTAACCCCTACTTTTAAATATTGGAAAAAAACACAAAAAACAAACAATGGGATCTATCTGTCTGAAAGAAAGAATATGTTATTTCTTTTGCAGTAAAATACTGTTGTCATCTTGAAACTATAGTTTTTTATTAAAAAAGTACCAGCTGTAGTTATGGTAAAAAGTGTCTTACAATTGTCCATCTGTTATACTCAAGATAAGTAATGTTCGACATGTGATATATCTCCCATGCTAACTTTAGACTGTTTTTTAAACCTATAATGCTTGGCAATACTTCTTTTCTTCTACATAGGTATATATACTTTTTCAGTTCCAAAAAAAGAATATCTAACATGTAATCTTGTTTTCCCGACCCTAACAAAACTGTAAACTTGTTTATTTCAAAATTTTGATCCAAATTATCTAATTCATTCATTAAATATTGTATAATTGGTTTTATTTTATGACATTCCCAAAAAAGGTGGGATAAGGTTTCCTCGTGGCTCTTACAGAAGGTGCAAAAATTATCATTCTTGATCTTCATTTTGCATAGTAAGGAATTTGTTGCTAAAATTCTATGTAAAATTCTTGTCTGTAACCACTGTATATATGTATCTCTTGTACACTTAAAAACATAACTATACATTAAATTCCAATTTATAGTGTTTTCACTCATGCATACCCACTTAATTTGACTTGTAGGTTTATCATTATTTTTAACAAGAATTTTATATATAAATTTATTAATGTCTGTCCTTAATAAAATTGGATGCATGTAGCAACTTATATTCGGATTAAGGAATTCTTTAGTTTTTTCTAATGGTACATTATTTTTCTTGATGTAACTACTTACAGCATTTCTTAAGCCATAAAATTGAAGGAAATTTTGTGTTCTCCCAGTTGTTTCTTCTAAATATTTCAAACTTACAAACTTTCCATTTTCATCAATTATATCTTTAACAAATCTTATCCCATTCGAATACAAAAAAGGTAAAAATATATGTTTTTTATTTATGAGGAAGTTATCATTATAAAAGAGTGGCATATTAAGAAGTTGTGTTGTATTACCAATAGGCAACTTATCTATGTAGCACATGTAAGCCTTTAGTACATCTATCCAAAAATCATTTTTAATATTGTCTATAATGGTTTCACAATATATTTTACCACAGTTAAATAGTTTATCCATGTTAAACATAGAATTTATCAAATTGTAGCATTTACTGCTACTATTTCTTACATAGTTTCTTAACCACTTAATTTTAAGGCTCTTCGTGTAACTTGGAATATCAATCATTTTCAGGGCACTCGTTTGGCCGATTTTGGGGCCGAATATCGGCCCCATTCCCCTCCTAAAATAATATGTTTTTTTCCCCTTTCTTAGAAAAAAAATCCCCTCAAAAACAAAAATAAAATCGGAAGGAAAATCACGAAGTTACTCGTCGGCAGGACATAAGAACGAAAAGTTTTGAGTACGAATCCAATTAAACATTCACGAGCCTTCTCCCTTGATTGACTGTCCAATGAATTTTCTCGTAACAAGTCGGTATAGATTCATTTATAAAAGGGTTCCCGCTGTCGGTCGCCAATGGCGCCAAATGCGAGAAAAAATAAATTCTGTCGTTAAATTCTTTCAGTTGGCGAATTTTAGTGGCGCCAACAAAATAATCTCGGTAATTCTCACGTGTCAATCAAAAATCAATTGTCGTCTGTTGGCTAGTTTACGGAAGAAGGCGGAGCTAATTAGATGCTATCTGATAACGCGCACATGGCCGTCTCGGTCGTTATCAGAGATGTTAATTGATAAACAATCATAAAACGAAATATAATTTATAATACGTTGTTTGTAACACGGATTTAATTAGCGATGCTTGGTTGACACGACTCGATGTATTGTTACTATGTAATTCACAGATTGCACTTCGGGTGATCATAACACAATTCATGTATACCCATTTTTCCGATCATCACGTGTCATAACAGACTTATAATTTCGGCATTGTTTTTTGGGGTTAGTAATTAAATTATTGACTTACATTGTGCATTTTCAAGTTGCAAATTGTGCTGGACGTAAATTTTTCCCCTACATGAATATATATCTATTGGCAATAATCGGCGCCTTCAAAACCTTCAGTATTCGTTAATACTTATCAATACTTATTTTAAACCTTTAAACATACTTTGGACAAATTGTGTTCTATTTAGAAGTGTTTAAATCGCCAAAATCGAAGAAACATTAATTAAATAGGACCTTTGAACCTCAGGGAAAACCCCCAAATTACCCGAAAGCCGTAATTTATCAGTACAAAAACAAATGTCAAAAGTTTGACAACTGTTGATTTTCCGTTAATCGGTCGATTTCGCTTGGTTTTCTGGTTTTATTTGAAAGATTTGAATGTAATTTAATGTTTTCACTCATAATTATAAATGAAAACAGCCGGACAATGAAGGAATTCAGTTCGAACCAAACATGTTGACATGTACAAAAAATTCAAAATGGCGGCAGTTACGAAAAAAAAAATCCCTGTCACTCATTACATTTGCAAAGATTCTTAGGGTAATTGGGTCTGCCTAGATTGTAAAAGTATCACAAGTTTGATGATTATGCATTTAATTAATAAAGATACCTTGTGATAACTTTAATACACCTAAAAATCGTTTAAGTAACTGAATTTACAAAATCAAAAGTAGACCGACAGTTCGTACCCCAGTATGTTCGTACCAATTTGTATTAAGTGGAGATAAAGTCTGTCACATTAGCTTCCTTCCTAGAATTATTGCTATTCCTGTTAATGTTGTATTCCACTAAATAAATCAGGGTAACAAGATGATGCAGCAGTTTATGCTTACAACTTGAAAGACGATTATGCCAAAGGAGAATCTGTTCATCATTCAATGATTCATGTACATTGTAAATGCAAAATAATTTATTATTGGGTTTAATATTTATACATACCAATCATGTACTGATAACAATACTTAAACAAGTGACTTATAATTCTTAACAAATGAAATGTGTCTGTATTAATGTTGTGCACTTGTACTGCTTGGTATTGAACTTGAAGTACTTGAAGAAGTATGGTGCTCAGATTGATCCATGTTCATATTAAATGTAAGCTAAAGTTAAAACTTTTGAACTAACACAAATGAATTTAATGTTTATCAACAAAACTTATATACACTGTCACAGTGCCTCCTATGTCCTTTTAGAAAGTGTTTGTCTTTTCATCAAATATATAAATTTTAGTGGCTGTTCGGAGCAGGTGGTTCGTCAGTACAGAGGTATTTAATATAAAAATGATCAATTACAGTCTATTAACATTAGCTGATTTAAGCAGGTGATTGCTTAATTAATGTAACCATTCAGATAGGCTTATACTTAATCATATTATACCATTTTCTTCTGATGCATTGTTATTTACTGTACATATTGTGCTGGGTGCTTTGTAACAACAGACAGAAACAGGAATTAAAAAGCTAATAAGTTATAATTTCTTGTTCATTTTAGTCTGTTGTAGTGTCAATGTTCAAAAGAACACCTAACTTTACATACATTTTGTTTTAGAGACCACACTTAAAGTTGGGCTGACATTTTCAGCATTTTACTGTACGTCCATTTTCATGGGTGTCATTAGTGAGTGTGCAAAAACTGTCACCTTTTTTTTTTAATTGAGATTTTTGTAATAGTTTTGCAGTTTTGTAACTAGAATTGAAGTATCTTTCCATAGATATAATGATTTTACTGAAAATAACTACTTAAAAAAATCTTTTTGCATTGCTATTAAAAGATTATGGTCTGATTAATAAAATTATTTATTGTTTTCACTTATTGCTCATGAAATACTGAAATGCGAGCGTGTCAGATTCCTGGCACGATTTCCCTACGGAGTAAGCTTCAGCGTACCCGTTCTGTCAAGCATATAAACCGGGTACGCTGAAGTTGTTTTAGCTACCTGCTGCAATGTTCAGTCAAGTGTGTCTGTACAAACCTAAGCGTCCCTTCCTTGGAAAGAACAATGATTTATTATCATAATATTTATATAGGACAGAAGCCATGTAATAAGCACATATCACAATAATATTAAATTTGAACACCTAGCATTGGTATGTATAGAAATATCCTTACGTGACCGAAAATTGATAATCTTTGGACAGGGATTCATAATCAAATATGATTTGTCCGTGTCCAAAAACGTCAAGAAAAGCTCGTTGTAATAATATGAAAGTCCCGTAGAGCAATGACACCAACCAGTGATCTTCAGAATCTTCGTATATGTACAAGTACTCGGTTATTACAACGAGCTTTTCTTGACGCAAAGTCAATTCGTGATGTCTTCGGTTTAGATTATGCGCATATACCGATACGTTATACGATACTGCGCATGCGGCGGCTGGCTAACTGCCCGTCTGTTTCCGGTGCCGTACCGTTCCGTACCAGAATGGTATAAGTACCCTAAATACATTTCCATAGACTTAGGTAGCACTCCACACTTATTTCAGCCCTCGGCTTTGTTCGAGCGACACCAACAAAGTAGGCCTATCACATATGAACAACCTGTGAACCTGAAAATAGAATAAGTGTTTCACTGTGAACACATTGCCAGTGTGAACGCATTAATACAATTCGGTAGTCTGAAATGCCTTTCTTTCCTGAAAATTTTAGTTCCTATTTATACCGTCGGAGGCCAGAATTCACTGCAGTCTGAGACCATTCTAGCCCTATTTTCCGAACCTGTACAAAATTACCTGCAAATATTTCACACTAGGTGACACTGTTTCTGGCTTGCAGACTATCTAGATAAGTAAACAAACACATTGAACATGGTGCTTAAGCACGAAAATATTTTGCAAGCAGTAAAAGTATGTACCCCCCTGTAAAAAGCTTGATTTTCTAAGCTGTAGAGCTGATTTTCACTTGTTTACAAAATGTCACCATCTGCGCATGTCATCTCTGCACTGGCTTTCCAGACCCATGTTTTCGCATTTGCAAACATGCAAAATAAAACTCAAACAACAAAATCTGGCACTTAAAATTGATTTAAAGTTCACAGGGCTGTTTAATTTCCTTATATCTCTAAACTTTATAAAATTACCCCTGACCAATTCGAATTTGTGGCTAAAAAGTGTGGAGTGCCACCTTACATTATAAGGTTTTCTGCCGGTGCGACTACCCGAAATCTCACTGACTGTTGAAATGCACTTTATTTTGTAGAATCATCCTAGTCCCACATAAAAATAACAACATTTATACATGTGATCAAATACTTTATGCCAGTAATTTGGAGCTGAATGACACCACCCCCATTTTCGTGGCAGTTTTAGTGGTCACCGACCAAATATGTCAGTATTTTCAAATACCAAATATTTTAAATATAATTTATTTCCAGATTTTTCTCTTCATATTTCATTCGTGATCTATCATCCAGCGATTATTTCAAAAGAATTTTTCCCGTATGCATCCACTTAGTTTCAGCCAATCAGCAATCAAACCAAGGTCTTTCAAATAGTATGGTCCGGAAACGCCCTCTATAAATGTCTTATCGTACTGATAATCTTGTCTCGGTTATCGATTTTTACCTGGAAGCGTTTATCACGCCGTGCATTTATCACGCCGAGCGAGTAAACTGGTATTTGTCCGATAAATGTATGCAAAACTGCCCGTCATTGTGTTATTTAAATACCACATTTAATAAAAAAAAATGGTATAATTGGAAAGCTGTTGAAATTTTCTGTAAAACTGTGAAATTAAAACCTCTATATATAATTAACTTTTATCTTTAATGCGAGTTAAACACGGTCCATGCTATTCCGTCTTGCGCATTTTAGCGATGGATGGTAATCTGACTCGCGATACTGGTCTTATAAAACTGTACGTTATTATGTTATAAAATAAAAAAACGAAAATCTAATTCATATCCGATCAAAAATAACTCTTAATTTACATTTTAATTAGCAATTTTCCATCATTTGACCCTAAATATATAGTGAAAACCTGTGCACAAAATATCACCGTATCGCGAAAAAAAATCACCATTGACGCCATTTTCAGATTTTGAACGGATCTAACCGTCCCAGAAAATTAAAATACGGGTGAAATACAAAAATCTAAGACATAACAGACGTACATTAGACTCAAATCTATGAGAAAAAGATGTTACATCAATCACATGAACACCATGCAAGTAGGAAAGAGGCGCTAAAATTAGGTCGGTTTTCGGCTTTTGGTTATTTGTGAAAAAACCCGTTCGTATGAGGTCAACTTTCCAATGCGTAAATCCACGTAAAACGAAACATCGGTAAAATATAATATCATGTAATGATAAGGGAATGCATATATTGTATTTAGGATCACTTTGTTGGTCAAATTGATGGTAAAATATCGAGATATATGTAGATATAAAGTATCAATATTTTCTTTCTTTTTCCAAAATTGCGGGTACCCGGATGTTTGTCACGTGATCCGAGGCAGGTTATTTATCGTATTACGCTCGTTTCCGGACCATACTATTTGAAAGACCTTGATCAAACACATAGTGTAGGTCTGCATGTTCCCTAGACAAAATAGCCTGCTTCCGGTTTTCACCGATTTAGGCTTCTCATACCTAAAGACTGACACGATTGCTTTTGTACGCACTTAGAACTCTTTCGAATCATAAAATAACCATTCCTGAACCAAACTGTAGCTTCGGTTTAATCTGCATAGCATCACGATGCAAAATATACCTCCATATTGATGGCCAGGTCGAGACGATTTCGTGTGCTGCTGCTGGGCTTTGAAATAGTTTGTCAAATTGCTACATTATCAGTTGTCATATCTGAGACGAAAATGTGAGTGACCAAGGAGGAGAGTGTCTATTAATAATATATGTGCTTATTTTGTTGATGCATCCTATACTCTTTCTGCAATGGCATGTTATGTTACCCCACCCCCTTCCAAAAGTATGGAATTTGAAGACATTTTGCCTTATTTATCACAAAATAGTGTTCTGAAAAGCAGGATAGAATTTAAAATTACATCAAAAAGTACGATAGAATAAAGGCTGTACAGACCTAAATTTTGTATACGTTTTCAACATCCGATTACCAAATCGGTTTTGGGGTATTTGTGTAAGTTTTTCATTTCTATCAGTCCTCTTAGTGATAGTATAGCCACCTAGGTATGATATGAGCCATCCTAGACCCAACACTAGACCAAACCTTTTCACACCCCTTAAATTGTTACAACTCTGTTCGTTTTTGTCCAACTTAAACAGTCCTACAGATTTAAATTACCAGTATCCCCAAAATGTTTAAAATCGCTAATGTATTTATCTCTCCTCTTGCTGTCAATTTCAGCAGACATTGAATTATATCCAGGTCCATCTCCCAGCTTTCCATGTGGAAGTTGTGGCCTTAACGTCAAAGATAATGACCATGCCCTTGAATGCGATGAATGTCAAAGGTGGCACCACATTCCATGTCAATGCGTAGGGGATTCCTCATATAATAGGCTTCTTGATTTAGACACCTCGTTCTCTTGGCTCTGCTCCCATTGCAATTCAATAAATATCTCAACTCTTTCGAGCCCCTGCAACTCACCTACAAGAAATCATAACATTTACTCTTTTCTCCCAAATGATAGCGTTGCGTCAGGTCCCTCCGGGTCAACTCCCAAACCTAAAAGTAATCCTCCTTCTCCTTACGCTAATTTCAAGGTCATGTTTCTGAACTGCCAGTCCATTGTTAACAAAAACATGAATTTTATGTCCTACTTGACACTCACAACCCAGATATTGTCGTAGGAACTGAGTCCTGGCTTACCAAAGACCACCTCACAAGTGAAATATTTCCATCGAATTTAGGTTACACCCCTTTTCGCAAAGATAGGCTCACAGGTAAAGGAGGTGACGTTTTCAATTTGGTTAAAAATAGATATATCTCATCTGTGCAGCAATATCTTGATACCCAATGTGAACTGTTATGGGTCAAAATAAACATGAAAAATACTTAGTTACTTAAAAGTCCTTATATGTTGCTGCCTACTACAGACCAAAGGCGACTGATCTTCTGAGTTTCATTGAGTTTGAAAGGTCACTGGATCTAACCAGACCCCTCAAAGGTACCAAATGGATTTTTGGTGACTTTAACACCCCCAACCTCACCTGGGACTCTGACCACATACCTTCAATGAAATCCAATAGCACAAACACCCAGTCTTATAATAAGTTTCTCGAAATCCTTGATGACTATGATCTCACACAAATGGTTAATTCCCCCACATGCAATGCAAATGTCTTGGACTTCTTCCTCACAACAAACCCAACTCTAGTAAGCACAGTATCTGTCCAAGCTGGTATTTCAGACCATAACATAGTCATCTCTCAAGCTCAAATCAAACCTTTCATAAATAAACAAACCCCTAGAGACATTCCATTATTCAGAAAAGCTAGATGGGATAATTTCAAACAATTTATCAGTAACTTCAAGGTCAACACACTAAAAGATGCAGAGGTTATCCCAGTTGAAGACCTCTGGATCAGGTTTAAACTCCTAATACAAGAAGGCATATCAAAGTTTGTCCCAATTAATAAACTAGAACAATAAGAAAAGTCTTCCATGGATTACACAAGACATAAAAAGATTGATTAAAAAAAGGGACAAACTCTACCAAAGGTTAAACTGAAAAAGGGTCAAAATCAGTACATTACAGTGCAAATTCAGAACCGTCAAGCACCTCATCCAGCAAAAAATTAAGAAATCAGACGACACATAATTATTATATAGAAAACATACTAGACATCCAACATTCAGAAAACACCAACACTACTAAATTCAACACCAAACGCCTCTACTCACTTATAAAAAATGCCAGACAAGATAACCAAGGTATTGCACCGCTAAAAGATCAGACAAATGGTAAAATCACCTCAGAAAATCTTGGTCAAGCAAATATTCTGAATAAACAATTCCAGTCTGTTTTTTCAGGTGTTTCTCCCTTTTCTCTGTTCCAGCTTTGCAGGACTGCCCTAGGAAAAAGGAAATACCCCACAATGCCCAACATTGAAATTGACCCAAACGACGTCCTGAAATTACTCCAAAACCTAAAAGTGGATAAGGCTGCTGGCCCAGATATGATAAAGCCCATTGTCTTGAAGGAGCTCCGCCATGAGATCCTTGACATAGTATCACTAATCTTCAAAAGATCCCTTGATACTGGTCAACTTTCTTGCGGTTGGACGAAGGCAAATGTCGCCTCACTATTAAAACAAGAGGGCCAAGATGGCCCTATATCGCTCACCTTGGTACAAGTCCACTTGCCTGGTGGAAGATCACTAGATAATGTTATATACCAAATAAGTTTTCCTATATACGCCTTTGTAAAACAAATGATCCTCCCCCCCCGGGCAAGGTCAATTTTGACCCCAGGGGCATAATTTGAACAAACTTTGAAGAGGTCTACTAGGCAATGCTACATGCAAAATATCTAAGCTCTAGGCCTTGTGGTTTCAGAGAAAAAGATTTTTAAAGTTTTCCCTATATAAGCCTATGTAAAACTAAGTGACCCCCAGTGCGGGGTCAATTTTGACCCAGGGTGCATAATTTGAACAATCTTGGTAGAGGTCCACTAGCCAGTGCTACATGCCAAATATCTAAGCTCTAGGCCTTGTGGTTTCAAGGAAGAAGATTTTTAAAGTTTTTACTATATAAGCCTATGTAAAACTAAGTGACCCCCGGTGCGGGGTCAGTTTTGATCCGAGGGTCATAATTTGAACAATCTTCGAAGAGGTTCACTAGCTACATGCCAAATATCTAAGCACTGGGCCTTTTGGTTTCAGAGAAGAAGATTTTTAAAGTTTTTCCTACATAAGCCTATGTAAAACAAAGTGACCCCCTGTGCGGGGTCAATTTTGGTCCGGGGCTCATAATTTGAACAATCTTGGTAGAGGTCCACTAGCCAATGCTACGTGCTAAATATCTTAGCTCTAGGCCTTTTGGTTTCAGAGAAGAAGATTTTCAAAGTTTTCCTATATATGCCTATGCAAAAACTAAGTGCCCACCCGCGCGGGGTCAATTTTGACCCGGGGGTCATAATTTGAACAATCTTGGTAGAGGTCCACTAGACAATGCTACATGCCAAATATCTAAGCTCTAGGCCTTGTGGTTTCAGAGAAGAAGATTTTTAAAGTTTTTCCTATTTGTTGCCATAGCAACCAGAGTTCTGCATGGAATGGAATTCTTTGAACAACTTTGATAGAGCTTCATGCAAGGAACATCCCTGCAAAGTCTCATCAACATTGGCCCAGTGGTTTCAGAGGAGATGTCGTTTGAAGGAAATGGTGGATGGACGGACGTACGACGGACGCCGGACGGAATGCGATCCTAATAGCTCACTCTGGCACTTTGTGCCAGGTGAGCTAAAAAGGTGATACTAGTGACTCTGCAAGCTACAGTTACTTCCCTTTCTGATTGGCAAAGGTTACAAAATGATCTCTCTAAGCTAGAAACGTGGAAAAAACTGTGGGACATGGAATTTAACCCTAGTAAATGCCAGGTCCTCAATATTACACGTAGCAGAAAACCCATCCAGTTCCCTTATAACCGTCATGGTCAAACACTCTCACCAGTTAAGGATGCAAAATACCTTGGTGTAGACATCGGCCAAGATCTCAGCTGGAATTCGCACATCTCAAGAATAACAACACACGCAAACAGAACACTAGGCTTCCTCAAACGTAACATCAAAACAAAACATGAGAATATCAAATCACTCTCTTACAAAACATTAGTCAGACCACAATTAGAGTATGCATCATCTGTATGGTCGCCACACACCCAGGTTAATATTCACAAGCTGGAGATGGTCCAGCGACGCACAATCAGATGGGTAAAAAATGATTATTCCAGAGATACCAGTGTGACAGACCAGAAGAACACCCTCGGCTGGAGCACCCTTGAGAACAGGCATCAAGCCTCCAAATTGGTTATGTTTTACAAAATATACTACAATCTTGTAGCAATCTCCCTGCCCAGTTACCTAGAAGTCCCAAACAGGTTAACAAGACATAGGCACCCCTTTAGTCTCCGCCAAACCCATGCGAACTCGGACTTCTTTAAGTACTCTTTTTTTCCCAGTACCACAGTCCTGTGGAATAGATTACCCACGCATATTGCGATCCTGCCTGATTTTGAATCATTCAAGCAGGCAGTGGCCCATCTCAATTATTAATCGGACAATAGTTGTTTTTAAACCTTTAATTCTTTTACTATTTTAACAGTTTTAACAATCTTGATTCTCCTAACTGTAAGAACTATCTTGCAGTTGTTTTATTGGCGCCGCCGATGACGGCGGCGGCCTATTATGGAATAGTTTTTCCGGAAGTACATGCTAGGAGCGGTTATTAGAATGCGAAGAAAAATGGTTTTAACTGTATGCTAAAATAATACGAAATAGACATTAAAATATTGATTATACACATTTCCTTCATTAAAACGTAATTGTTTAATTGTAATGTTCCTTTTCATATCTTTTAGAAAAAATACGAAAACGTAAAACAGCTTCTCCCTTATCGGTTTTGCAAAATTATAATATCAGCTTATTTTTTACCACGTGCTTTAAAGTCAGTCTCCGTGGTGTAGTGGGTAAGCTGATGACCGCATAATTTTACGAGTGGAGTTCAAATCCCGGTCAAACCCAATTTTTTAAAATAATTTTTCTTCCGTTTTTTTTTCAGCTTTATAACCACCATGATTTTAAATGTTTTCTGCAAATATTCATAAATTTTTTCATTCAAATCAAACTAATAATGATTGCTTATCAAAAAGCTAATTTTAGCTATTTAACGCCACACATGTACAAAACTATTTTCGGCGCCCTTTGATGCTTTGCATCAATGGTATTCTTGTCTTTTATTAACACCCGGCATGCACCCTGCCCATAATACTCGTGAGAGGTGTGAGGCAGTATAACAAGATAGATAGATAGACATGTTGGGCTTTTTCGGAAATGTTACTCGAGTAACTCGAGTAACCTTTGCACATGCACTTAATCTCTGATCTACCCAAACCATGTAACTCCTAGTTGCCCACGAGTTGACCAGAATACATTGGGCATTTTGGAATAAGTTACTGGGGTTACTCGAGTAAGAACAGAATGTATTCTGGTCAACTCGTGGGCACCTAGGGTTACATGGGATGGGTAGATCAGAGATTAAGTGCATGCGCAAAGCTTACTCGAGTTACTCGAGTAACATTTCCGAAAAAGCCCGTTGTGTTGCCTTTGGCCGTTTTTGTTGGTAGTATGTGGAATAAAGATTAGCGCCCCCTAAAAATAGACGATTTTTTATGTAAATAATGCATAAACATATTTTACATGACGCGTAAGAACTGAACTAAAATGTAATCAAGTAAACTAAATTGAAAATAAAAACATATTTACTTAAATGAAGTTGTTCTCGAAACAAAGTCGGTTCATTAATTAGACATAATTATTTCGTCTACAAAACATTCGAGCAATGTACTAGGAAATAACCTTTAACCGATTGCTTCGGAACAATTCGGATATGTTGCACGGCCATTAGGAAATAGCGAGTGATATTGGACACCAGGGGGAAATATTAAAGGATTTCTCTTAGAAAAGGGTAGGACAACAAGGAGCAGACAAGAGTTGCGTGTTTTTGTATCTTGTTGACTTGATCTGTCAACAGGTCAAATTCTGTGACATGGCCGATCATTTATTACAAACCAAGATAATATAACTATAAGTGCAACCTATTAACGGGAAAAACCAAATACATTAATTAATTTGTAACTCCATACACAAAAAGTAACTCCGAAGGGAGAATAATTATGAAACAATTCAAAAGCCTACTGAAGAAGGCCAGTAGGCCGAAATATTTAGTAAAGAGTGAACTTTTGAATAATTTGTAACTGTTATCATAATAAGTAATACACCACATTTACTACAGTCTTAAACACGAATCATAAAACAATTTTCCGTATAATGGTACGATGACGTCATAGGGACCTGGTTGCACACATATATTTCAAAATAAATGCTAAAAAATTCCAGTCTTTTTCGTAAAAGACACAATTTTTTAGGATTCATTTTGAAATATATTTGTGCAACCAGGTCCCTATGGATGACGTCCATTTAACAACGCTACAGATCGTGGCCAGTAGACGCTTATTGAATAACGCACCGCCGCGAATTCCCCGCAACGATTACCTCCCCTTACAGGGGGAAAGAGTTGTTTTCGGAAATGTTTTAGTCATTACCACCGGAAGTCGAAATCCAAAATGACTCCTGTAATGAAGAACCTAAAGTCAACTTGGACGTATATTGAAATTATTGTAAATTCATTTGACATTCAATTAATAAATAATTTGTGATTTACGTGTAACCTATAGGCGTTTATACTGAAACAAGTTATTCAACTTATATCTAATCACTCTCGACACCTCATTCCTGATGGTATCCATCGCCATGAGGGTATGAGAGAAGAGAAGCCAGTTTCCCTTTAATACTGAGTGCCAAGCAAAGGAGCTACTGTTACCATTTTTACGTCTTTGGTATGACGCGACCAGGGAGCGAACCCACGACCTCCCACACTCGAAGCAGGCGCCGTTAGGCTATCGAGGCGGTATAACCAAGCCATTGAATTTCTGGAATCCTTGAAATCAAAGATAGCATAACTAAATATTAAGTATTCAAACGCAGTGTGATCCACATCCCATACAGTACTGGTAAAGCAACTTTGGGGAGTAAAACATCTATCGAACCCAAGACATTCTGCTTGCAACAGAGACACTAACCAAAATAGCTAACAAGGCTCCTGGATACTCACAAGCCTAGAATTACTACTATCCTCCCCTCGTTAATTTTGAAGGCGGATTAATTTTGCGGAACTGTAGAGCGGGGCATAGTCAAGATAATTAAGTGACATCTGGAGCAAATTCTTAGGTATTCCTGTTTTGGGTCAGAATCTTGTGGAGGGAGAAATATTGCCCATACAAAAATAACACACTATCTAGATCGCGTACAATTAATTGGACTAAGCGGGACATCGACGATACGCAAGCCCGCAAGTGACCTTTTAACCTTGATGCTATGAAAGTAACTTTGGAGAGAAAAATATCAACCAGGTAAAAGGATAAATTGAGTCCACAACCTTCTGCTTGCAAGACACACTCTAGCCAACTGACCTAACTGGGCTTTTGGATACTCATAAGCCTAGAATCACTTTACTGGCAAGAACGCAGTTTATTGACACCAGACAATTAACACTTCAATTTAGCGATTTTTTTTTCATTACATACTACATTGTATTAAGATTGTGAACCAAGGAACAGGTTAGTAAGGATACAGTGTTTTAAATTTATAAGGAAACCAAAACAAAGTGGGATTTTAAAATAACACGGCACAAATGTTCAGTACATCAAGTTGATGTGTCGCGTGCAAAACCCACGTCCCTACCTCAAAGGTCAAGGTCACACAAAGAGTTCGAAGTAATAGAATCCTGTATATATGCACACACTCGTGTCCGGACTGTAACTTTGTCATGTATTGATTGATTTTAATTTTAACTATGTACAAATGTTTAGAATGTCAAGACGACGTGTCATGTGCAGGGGTGTGGAATTCCTACGTCCGACTTGTCCGACACGAGTTTTTTTTTGCTAGCGGACAAGTGGGTTTTTCTGCCCAAGTTGTCAGCGGACAAGTCAAAATTCAAGAAAAATAAAGAAAAATGAAATGAATAATGTAAGACAGTCCCACGCAATTCTGCCGAGACCCGCCCGATTAATTTGCAGCATTGGGTAAACCAACATTAATACACCAGTAAAAGCGACCTGTTGAATTAAGATAGATCGAATTGGACGTATTTTCGTTGAGAATCGCCGCTACTGTATACTATCACGGCGTTATATTTTTTATTATTTTATTGTTTCAAAAAGAATTGAGTTATTTCTTATCAGAACCTAAAATATTTATCACTTTTATGTTGACTTTAAATATTTATTTCCGTTAAAAATAAGCTGTAATTGGTCCCTTAGCATTTGTCACTCGTGATAGGTGTGAAAAATATGGCCTGTCGTAAAGGATGACGAAACTGTTTGCAAATCCAAGCTGTGTGACACCACTCACCGAGAAATGTTTGTTAATTTGTGAATGCAAAAAATATTTATCAATTAACATTTAAAAAGTTCCAACTGTTCTTTATTTTAAAACAAAACGTTTTGTATTTAAGAAAAGCGCGGCGTTCCAGCGTGTCCGTTTTTTTTTCTCATTCATTGTTTCAGCAACTGTCAAAGCCAACGTTTTTCCAGTAATATTTATTTTAATGAATAACCTTTGCCGAATAAATTATTTTTACTGCAACCTCCTCAATCATAAAAAATAAAGCCGCAGGTGTCACGAAATCAAAGAACAATCGCCGATGCTACAGTGTACATGTGAGTTTTTTTTATCTCCGTGAAGCACGTGACATAAAAAAGACCGAGATATTTGACAGTTCGAGACATGTTAAAGTAGCTCTAGACAATAGTCTGATAATTTTGGATTATAAAAATAATAGTTTGGAATAAATAATGTTTTATTTTTGGTGATAAAATATATTGAACACGCTTTACAAATGTACGTCGGTCGGCAAATATTTTTGAATTTAATATGCATACAACACAAAAACAATTCACGTGTAGACACATTTCTACTGAATATAATAAATTTGATTTTTATGTTCCGTAAACCCGTTAATTCACCTGTAAAACCGCTCGAAGTGCCGCGATTTTACTCTTTACTCCCGCGAAGTGACGCGATCACTCCAAGCTCACTCGAAGTCACGCTATTTGTCTCTGAGTTTTGCATAATCCTCAATACCTGTACTGTATGTCCACTTCAAAGTTAAAATAAAAAATGGTCCTTGTTTCACTTTGGATTTAATGTTGAAGTCTGGACAAGTGAGTTTTGACCTCGGACAAGTGACATTTTACATCTCACTCGTCCGTTGACAAGAATTCCACACCCCTGCAGTCATGTGCAAGACCCACGTCCCTACCTCAAAGGTCAAGGTCACACTTTAGTGTTTATAGGTAATGCAATCCTGTATATATACATACATTCGTGTCCGGACTGTAACTCTGTCATGTATTGAAGAATTTTAAAATAACTTCGCTCAAATGTTCAGCCCAAAAAGCCGACGTGTCACGTGCAAGACCCACGTCCCTACCTCAAAGAGTTTGAAAGAATCCTGTATATATGCACACATTTGTGTCCGGACTGTAACTTTGTCATGTATTGATTGATTTTAAAAAAATTTGGCACAAATGTTCAGCACATCAAGATTATGTGTCGCGTGCAAGATACACGCCCCTACCTCGAAGGTCAAGGACACCGACTGTGAGACACCTCTTTCGGGGGGTATTCGTCACTTATGAGGGACAGCTCTTGTTTCAGTTAAAAATAACTTCTATGAGAAAGTAAAAGTTTGGGTTTCTGTCAGTACATGTAGATTACTTTAGTTCAAAATGTAAAAAAAATTGTTATCAGCATTTCTTACTTGAAACTATCATACCAACTTTTACATAATTAAATCATAAAGCTTCTAAATTTTAATCTTTAAAATTAAGTTAATTAGTTTAATGTTGGATACCTATTTACTTTGTATATGTAGAGACCTGTGTATAGGGGTGTTTGCTCTTGAATTTTGAGAAAATCTCAGAATATCAGTTGCGGGTCATATTGTTGATAAAGGTATGTACTGTATGTAATGATAAAAGAAATAAAAAATGGCAAAATCAAGTCAGTTATATTCCACTTGAGCATTAAGTTTCAGTGACTTTAAACAGCAAGTGAATCCTGTAGTATTGTTCATTGTTTGTACTGAAAAGGTTAATAAAACAAGATTGTGTGTGGGGGGATAGGGTTGCTCTCTCACTGTAAAAATAAAAGTTCTTTTGTTTGCTTCGATGTATGATAAGTGCCTTGTATGCCATGTGTATTGTGTAATGGACAGCAACGTAGATAGTTTCAATCATGACCCCAGGACAATTTTTATCCTTTCAGCAACACCATTGTTGAACTTGTATTATAACAAGTGGAAGCCATGTGAGCGATAAAGGGCCATCTTGGCCCTCTTGTTTGTTCTCTGAACAGTAATCAGTACACTGAGCAAGCACATTATTTAGTAACAATTTATATTCAATCCAAATGTTTACTTAAATAATGTGCTTGCTCATTGGATTGATTACTGATCTGTTAACAAAACAGATGATGTTCCCTGTAACTAGAGAATGCAATGTTGAGGTCAATGAAAAACACACAGTGAATCATGATGTTGGAATCCACCCTTGTCCCTGTGGTCACAAAAAATGTGGAAGCTACCAGGCCTTGTGGTTTTAGACAAGTTTGAAGTTTTCGCTATAATTAAGCCTATTGGAATCAAGTGACCCCTCTCCTGTCAGTGAAATTGATAACTGAAGAATCTTACTTAACTACTCAATTCAAGGATTACAAATGAGCTTTATTCTTGTGCATTATAAAATATTACAAAGTTTTATTAATGATAGCTAACCAAAAAAAACAAAAATAATATCAAACAGGGAATGCCACGTACCAAAAACGCAGCCTCCCCAAAACGAGCCCCACAGCACCCAGAAGTGCACACCACCAACACACACACACACACACGCACACGCACACGCACACGCACACGCACACGCACACACACACACACACACACACTGTCTGCAAAATATAATGTTGAACAGAAAAAGTTGCAAAACAAACCAAAAGAGCTAAATAGGTAAAGGGCAGTATTAATCTTATCAATTACATGCTAAGTGGTCAATGGTCAGCTTCACACAGCTTTAGAGCAAAAATCACCCATATGGAATTCTCCTAAGATGTTTATCAGTAAATATGTTCCCAGAAAAGGAAACAAGAAAGCTTTCATTTTTTTGTGCAAATTGCTAATACATGTTACATCTCAACTGAATTTTCATTTTTATGTACTCAATGTTAAATGTTTATTTCTGTTACAATGAATGCATTTAATCTTTACCCTGCTAGCTGCAAATGATCCTGCCTTTGAAACCAGTGTAGATCATGATCAGCCTGCACATCCATGTAGTCTAATCATGATCTGCACTGTTCTATACTTGGTCAATGCATTTTCACTGAATGCCTAGATCTATATCTATAAACAATTTATGGGACTGTCAAATTATATGTAAGAGTACATTTTAGAAATGAACAGGGTAAAAGTAAATTCTTTTATGAAAGAAAACTAATAAATCTTATATCATCTTATGTTTTGTTTACATTAAATATTCATTGAATTTTAAATATGGACTATCTTGTGTTATGAATGTAAAAATTATAACTTCCAACTTTATCTAGGAAAAATCTTTACCTTTAAGTAAGAACCATCTGGGCTGACATCATTGATAGCAAAGCATGAACGAACTAGGGGTCAAGTCCTGATAACAATAACATCTCCAGCAGTGAGCTAATATATAGCCTATACTGACCTTCTCCAGGAGAAGTTTGTCATTAAATTACATAGTTGCTATTTATAGTCTTATATAAGCACTGCATGACCAGATGACCTGGGGCTGACCTCTGTCATAGAGAGATCAAGATGTGTACTGACTATGTTGAAATTTATCAGTCAATACTGCAATAAAATGAGCAAATGGGAATAGACAACACATTATTCAAAAAACTTAAATGTACTGGAAATAACATAAAAAGTGCTTTTAAAATGTTGACCTATTTAGACAACCTGAATACCTTAGAAATGGAAATATTTCTACATTTCTTTATAAATCTAAGAGTGTAAAATCAAATGACTTCTCTGCAGCCTAAATTTTAACCCAAGGTCTTGATTTGAACAATCTCGGTAGAACAATAAGCAATCCTACATGCTAAATATGTCTAGTGTTACTGTTATGAAACAGTTTTTCCTATTTGTTGCCATAGCAACTAGAGTTCTGCATGGAATGGAATTATTTGAACAACTATGAGATGGCTTCATGCAAGGAACACAACTGTCAAGTTTCATCAACATTTCCCCGATGGTTTCAGAGATGTTGTTTGAATGAAAATGTTAAATGACGTACGGCGGACGACGGACATAATGCGATCCTAATAGCTCACTCTGGCACTTTATGCTTGGTGAGCCAAAAACATGCAATGGAGTCTTGTTTGGTTTACAAAACAAGCTCACAATAATTTTCAGAAAGATTGATTTAACAATTCCTCATTGTATCAGTAACAACAGGCACATATGGTAACAATGGCGTAAAACCTTCTTAAGCTACAACTATATGTGAAACAAAATAGTTCGGTCATAAATCGAGTTTCATAATGTACAGCGTTATATGAAAACTATTTGCTAATTGTTTTTTTATCATACTGCAATTGCATTACTACAAATTTGAGAGTCAGCTACTGCTGGATAAATAAAGCAGACAAAAAATCAAGAGCAGCTACCCTTATCACATACTTATGAAAATGCATGAATAGAGAAAAAGCTTTCACTATCCAGATGGCAGAAAACAGACAGAGAATAAAGAAATAAAACCAAATGAAAGGGGGTACAGGTAAATAGTACTATACAAAAGCTACAAAATGAGACCAAATTTAAAGTCCTATCATGACCTGGATGGAAGTTACAATTTGTCACAATATCACCTTCAAATGAAAATGTTGAGAAAAGGCCGCCTGTCAGTATGACACAAAATGGACAGAGAACAAAGAAATGTGACCCTATAAAAGCGGGTACAGTTAATTAGTACTATATAATAGCTACAAAATGAGTCCAAAGTCCTAGCATGACCAAGATTGAAGTTACCGTTTGTCACAATATCACATTCTTATGAAAATATAGAAAACGGGCATTCCCTGTCAGAATTACAAACAAGAGCTGTCAGTAGGACAGCGCGCTCGATTATTTTAGTGCTTGCCAATAAAACAAAACTTTGACAGTTAAGGGCACACAAGACTTTAACTGGAAATTTCTAAGGAAAAATCAAGAAACGTTTTCACAGAGTTATCTTCTCTTGCTTACAGATAGGTGTCATAATGGTACATAAGTACTCCAACTTTTAAAGTAATATCTCAAATGGTTAAGTGAACAAGTGGACAAGAATGAAAATTTTAACTGAGTTTAGAAGTCGAAAAGGGCCATAATTCAAATAAAATCCTTAACAGAACTACCTAGCTTCTCCTGCCTATGTTTGGAGATCATAATGGTAAACAAAGTATTCCAACTTTCAAACAGACCTGGGTCCAATTACAATTATAATTTAATTAATTATAATTAATTACAGTTTTTCAACTAATTGAAAAATAATTAATAATTGAGGCAGAAATCAATTATTTTAATTGTAATTAATTAATTAAAATTCAAACAAATGCAAAATAATTTTCAATTAAATTCAATTACTCTTTAATTACATACAGAAAAGTGTCACAAACATATGGCAAAAATACAGGTTATTGTGCAGTAGCTGTTACCACCTGGGGGTATAAATTTCACACTTGCTTGTTGTCTAAAGAGGTATTAATGTAATCTTGAAGTGTTCATGTTTTCAAAATTCAATGAGGAATCATAAATCTGCATTTTTGATATGTCATTGATAGTAACATGATTCTATGCGAAATTTTGAATATATTGCCAAATAATTAAAAACAATTAATTGTTTTCCTTAAAATAATTGTAATTAATTAATTACTTCTGTAAAAAGCATGTAATTATAATTGTAATTTAATTGAAGAATTTCTGTTTTAATTGTAATTAATTAATTACTTTTAAAAATAATTGAACCCAGGTCTGCTTTCAAAGTAATATCTCAAACAGTTTAGTCAAAAAGTGGACTGGTACGAAAAACTTAAAAAACATTCTAAGTCGATAAAGGGCCTTAATTTTTAAAACAAATCCTTGACAGAGTTACCTTCTCTTGCCTACAGATGGGGTAAATGATGTAAACAAGCATTCAAAGTTTCAAAGCAATATCTTAAAGGGTTAAGTCAATAAGTGGATTTCACCCATATTCAATGTATTTTCTAAGTCAAAAAGGAGCATAATTCTGTCAAAAACATTGACAGAGTTATGTACTCTTGTCTGTTGATGGAGGTAATGATGATAAATAAGTATGGTAAGTTTCAAAGCAATACCTCAATGGTTTTGAAATAAAGTGGGGTGGTACGAAAACTTAACCAAGCTCAATACACTTTCTAAGTCAAAAAAGGGCCATAATTCTGTCAAAAACCTTGACAGAGTTATGTACTCTTGTCTGTAGATGGAGGTTATGATGGTAAACAAGTATGGTAAGTTTCAAAGCAATACCTCAATAGTTTTGAAATAAAGTGGGGTGGTACGAAAAACTTTACCAAGGTGTGACACCAACGCAGATGCCGACGCCGACGCCGAGGCGAGTAGAATAGCTCCCCTTTTCTTCGAAAAGTCGAGCTAAAAGTACTCTGAGAACAAAGAAATGTGACCTTATAAAAGTTGGTACAAGTAATTTTTAGTATACAGTAGCTACAAAATGATACAAACAGTTAATTTGATCATGATCTGGATTGATGCTACACTTATTCAAAATAACACATTCACATGATAACAAAGTGAAAAATTCACCATTGAACAAAGTGAACCTCTGATCATATTCCCTATCTTTAGTAAAATATTGAATATTGTTATCTGAAATCTTCTTGCTAAAGTGTTAACAAGTGAATGAATGCAAGAAGTTAATATGTAGAATGATATAGCTGCATTTAATGTATAATTACCCAGGATTCAAAACTGCAAAAGTCATCTCCACCTTTCTTTAAACAAGAGGGCCAAGATGGCCCTATATCGCTCACTTGCATATCAATTGCCAATAATACAAGGGGTCATGATTTAAACAAAATTTGTAAAGGTCCACTACACAATGCTTAGTAACATTCCAAATAGCTAAGCTCTGCCTGTTGGCCTTGTGGAATTTTGAAGTTTTCCCTATATAAAGCCTAGGCAATGCTACATGCCAAATATCTCAGCTCTAGGCCCTATGGTTTCAGAGAAGAAGATTTTTTACAGTTTTTACTATATAAGCCTATGTAAAACTAAGTGACCCCCGGGCGGGGTCAATTTTGACCCGGCTCATAATTTGAACAAACTTGGTAGAGGTCCACTAGACAATGCTACATGCCAAATATCTAAGCTCTAGGCCTTGTGGTGTCAGAGAAGAAGATTTTTAAAGTTTTTCCTATACAACCTATGTTTAACCAAGTGACCCCCCTGGCGGGGTCAATTTTGATCCGGTGGTCGTAATAACTAGACAATGCTACCTGCCAAATATCTAAGCTCTAGGCCTTTTGGTTTCAGAGAAGAAGATTTTTTAAGTTTTGCCTATGTAAGCCTATGTGAAACTAAGTGACCCCCAGGCGGGGTCAATTTTGACCCGGGGGTCATAATTTGAACAATCTTGGTAGAGGTCCACTAGACAATGCTACATGCCAAATATCTTAGCTCTAGGCCTTGTGGTTTCAGAGAAGAAGATTTTTAAAGTTTTTACTATTTTGCATGAAACGGAATTCTTTGAGCAATTTTGGTAGAGCTTCATGCAAGGAACATCCCTGGATAGTTTCATCAACATTGGCGCAGTGGTTTCAGAGGAGATGTTGTTTGAATCAAAATGTTGAAGGACGACGACGTACGGACAATCATCCATTAGAAAAGCTTTCCCTGGCAAAGCCAGGTGAGCTAAAAAGAAATATACCCCAAACGATAATCATATATTAAATTCTGAACAATTCAACTGTTTTAGAAAAACGCTAATAAAAATATGAATACAATATTAAGTATTGATTTGAGTTGACAATCTTGGGATTGACACTACAAAATATTTTTTAAAAATTGTCAAATTAAGCATTTTGTTTTTCTTCAATTTTTTTTACAACATTTGAAGTTTAAAAAAAAATTCACATATGACCAGCGACACGGGAAAATGTGCCTTTGGACAAAATACTAGCTTTCTTGCATATTTTGAACAAACAATATATCAGTATCAATATGGGAAAATTTCAGTTTTACCTACGTCCAGTAGATACAAAATTAAAAAGTAAACCTAAGGCGTCATTGTTCACTCTAAATGACGTCGCTTACCATAATTTGACGTCAAACCCACTTCAATTTTCATGGAAATTAAATTATTGCGGTAATCATTTTCTAACAGCATCATTTATTTTTGGTTGCAAAACTATAAACTCTTTCGATAATTATATATTATATCTGTTGAAATATTTCATGTTCTCTTTCCATGATATATTTTTTTTTATATGGTATCGCCAATATAAGACAAGAGGGCCAAGATGGCCCTATATCGCTCACCTGTATATCAAAGGGGTCATGATTTTCACATAATTTATAGAGGTCCACTACACAATGCTTAGTAACATTCCAAATATCTAAGCTCTCCATGTGGGCCTTGTGGTTTTTGAAAGTTTTCCCTATATAAGCCTATGCGAAATAAAGTGATCCCCCCCTCCCGGGTAGGGTTAATTTTCACCCTGGGGTCATGATTTAAACAATTTTGGTAAAGGTCCACCAGGCAATGCTAAATGTTAAATATCTAGATTGTAGGCCTTGTGGTTTCAGAGAAGACTTTTAAAGTTTTCCCTACGTTAAACCAAGTGACCGCCCCCCCCGCTCCCCCCGTGGGCTGAGTCAGTTTTGACCCAGGGGTTATGATTTGAACAATCTTGGTAGAGGTCGACTAGGCAATGCTACATGCCAAATATCTCAGCTCTACGCCCTGGGGTTTCAGAGAAGAATTTTTTTAAAGTTTTTCCTATATAAGCTTATGTAAAACCAAGTGACCCCCGGGCGGGGTCAATTTTGATCCGGGGGTCATAATTTGAACAATCTTGGTAGAGCTCAAATAGACAATGCTACATGCCAAATATCTAAGAACTAGGCCTTGGGGTCTCAGAGAAGAAATTTTTTTAAGTTTTTATTATATAAGCCTATGTAAAACTAAGGGACCCCCGGGCGGGTTCAATTTTGACCCGGTGGTCATAGTTTGAACAATCTTGGTAGAGGTCTACTAGACAATGCTACATGCTAAATATCTAAGCTCTAGGCCTTGTGGTTTCAGAGAAGAAGATTTTTAAAGTTTTTCCTATTTGTTGCCATAGCAACCAGAGTTCTGCATGGAATGGAATTCTTTGAACAAATTTTGTAGAACTTCATGTAAGAAACATCCCTGAATAATTTCATTAACATTGGCCCAGTGGTTTCAGAGGAGATGTCGTTTGAATCATAATGTTGACGGATGACGACGGACAATCATCCATTAGAAAAGCTCACCCTGGCAAAGCCAGGTGAGCTAACAAAAATAATCATTTCGAATCGCTGTTGCCATAGCAATGGTCTTGAAGGATTTTGAAGCAAATAGTATGTTAATGGGCAGGAAAATATATTGACTATCAGCTGATATATGTGCATAACCATGCCTTGATAACTATACTTTACCTAGGAATTTCTAAGTACAAATATGAGAATAAGTGTGTCAATATTTAAAGAACAATTATGGGACTTGATCGTATGACCTAGTTCATTGATCCAGAAAATATGTGTAAAACACTTGGTATGTAGTTATACAAATAAATAACACAACAAGAGCTGTCCCTCATAAGTGAGGAATGCCCCCGAAAGAGGTGTCTCACAGTCTGTGTCCTCTCCATGTGCTCAACAATTGTGCCATGTAATTCTAAAATCCTTCCATGCATGACAGAGTTACCATGCATACAGTATTCCATTACCTTTAAACTCTGACCTTGACCTTTAATGTAGGGACGTGGGTCTTGCATGCGACACATCGTATTGATGAGTTAAACATTTGTGCTAAGTTATTTTATATTCAATCAATACATGACAAAGTTACAGTCCGGACACGAATGTGTGCATATATACAGGATTCTATTACTTTCAAACTCTAAGTATGACCTTGACCTTTGAGGTAGGGACGTGTGTCTTGAACGAGACACATTGTCTTGATGTGCTGAACATTTGTGCGAAGTTATTTTAAAACCCTTCAATGCATGACAAAGTTACAGTCTGGACGCGAATGTATGTATATATATACAGGATTCCATTACCTATAAACACTAACGGTGTCCTTGACCTTTGAGGTAGGGACGTGGGTCTTGCACATAACACGTCGTTTTGATGTGCTTAACATTTTGTGCCAAGTTATTTTAAAATCAATTAATACATGACAAAGTTGCGGTCCGGACACAAATGTGTGTATATATACAGGTTTCTACTACTTTCGAACTCTAAGTGTGACCTTGACCTTTAAGGTATGGACGTGAGTCTTGCACGCGATACGTCATATTGATGTGCTTAACATTTGTGCCAAGTTATTTCAAAATCCTTCAATGCATGACAAAATTACAGTCCGGACACTAATGTGTGCATATAAACAGGATTCTATTACTTTCAATTTCTAAGTGTGACCTTGACCTTTGAGGTATGGACATGGGTCTTGCACGCGACACGTCGTCTTGATGTGCTGAATGCTTGTGCCAAGTTATTTTAAAATCCTTCAATGCATGAAAAAGTTACGACAGACGGACGGACGGACGGACAGACAGACAGCAAACAGACGGTGCAATTTTAATATGCCACCCTTCGGGAGCATAAAAACATGAAGCTTGCCATAATACTTCAACCATACAGTACAGTTGTACTGTAAGTATATCACTCATGGTGATCCTTGACCTTGAATGTCACACCCACATAATATAGTCGCCATATATGTAGTACTATGCTCACATCTAGTTCAATTAACACCGACGCTGTAACCGTACAATAACCTAAATATAGCACTCTTAGTGACCTTGACGTAGGAGGTCATAGTTCCCATTCCCAAATGTAGTTTGCATGTATGTTGTACTGTCCTTCTGTCAAGCTTTTTGAGTTTTATTTTTCAAATATATTACAAAAAGACAAGGCTTGACATAAAACTTTAACAATGGGGGCAAGGAATAGTCAAGCTAATAATAATGTAGCTAAGATCTGCTTGATAAACACTGCTTGTAAAATATAAATAATCCAGTTAACAGACTGACAAGTTAATACAGACAGTCAAGTACATGGTGCACTATACTGTTACCAAGCTATGAAAATTAAATACACTACATTGTTCAACATTCGTTTTGTTATTAATAGAGCAAAGCAATAAATCCATTCCTTCTTGAAAAACTCCTTGTGTGTCATCAGGTATTGGGCTTCCTCTGAAATAAAATTAAAATATTATCAGTTGCCTTATCTACTATTAGTATCAAGTATTATAATATGACTGAAATCATATATTTGGCAATTAAAAAAAAATGACCTTGGGCTCATGATTTTCCTCTATATAAGCCTATATTAAATTAAGAGACCGCAGGGCAAGGTCAATTTTGACCCGGCGGTCATGATTTGAACAATCTTGGTAGAGGATCACCAAGTAATGCCACATGCTAAATATCGAAGCCTTGTGGTTTCAGAGAAGAAGTTTTTAAAAAAATGTCCTAAATAAGCCTATATAAAAACAAGTGACCCCCGGGTGGGGTCAATTTTAACCAAGGGGTCATAATTTGAACAATCTTGATAGAGGTCCACTTGGTAATGTCACATGCTAAATATCTAAGATTTGACCGGATGACCCAGATGACCCATGTTCGAACTGCACCTTAATTTCATCAAGGTTATCATACTGACCAAGTTTCATGAAGAACCAATGAATAAGAGGGATGGCCCTATATCGCTCGCCTGTGACTTATGACAATGTGTGACCAATACAATGAAATATGCAACCTTTATTGCATACACAAGGTTTTTCTATTATTTGACCGGATGACCTAGTTTTTTATCCTAAATGACCCATGTCCGAACTCGATCTTGATTTGATCAAGGCAATCATACTGATCAAGTTTCATGAAGAATCAATGAAAAATGCAACCTCTATTGCATACACAATGTTGTTCTATGATTTGACCGGATGACCTAGTTTTTGATTCTAGATGACCCATGTTTGAACTTGACCTAGATTCTATCAAAGCAATCATACTGACCAAGTTTCATGAAAATGCAGTGAAAAATGCAACCTTTATTGCATACACAAGGGTTTGGTATGATTTGACCTGATGACCTAGTTTTTGACCCCAGATGACCCAAGTTCGAACTGCACCTAAATTTCATCAAGGTTATCATACTGACCAAGTTTCACGGAGATCCAATGAACAAGAGGGATGGCCCTATATCGCTCGCCTGTGACTTATGACAATATGTGACCAATACAATGAAATATGCAACCTTTATTGCATACACAAGGTTTTTCTATGATTTGACCGGATGACCTAGTTTTTTATCCTAGATGACCCATGTTCGAACTCGATCTAGATTTGATCAAGGCAATTATACTGATCAAGTTTCATGAAGATCCAATGAAAAATGCAACCTATATTGCATACGCAAGGTTTTTCTATGATTGGACCCCGTGACCTAGTTTTTGACCCTAGATGACCCATGTTCAAACTCGACATAAATTTTATCAAGGCAATCATACTGATTAAGATTCATGAAGATCCAATGAACAAGAGGGCCAAGATGGCCTTATAGCATACACAAAATTTTAATGTAATTGAATGTGCACTATTGTTATTTTTGTGTTCTGTCATTGGTAAACAAATAGTTATGAATTCCGATCAGAATGCACAAATATGAAGGCTTCATACTAGTCAAAGGTTAAAGTTTCACAAAAAGGTGTTAGTATAGCACTCACTACATGAGGCATGTTTCTGGATTATCATGTCAATATTTTGATGGTATTATTTTCAATAAATTTATTATCATTATCATTTATTTTGCATTAATTTTATTTGTTGTTCTTTGTTGTAAATGGTATTTATTAATGGCATAGGAATATATAAAATTTTCTCAGACTCAATCAAGAATAACTCGTTTGAGTAATTCATTTACGTAACTGAACATTTTACTCAATCTGAAAGAGAAAATGCATGCTTTTATAGTATTACATTTTTAGCTCACATGAGCAGGAAGTGCTAAGGTAATATATTGTGATCGCCTAATGTCCGTCGTCTGTCGTTTGTCCACACTTAACCTTGTGTATGCGATAGAGGTTGCGTTTTTAGCTATTGTGATCGCCTGGTGTCCGTCGTCTGTCTGCCCATCCACACTTAATATTGTGTCTGCAATAGAGCTGGCATTTTTTACTAGATCTTCATGAAACTTGGTCAGTATGATTGCCTTGATAATCTAGGACGAGTTCGAATATTGGTCATCTGGGGTCAATAACTAGGTCACGGGGTCAAATCATAGAAAAACATTGTGTAGGCAATAGGGTTGCATTCTTCTTTTGATTTTCATGAAACTTGGTCAGTATAATTGCCTTCATCAAATCTAGGTCGAGTTAGAAAATGGGTCATCTAGGGTAAAAAAAAGTCACGGGGTCAAATCATAGAAAAAACATTGTGTATGCAACAGAGGCTGCATTTTTCATTCGATCTCCATGAAACGTGGTCAGTATGATTGCTTTGATCAAATCTAGGTCGAGTTCAAACATGTGTCATCTAGGATCAAAAACTAGGTCACGGGCTTAAATCATAGAAAAACCTTGTGTATGCGATAGAAGTTGCATTTTTCATTGGACCTTCATGAAACTTAATCAGTATGACTGTCCTGATAAAATTTAGGTTGAGTTTGAACATGGGTCATCTAGGGTCAAAACTAGGTCACGGAGTCAAATCATAGAAAAACCTTGCGTTTGCAATAGAGGTTGCATTTTTATTGAATTTTCATGAAACTTGATCAGTATGATTGCCTTGATAAAATTTAGGTCGAGTTCGAACATGGGTCATTTAAGATCAAAAACTAGGTCATCCGGTCAAATCATAGAAAAACCTTGTGTAATCAATAAAGGTTGCATTTTTCATTCTATCTTCATGAAACTTAGTCGGTATGAGTGTCTTGATGATATTTAGGTTGAGGATGGATATGGGTAATCTGAGGTCCAAAACTAAGTCACCCGGTTAAAAATCTGGTGTATGCCATACAGGTGACCCACTCATCATGTAAATTGGTCGAAAGGTTTGCCTTGTCAAGGTCAAACAGAATGTTTGTGTTTATGTTATTTAGTTTAGAGTTGAAGTTTGGTCACATATTGTCATAAGTCACAGGTGAGCGATATAGGGCCATCTTGACCCTCTTGTTAATTGGATCTTCATGAAACTTGGTCAGTATAATTGGCTTGATCAAATAAAAATCGAGTTAAAATATGGGTCATCTGGGGTTAAAAACTAGGTCACAGGGTCAAATCATAAAAATACCTTGTGTATGCAATAGAGATTGCATTTTTCATTGGATCTTCATGAAACTTGGTCAGTATGATTGCCTTGATTAAGTCTATATCGAGTACGAATATTGGTCATCTTGGGTCAAAAACTAGGTCATCCGGTCAAATCATAGAAAAACCTTGTGTATGCAATAGAGGTTGCATTTTTCATTGTATTGGTCACATATTGTCATAAGTCACAGGTGAGCGATATAGGGCCATCCCTCTTGTTTATTGGATCTCCATGAAACTTGATCAGTGTGATTGCCTTAAGGAAATTTAGCTTGAGTTCGAATATGGGACATTATAGGGTCAAAAACTAGGTCACAGGGTTAAATCATAGTAAAACCTTGTGTATGCAATAGAGGTTGCATTTTTCATTGGATCTTCATGAAACTTGGTCAGTATGATAACCTAGATAACATCTAGGTCGAAATGAAACATTGGTCAATTAGGTTCAAAAACTAGGTCACGGAGTTAATTCATAGAAAAACATTGTGTATGCAATAGAGGTTGCATTTTTCATTGGACATTCATGAAACTCAATCAGTATAATTGCCTTGATAAAATTTAAGTCGGGTTTGAATATGATTCATCTAGGGTCAAAAACTAGGTCACGGTATCAAATCATAGAAAAAACCTGCGTGTGCAAGAGAGGTTGCATTTTCATTGGATCTTCATGTGAATGCGTTAATCAAATCTAGGTCGTGTTCAGATATGGGTCATCTCGGGTCAAAAACTACGTCACGGGGTTAAATGATAGAAAAACATTGTGTATGCTATAGAAGTTGCATTTTTCATTGGACTTTCATGAAACTTAATCAGTATGACTGCCTTGATAAAATTTAGGTCGAGTTCGAACATGGGTCATCTAGGGTCAAAAACTAGGTCACGGGGTCAAATCATAGAAAAATTTTGCCTATGCAATATAGGTTGCATTTTTCATTGGATCTTCATGAACCTTGATCAGTATGATTGCCTTGATGAAATCTAGGTCTAGTTTGAACATGGGTCATTTAGGGTCAAAAACTAGGTCATCCGGTCAAATCATAGAAAAACCTTGTGTATGCAATACAGGTTGCATTTTTCATTGTATTGGTCACATATTGTCACAGGTGAGCGATATAGGGCAATCCCTCTTGTTCATTGGATCTTCATGAAACTTGGTCAGTATGATAACCTTGATTAAATTTAGGTGCAGTTTGAACATGGGTCATCTGGGGTCAAAAACTAGGTCATCAGGTCAATTCATACCAAAACCTTGTGTATGCAATAGAGGTTGCATTTTTCATTGCATTTTCATGAAACTTGGTCAGTATGATTGCTTTGATGGAATCTAGGTCAAGTTCGAACATGGGTCATCTAGAATTAAAAACTAGGTCATCCGGTCAAATCATAGAAAAACCTTGTGTATGCAATAGAGGTTGCATTTTTCATTGGACCTTCATGAAACATGGTCAGTATGATTGCCTTGATGAAATCTAGGTCGAGTTCGAACATGGGTCATCTAGGGTCAAAAACTAGGTGACGGGGCCAAATCATAGAAAAACGTGGATGCAATAGATGTTGCATTTTAGCTCGAATATTCGGAGAATATGGAGAGCTATTACAGTCACTTGTGCGTCGGACCACTTACGATATTGACTTGAAACTTCATTAATGTCTTTAGGGGTGTCACACAGTCAAGTCAGATAACTCTTGTTTAAAGTTAGTACAAATTATGGCCCTTGTTTGACTTTGAAAATTTGGATAAAGTTTTGCATGCAAGGTACTATCATGCACATATCTCAGTAAACACTTATGATATTGACTTGAAATTTCATTAATATCTTTAGGGGTGTCATACAGTCAAGTCAGATAACTCTTGTTTAAATTTAGAACAAATTATGGCCCTTGTTTGACTTTGAAAATTTGATTAACGTTTTGCATGCAAGGTACTATCATGCACGTACTTCAGTTACCACTTATGTGTTCAGGGGTACATTTTGTATCAAGCAATTAATTTACCAATAATTAAATAAATAGCGATATATCTTGATTTTTTTTTCTGATTCAACTTTTCTAGTTTATACTCAAGTGTCAGCAGAATTTTGTTTTGCTATGATACTGATAAAAGTTTTGTTTTACTAGCAAGCACCCACAATAGTCGATCGTGCTGTCTTATGGACAGCTCTTGTTCATTCTATCTTCATGCAACTTTGTCAGTTTGATTGTCTTGATGAAAGTTAGGTCGAGTATGAATATGGGTAATCTGAGGTCAAAAACTAGGTCACCCGTTTACAAACCTTGTGTATGCCATACAGGTGACATTTACAACCCAATCATCATGTAAATTGGTCAAAAGTTTTGGCTTGTCAAGCTCAAACAGAATGTTTGTGTTTATGATATATAGTTTAGATTGAAGTTTGGTCACATAATTATTGTCATAAGTCGCAGGTGAGCGATATAGGGCCATCTTGGCCCTCTTGTTTAATGTTTAACGTTTATATCCCTTTAGTCTTGCAACAATGGCACTTCATTATTGCCAAGTCTGAATGTTATAACATACTTTAACTAATTATTAGATACACTATGGAAATACCTGACTTGATGAAAAATTATACCCATCAGGGGTTTAGTATTGCACCTTAAAGAATTTAAAACTATTTTCTTGTTAGCTCACCTGGCACAAAGTGCTAGAGTGAGCTATTAGGGTCGCATTCCGTCCGCCGTACGTCCGTTAACATTTTCCTTCAAACGACATCTCCTCTGAAACCAATAGGCCAATGATGATATAACTTGGCAGGGATGTTCCTTGCATGAAGCCCTTTCATATTTGTTCAAATAATTCTATTCCATGCAGAACTCTTGTTGCTATGGCAATAGAAAGGAAAAACTTTTAAAATCTTCTTCTCAAGAACAGGAAGGCCTAGAGCTTAGATATTTGGTATGTGGCATTACCTAGTAGACCTCTACCTAGATTGTTCAAACAAAATTGACTCTACCCGGGGTCACTTTTTTTCCAAAAAAACAAAAATAATATCAAACAGGGAATGCCACGTACCAAAAACGCAGCCTCCCCAAAACGAGCCCCACAGCACCCAGAAGTGCACACCACCAACAAAGGCTTATATAGGAAAAACTTTAAAAAACTTCTCCTCTGAAACCACAAGGCCTAGAGCTTAGATATTAAGCATGTGGCATAACCTAATAGATCTCTACCAAGATTGTTCAAATTATGACCCCTGGGTCAAAACTGACCCCGCACGGGGTGACTTATGTTTACATAGGCTTAATGTAGGAAAAACTTTAAAAATCTCCTTCTCTGAAACCAAAAGGCCTAGAGCTTAAATATTTAGCATGTGACATTACCAAGTGAACCTCTATCAAGATTGTTCAAATTATGACCCCTGGGTTAAAATTGACCCCATCCGGGGGTCACTTGTTTTTATATAGGCTTATTTAGGACATTTATTTTTAATCTTCTTCTCTGAAACCACAAGGCACAGAGCTTTGATATTTAGCATGTGGCATTACTTGGTGACCCTCTACCAAGATTGTTCAAATCATGACCGCCGGGTCAAAATTGACCCTGCCCTGCGGTCTCTTAATTTAATATAGGCTTATATAGAGGAAAATCATGAGCCCAAGGTCAAAATTGACCATTTCTGCTATTGATGATCTTCTATTATAGCGATTGGTAGGCAGGTGAGCGATATAGGGCCATCTTGGCCCTCTTGTTTTTAATTGCCAAATATATGATTTCAGTCATATTATAATATTTGATACTAACAGTAGATAAGGCAACTGATAATATTTTAATATAATTAGGAAGCCCCAAGAGACTTGTTAATCAGATGAAAATCACTATACCTGATGACACACAAGGAGTTCTTCAAGAAAGAATGGATTTATTGTTTTGCTCTATTAATAACAAAACGAATTTTGAACAATGTAGTGTATTTAGTTTTCATAGGTTGGTAACAGTATAGTGCACCATGTACTTGACTGTCTGTATTAACTTGTCAGTCTGTTAGCTGGATTATTTATATTTTACAAGCAGTGTTTATCAAGCAGATCTTAGTTACTTATTATTAGCTTGACTATTCCTCTCCCCCATTGTTAAAGTTTTATGTCGAGCCATGTCTTTTTGTAATATATTTGAAAAAACAGCTCAAATAGAAATTAAACTTGACAGAAGGACAGTACAACATACATGCCCACTACATTTGGGAATGGGAACTATGACCTCCTACGTCAAGGTCACTAAGAGTGCTATACTTAGGTTATTGTAAGGTTACAGTTTTTTGGCAAGCTTTATTTGCAACTACAGCGTCGGTGTTAATTAGACAAGATGTGAGCATAGTACTACATATATGGCGACTATATTATGTGGGTGTGACTAATGGCATTCAAGGTCAAGGATCACCATGAGTGATAAACTAACAGTACAACTGTACCGTATTGTTGAAGCATTATGGCAAACTTCATGTTTTTGTTTTATCTTTTTGTATACACATATTTTCTGGATCAATGAACTAGGTCATACGATCAAGTCCCATAATTGTTTTTTAAATATTGACACACTTATTCTCATATTTGTACTTAGAAATTCTTAGGTAAAGTTTGTTACCAAGGCATGGTTATGCACATATCTCAGTAAGCACCTGTGGGATTGATTTGAAACTCCGCTCTTCACTGTTCAGGTGTATCAAACTTAGAAAATACACAGATTCTTATTTTTCCTTTTTCTGACAAAGTTTTCATTTATTGGCAAGCACTGAGAATATTCGAGCACACTTGCTTCCTGAAAGCTAGTGTATATACCTGATTTTGTTCTATGAAATATGACCAGCTTAGCGCGAAAATGTGCCTTCGGACATTGGTTACATTATTCGACAATGATTGATTGCAAACAACATAAAATTTACATTCTTTAAATGCAAAACCAAATTCACCCTCTTTAAATGCAAACCATTGTTAAAAACTGATAGTCAATATATTTTCCTGCCCATGAACATATTACTTGCTGCAAAATCCTTCAAGACCGTTGTTATGGCAACAGCGATTCGAAATGATTATTTTGTTAGCTCACCTGGCTTTGACAGGGTGAGCTTTTCTAATGGATGATTGTCCGTCGTCCGTCGTCATCCGTCAGCATTTTGATTCAAACGACATCTCCTCTGAAACCACTGGGCCAATGTTGATGAAACTATGCAGGGATGTTCCTTGCATAAAGCTCTATCAAAATTGTTCAAAGAATTCCATTCCATGCAGAACTCTGGTTGATATGGCAAAAAATAGGAAAAACTTTAAAAATATTCTCTGAAGCCACAAGGCCTAGACCTTAGATATTTAGCATGTAGCATTGTCTAGTGGACCTCTACCAAGATTGTTAAAATTATGATCACCGGGTCAAACTTGACCCCGCCCGGGGGTCACTTAGTTTTACAAAGGCGTATATAGTAAAAACTTTCAAAAATGTCTTCTCTGAAACCAAAAGCCCTAGAGCTTAGATATTTGGCATGTAGCATTGTCTATTTGAGCTCTACCAAGATTGTTCAAATTATGACCCCCGGATAAAAACTGACCCCGCCCGGGGGGTCACTTTGTTTTACATAGACTTATATAGGAAAAACTTAAAAAAAAATCTTCTCTGAAACCACAGGGCCTAGAGCTGAGATATTTGGCATGAAGCATTGCCTAGTTGACCTCTATCAAGTTTGTTAAAATCATGACCCCTGGGTCAAACTGATTTTACGTAAGAAAATCTATAAAAGTCTTCTTCTCTGAAACCACAAGGCCTATAATTTAAATATTTAGCATGAAGCATTGCCTTGTGGACCTTTACCAAGATTGTTCAAATCATGACCCCAGGGTTAAAATTAACCCTACCCGGGAGGGGGGATGGAGGGGCTTGACGGTCACTTGATTTTGCATAGGCTTATATAGGGAAAATTTAAAAAAAAACAAGGCCCACAGGCAGAGCTTAGATATTTGGAATGTTACTAAGCATTGTGTAGTGGACCTCTATGAATTATGTGAAAATCATGACCCCTTTGATATACAGGTGAGCGATATAGGGCCATCTTGGCCCTCTTGTCTTATATTTGCGATACCCTATGAAAAAAATATATCATGGAAAGAGAACATGAAATATTTCAACAGATATAATATATATCGAAATATTATATAATTTTGCAACCAAAAATAGTAATGCTGTTAGAAAATGATTACCGCAATAATTTAATTTCCATGTACATTGAAGTGGGTTTGACGTCAAATTATGGTATGTGACGTCATTTTTAGAGTGAACAATGACGCCTTAAGTTTACTTTTTAATTTTGTATCCACTGGACGTAGGTAAGTGATATTTTTCCATATTGATACTGAAATATTGTTTGTTCAAAATATGCAAGAAAGCTAGATTCAAAGTATTTTGTCCAAAGGCACATTTTTCCGTGTCGCTGGTCATATGTGAAATTTCTTTTAACTTCAAACGTTGTAAAAAAAAAATGAAGAAAACAAAATGCTTAATTTGACAATTTTTTAAAAATATTTTGTAGTGTCAATCCCAAGATTGTCAACTCAAATCAATACTTAATATTGTATTTATATTTTTATTAGCGTTTTTCTAAAACAGTTGAATTGTTCCGAATTTAATATATGATTATCGTTTGGGGTATATTTCTTTTTAGCTCACCTGAGCACGAAGTGCTCAAAGGTGAGCTATTGTGATCGCCTAATGTCCGTCGTCTGTCGTCTGTCGTCTGTCCGTCCACACTTAATCTTGTGTATGCAATATGGGCTGCATTTTTCACTAGATCTTCATGAAACTAAATCAGTATGACTGCCTTGATAAAATCTAGGTCGAGTTTGAATATGGGTCATCTGGGGTCAAAAACTAGGTCACAGGGTCAAATCATAGAAATACCTTGTGTATGCAATAGAGGTTGCATTTTTCATTGGATCTTCATGACACTTGATCAGTATGACTGCCGTGTTAAAATGTAGGCCGAATTCGAACATGGGTTATCTGGGGTTAAAAACTAGGTCAAGGGGTCAAATCATAGAAAAGATGAAATCTAGGTCGAGTTTGAACATGGGTCATCCAGGGTCTAAAACTAGGCCACGGGGTCAAATCATAGAAAAACATTGTGTTTGCAATAGAGGTTACATTTTTCATTGCATTTTCATGAAACTTGGTCAGTTTAATTGCCTTGATAAAATCTAGATCGGCTTTGAACATGGGTTATCTAGAGTGGAAAACTAGGTCACGGGGTCAAATCATAGAAAAACCTTGTGTATGCAATAGAGGTTGCATTTTTCATTGGATATTCATGAAACTTGGTAAGTATGATTGCCTTGATGAAATATAGGTCGAGTTTGAATATGGGTAATCTGAGGTCAAAAATTAGGTCACGCAGTTAGAAAGCTTGTGTATGTCATACAGGTGACATTTACAGCCCAATCATCATGTAAATTGGTCAAAGGTTTGCCTTGTCAAGGTCAAACAGAATGTTTGTGCTTATGATATATAGTTTAGAGTTGAAGTTTGGTCACATATTGTCATAAGTCGCAGGTGAGCGATATAGGGCCATCTTGGCCCTCTTATTTAAAGAAAGGTAGAAATGATTTTTGCAGTTTTGAATCCTGGGTAATTATACATTAAATGCAGTTATATCATTCGACATATTAACTTCTTGCATTCATTCACTTGTTAACACTTTAACAAGAAGATTTCAGACAACAATATTCCATATTTTACTGAAGATAGGGAATATGATCAGAGATTCACTTGGTTCAGTGGTGAATTTTTCTCTTTGTTATCATGTGAATGTGTTATTTTGAATAAGTGTAGCATCAATCCAGATCATGATCATATTAACTTTTTGTATCATTTTGTAGCTACTGTATACTAAAAATTACTTGTACCAACTTTCATAAGGTCACATTTCTTTGTTCTCAGAGTATTTTTTGTAATTCTGACAGGGAATGCCTCTTTTCTATATTTTCATTGGAATGTGATATTGTGACAAACGGTAACTTCCATCTTGGTCATGCTAAAACTTTAAATTTGGTCTCATTTTGTAGCTATTATATAGTACTACTTACCTGTACCCGCTTTTATAGGGTCACATTTCTTTGTGACTGACAGACGGCCTTTTCTCAACATTTTCATTTGAAGGTGATATTATGACAAACGGTAACTACCATCCAGGTCATGATAGGGCTTTAAATTTGGTCTCATTTTGTAGCTTTTGTATAGTACTACTTACCTGTACCCCCTTTCATTTGGTTTTATTTCTTTATTCTCTGTCTGTTTTCTGCCATCTGGATAGTGAAAGCTTTTTCTCTATTCATGCATTTTCATAAGTATGTGATAAGGGTAGCTGCTCTTGATTTTTTGTCTGCTTTATTTATCCAGCAGTAATTGACTCTAAAATGTGTAGTAATGTAATTGCAGTATGATAAAAAAACAATTAGCAAATAGTTTTCATATAACGCTGTACATTATGAAACTCGATTTATGACCGAACTATTTTGTTTCACATATAGTTGTAGCTTAAGAAGGTTTACGCCAATGTTACCATATGTGCCTGTAGTTACTGATACAATGAGGTATTGTTAAATAAATCTTTCTGAAAATGATTTTGAGCATGTTTTGTAAACCAAACAAGACTCCATTGCATGTTTTTGTTCTCTGAACAGTAATCAGTACACTGAGCAAGTACATTATAAATAAAGTGCTTGCTTATTGGATTGATTACTGATCTGTTTACGAAACAGATGATGTTCCCTGTAACTATAGAATGCAATGTCGAGATCAATGGAAAAAAACAGTGAATCATGATGTTGAAATCCACTCCTGTCCCTGTGGTCACAAAAGATTACGGAAGCAGAAATTTACAATATAAAAGACAGAGATAAATGACACATACAATCAAGAATTGGAGACAGAATTATTTAATGGAATATCTTAACATAATTAACGTTATAATACTGAACATATTGTACTAGAGAGGCATGACCAATGCACAATAGAATAAAGCAATCGTCCTTTAAGATGAATCGTGACTGCCCGAGTAAACAGTCAAAATGTTCAGAAATATATGGCAATCATTTCTGTGACTGCACTATTAAAATATTGGCCAATACCATACAGACAATTTTGGATAGGAGAGTCTTAAGTGGTAGTGTCCCACAAGACCTGATAATTCCAAATTGGATGTCGATTCCAGTTGAAGTATATGAGTCTCTTGAGCAATTAATGTAAGCTGTAAGAACTTTGATCACAATCAAGGAAACAGAAATCAGAATGATACTGAGACTGACAGATTTTAAAAGTTTTTGATACTGAGCTGACAAAAATCAATTTGGAGAAAAATGAACTACAGCATATAAGACATTATAAGACAAAGGCTTTGATACCGGCCCCTTAAATAGTATTTCTATGTAAAACATATGACCCCCTGGCCGGTCTAATTTTGACCCAAGGGGCATAATTTGAACACCCTTGACAGAGGTCCACTCAGACAGTGCCACACACACCAAGCTTTGGTCCTTCTGGTTTAGATATGATTTTTTACCTAATTTGTTGCCACAACATTATTACTTCATTCACCACTACTAGGTAATAGAATTTAAGGTATTTTAAGTACATATTTAATAGGTAACGAAACTATAATCTTGTTCTTAACTTTGATTGTATCTTTCCACTGCTGCTTAACAAGATAAAGCTGTGTCACTTGTAGGCCTCATCCCTGTTATAGTTGTAATAATCCCTACAGAACTGGAGAAACTACTATTAGGATATCCCATGAATATTTGAAAGATACTGTTCCAAGATAAACACAGGCAACTTGTACTGCATATGTTCCAGTAGAGCTAAACATCATATAACAGTGGCACATGCATTATGGTGTTTATCATAGTCTTAAAGGGAATCAAAAACTTCATAAAAGACCCCCACCCCCAGGAGATGTCATCCCTTACAGTTTGCCCTACTTTCTGAATCAATCAAATGCTCCAATAAATTTATTGACCTGTAAAGATAATTTGTCGGTGATGCTCTGGACTATCCGTCTGGAGATGCACGGTTCAAATCCCAGCCAGGGCACTGGTTATTTCAGAAATGCTTTTCAGTGTTATAGTCCTATCTAGAGATGAACTGCTTAGAAACCCAAACATAATCTCGCATGTTTCAGCGTTATACAATAGGCCATAAAGGAACCAAGGTGTCTAGTCGTTTAGAGCTAGGGTCTGGTACCCAGATTCCCTTGTATCCGCATCGGTCTCTTCAACCTGTGCCTGTCGAGAGTCTTTGCAGTTTCACCTGAGGAGAAATCCTGGGGTTGACATGGACTATAAAAGAATAATGAATAAACAGAAAAAAGAGGTAATTGGTTTATTGCTTTTATTTAAGGTATTAGTTTATTTCCCAACAATGAAAGGATATTTATTTCAAAAAAAGCTTTTACTAGTACTTCAATGTTTTAATTGTGAAATCATTTACACAATTTGAATCTGTATGGTGTTAAATTAATAATGTACTTACCATTATGATATGTTAACATGTGTATCAAAAGGTATTTAAACAAGAGGGCCATGATGGCCCTATATCGCTCACCTGACTACCATTGGCTATAATACAAGGGCTCATGTTCAAATCAATTCACCTCCCTCTCCCACCCCCCCCCCCCCCCTCCCGGGAAGGGTCAATTTTGACCTGGGGGTCATGAGTTGAACAATCTTGGTAGGAGTCCAATAGGCATTTTTACATGCCAAATATCTAATCTCTAGGCCTTGTGGCTTCAGAGAAGATTTTTAAAGTTTTTCCTATATAAGCCTATGCAAAACCAAGTGACCCCCAGGGCGGGGTCAATTTGGCCCGAGGGTCATGATTTGAACAATCTTGCTACAGGTCCACTAGCAAATGCTACATGCCAAATATCTAAGCTGTAGGCCTTGTGGTTTCAGATAAGAAGATTTCTTTAAGTTTTCCCTACATAAGCCTATGCAAAACTAAGTGACCACCCGTGCAGGGTCAATTTTGACCCGGGGGTCATAGTTTGAACAATCTTGCTAGAGGTCCACTAGCCAATGCTACGTGCCAAATATCTAAGCTCTAGGCCTAGTGGTTTCAGAGAAGAAGATTTTTAAAGTTTTTTCTATATAAGCCTATGTAAAACTAAGTGACTCCCCCTACAGGGTCAATTTTGACCCCGGGGTCATAATTTGAACAATCTTGGTAGAGGTCTACTAGACAATGCTACATGCCAAATATCTAAGCTCAAGGCCTTGTGGTTTCAGAGAAGAAGATTTTTAAAGTTTTTCCTATATAAAGCCTATGCAAAACTAAGTGACCACCCGCGCGGAGTCAATTTTGACCCGGGGGTCATAATTTGAACAATCTTGGTAGAGGTCCACTAGACAATGCTACATGCCAAATATCTAAGCTCTAGGCCTTGTGGTTTCAGACAAGAAGATTTTTTAAGTTTTTCCTATTTGTTGCCATAGCAACCAGAGTTCTGCATGGAATAGAATTCTTTGAACAACTTTGATAGAGCTTCATGAAAGAAACATCCCTGCAAAGTTTCATCAACATTGGCCCAATGGTTTCAGAGGAGATGTTGTTTGAAGGAAATGGTGGATGGACGGACGGACGTACGACGTACGACGGACGCCGGACGGAATGCGATCCTAATAGCTCACTCTGGCATTTTGTGCCAGGTGAGCTAAAAACCATTAATTTTCTTCAAATGCCATTTCAAATGAGAAGATCCCTACTGTGAATACACAGGTCTGTCTGTACCCACTGTGAATACAGATCTGTCTGACACCCTGTGACCACATATCTCGCATTTCATTTCAACTATGCAAAGGAATGTGATATGTGGTCAGACCTGTATAATGACAGCAGGGGTCTTGGTAGGTGAGAAACTAGCTTCTATTTTTCATAAGCAGCTACTTCATATTGTTATAATACAAAAAAGTAGATAATTATGATGTACATATCTAATTAAATCAAAAGGGTTGAGAAATGAGAAATTTAGAAGAAAATGAGAGAAAAATGCTTGTACATGTGTATAAATATTTTTAACATTTATAGAGGTTAGAACATTGTTAATGCAGGAACCTAGAACAGTTGATTCTATGTTCCTGGTTAATGTAATACCTTGCCTAAGGTCACTACCAACATAACTATATACATAGAATTAGAACCCCTGGACCTTCAATCCTAGATGCATAAATAACAACAGCTGTCCCTCATAAGTGACAGTCTGTGTCCTCTCCATGTGCTAAACAATTGTGCCATATAATTTCAAAATCCTTCCGTGCATGACAGAGTTATCATGCATACAGGATTCCATTAGCTTTAAACTGTGCCAAATTAATTCAAAATCAACCAATGCATGACAATGTTACAGTCCGGACACGAATGTGTGCATATATACAGGATACACCATTACCTATAAATTATATGTATGACCTTGACCTTTGAGGTAAGAACATGGGTCTAGCAGATGACACGGCGTTTTGATGTGCTTAACATTTGTGCCAAGTTATGGACGCACATATGGACAGACAGTGCGATTTAAATACGCCCACTCTATGGGACATAAAACACTTTACTCCTGGGTCTCCAATAGCATTACTATTCAAAGTAAGTGGAAATAAAACTGTACATGTGATGAACACCAACCACTAAACATGACAGAACAGGAAATATATCCAATGGAGATATACTAATTACACCTGAAATATCAAAACAGAATAAAGGATAAAATCTAAAACACAAATTTCCTTAACATCTGTTTTATGAGGTATTCCATGCAAAAACATCCTGATCAAATTACTGCAAGGTTTCATTTCCCTACATCAAATACTTCTGGAGTATAATGAGAAATACAAATAGAAAATGAATCATTTTGGATAAATCACTTTTAGGTATTTTTGTAGGTACATTCATATTTATTTATTTATTTATTTATAATACACACAGAATTTGGTAAAGTTAGATGATACCTCGTAATTTCTTTTTTATTACCAGAACCAGGCATAGCTCACAATCTTTTTGAAAATGAATGTCAATTAATGTTCATTCATCAAGATTACCGAGAGCTATCACGTAACTAAAGCCTTGCATATTATTCTGAAATGTGTATCACTTGTTGGGCCTCATTGCCTTCATTGCTTCCTTATGTAGGCAAGACTTTGTAGCTCTGTTAAGAATTTTGTCTTAATTTTCACAACATCAAATTGTCAAGCTCATTAAACATATCATTTTAGTACGCTTCTTACATGTATTTGGAATTTCAAGGCCAGATAAGGTCTGATGTGTCATTTTCCTTCCTTTTTATGTATTGTCCCAGGGCAGGGCAGTGCAGGTCACAGGCTAAGTTGAACTCGTATGGGATGAAGGAAAAGACAAACAAATGTTTGAATGAAAACAGGGCATTTATTAAAATGCCATAAATAACAAATGTTTCAAATAGGAAAAACATATACTAGTAAACAACAAAGCATAAATGTTTACTTGAAATCCCATAACTGGAGGGCATTTATTAAAATGCCATAAATAACAAATGTTTCAAATAGGAAAAACATATACTAGTAAACAACAAAGCATAAATGTTTACTTGAAATCCCATAACTGGGTGGCAAAAAACCGCCGAATGAAAACAGGGCATTTATTAAAATGCCATAAATAACAAATGTTTCAAATAGGAAAAACATATACTAGTAAACAACAAAGCATAAATGTTTACTTGAAATCCCATAACTGGGTGGCAAAAAACCGCATATACTAGTACAACAAAAAAGTTAAAAACAAAACCAAAAGGCATAAATGTTCCATACATAATGAGGTTATGACTACCAATACTCGGAAAAAAGAAAAATTTACATAAAGAGTTTAAGGTGGAGGAATCTAAACTGACCTGGGAACTGAAAGTAGAGGAGGAGTGGGTGGAGGTGGAAAATGAAAAATTGGCGAGGGAACTTCCCATGCCAAAAATGTAAACAAGAATGGCTAGCTAGCCTGACGATTGGTTGAATACCATCACGTGACAAAACACTGCACGCTGATTGGAGCTTTACTATTTTTAGTCTAGGCTAAAAACTATGATGGTGCCGAAACACTACCGGAATTGTGTACAATGACATAAAGCCTTTTATGTTTGCATAAAATATCATTTATGTATTGTCCCAGGGCAGGGCAGTGCAGGTCACAGGCTAAGTTGAACTCGTATGGGATGAAGGAAAAGACAAACAAATGTTTGAATGAAAACATTAAAATGCCATAAATAACAAATGTTTCAAATAGGAAAAACATATACTAGTAAACAACAAAGCATAAATGTTTACTTGAAATCCCATAACTGGGTGGCAAAAAACCGCCAGAAGGAGAAAACCGCCGCCCAGGGAGACTAGACTGGGACCTTAACACGAGTTCAATAACCTGAGTGTAACTACTTGCATTATATAGTACGGACAACAAGTGGTAAACGTTATTATTGCACATAACGACCCCTGTTGAGGTAATCAAAATTTAGATTGACAAGCACAGCGAGGAGACTGTCTTGTTTGGGAACGGATACTGTATCTGCGGCCTTGAACCATCAGATTTCTATATACTAGAGAAAAAATTCAGTGCTGCTGCGGCCGAGAACCGTCAGATAGCATTTTAGACACGACAAGGTAGACATAACAATAAGCTAGTGCTGCTGCTGCCGTAAACGTGCAGAGAGTATTGAACATGACAATATATCAAAATAAGTGCTACGGCTTTAAACCGTCAGATAGCATTGAATCATGACAAGGTATCAAAATAAGTGCTGCTGCGGCCTTAAACGTGCAGAGAGCATGAAACATGACAAGATATCAAAAGAAGTGCTGCTGCGGCCTTAAACCGACAGAGAGCATTAAATATGACAAGATATCAAAATAAGTGCAGCTGCGGCCTTAAACCGTCAGATAGCATTAAACATGACAGGATATAAAATAAGTGCTGCTGCGGTCTTAAACCGTCAGATAGCATTAAACATGACAAGATATCAAAATAAGTGCTGCTGCGGCCTTAAACCGTCAGATAGCAGTCAACATGACAAGATATCAAAATATGTGCTGCGGCGGTCTTAAACCGTCAGATAGCATTAAACATGACAAGATAAAAAATAGTTGCTGCTGCGGCCTTAAACCGTCAGATAGCAGTCAACATGTCAAAATATCAAAATAAGTGCTGCTGCTGCCTTAAACCGTCAGATAGCATTAAAACATGACAAGATAAAAAATAATTGCTGCTGCGGCCTTAAACCGTCAGGGAGCGTGAGACATGACCAGACCTAACAATAAGTGTTGCTGCAGCCTTAAACAGGCAGACAGCATGAAACATAACAAGACATAAAATATAAGTGCTGCTGTGGTCTTACACCGTCAGATAGCATGAAACACAACAAGATATAAAAATAAGTGTTGCTGCTCTCAAATCTGTAGCCTTACACTGACAGATAGAGTAGTACATGTGAGTAACATATAAACATCGCATGTAGAGCTGTCATATAACTTAAATCAAAAGAAAACATATAAATAAATCGGTGGCTTGGCACCGGCAGATGTAAATGAACAAAGTTGGCACAGAGAAAAACGTACTGCGGCCTTGTACCGTCAGATATCATATGCAAAGTTTGTTGTTTTGTATTTTTTAAATATGAACAGGCAATGTCATTCAGTTTTGGTTTGTGGTTACAAAGTTCATTATTCAGTTTGCAAATAACTGTGTGAAATTTAATGAAGTTTTAGCCGAGTAACCGGGTTAAAGGTATTACTATTGTCTGTAACAAACTAAGAGTCTTGCACTGGAAGCGCAGGGGTACGGATGTATTTTAGGTAAGCTGAAGACTTCCAGCGGCCTAATTTTTTAATTTGAGCGATAGACATGTTATTGCGGTGTGCATGTGTAGCACCACCGATGCGAAAGGAGTGGGAAGTGAACCGAGTTGGGTCCAAACGAGATTCAATTACGCAAGCTCGCAGGACCGACCTGAAAAAAGCAGTACTGACTGAATGGCCTGAACGAAATCTGAATAACGGACCCTGTCCCTGTGGAGAAACTTTCCAGTAACGTAACAAAGCATGTACAGGACATAACCTTCTGCGTGTTTGTCTGGACAGTGGAATGATCGCTGTCTGACCTTGCGAGTGTTTGTAATGTCGTAAAGTTACTGAGATAGAGGATACGGTGGTCAGGTGGTAATGAAAAGAAATGTCATGCCGATTGATGACATTTTGAGAGCCTTTAGGGGATTTAGCAATTTCTCCAACTCGTAGAAGACCAAAAAATGCCATGAGGAACATGGCACGCAGGAGGACTCTATTGTAGTGCTCTGTCACGGTAGTTTTGAGAGCTGATATAATTTGCTGCACATTGTCAAGGGTAAATGGATACCGTTGGTCATTCTGCGTATGCCGCCGGAGGCTATGTAACAATTTTTTGATAACAAAAGATTCTGAGGGGTTGACCATATTATGGAGCTTATGTAGATAGGCTATCGCCGAAATGTAGGAGGTGATGGTAGAAGCCTTGAGCTTTCGAATATGACAGACGGCAATAAACTGAGCAAGTTGCTCAACGAAAACGGGGAGGATTGGGGAGTTTGGGTAATACGTCCCGTGAAAGTGTTGATAGTGTCGCAATGCATTTTTATAACTCGATTTAGTAGAGGGTGCTAGTGAAGATTCTAGAAGACAGTACACTGTCTGGTTCAGTGAAGCCGGAGCAAGTCCCCTGGTATTTCTGTGGGAGTCATGTCCATGTGTGGCGCCATGGCACGAAATTTCGTGATCTGTAAACGAGAAAGAAGGTCTGGTAATACATTGTATTGACCCGGAATATGTTCTGCATGTAGAAGTATGTTAAGCTTCATGCTTGCTAAAACTAAGCGACGGACCAAAGCCATAATGACCTCCACTTTGCACGTTTGTTGATTGATAATGTGGACAACAGCGGTATTGTCTGTATGTAAGACGATGCAGCGATTATGTAGCTTATGGCCCGAAATTTCTAAAGAGAGGACAATTGGTAATAGTTCCTTGAATGTAATATTGTACGGTAACCAAGTGTTGGACCAGGTTCCATAAAACCAATGGGACTGTAAAATGGCCCCATAGCCTATGGAACCCGAAGCATCGGTATGTAGATGCAGGTGATCAGAAGAAAGCCAACGTTGCTGAAGTAATAACTGTTTCCCATTAAAATGGTCAACAAATATTTTCCAGGCGCGAAGGACTTTTCTACTCTCTTTATTCAATGTAATCCTATGATGAGGCTTCGAAACTTTTTTAGTTAAGTCAGTGAGACGCCGCAAGAAACATCGGCCAGGGAGGACTACTTGACAACAAAAATTTAATAGGCCCAAAAGTGACTGTAGTTCTTTCAGCGTGATTTTGCGTGACCTTGAAACTAAAGCAAGTTGCGTTCTAAGTTTCTCCAACTTGTCTAGAGGCAAGCGGGCTTCCATTAAAATCGAATCTAACTCGAAGCCCATAAAAATGATAATCTGTGTGGAATGTTCAGTTTTTTCCGTTTTAATGGGAACCCCAATCTTAGCACAGAAAGCCAGAAACTTGTTAAGATTGTTCTGACAGATGGGTGAATCTGGAGGGCCAAGTATAAGGAAATCATCTAGGATGTGAACCATGTGGCGGATGTTTAAGATATTGACGGCAATGTAGTGTAAAGCCGAACTGAACTTTTCAAAAATTGCACAAGATGATGATGCCCCCATAGGTAGGCAAGTATCAATATAAAAGTTGCCTTGAAATTTGAAACCAAGTAAATGGTGATCAGTTGGGTGAATAGGAATTAAGCGAAAGGCCGACTCAATATCCGTTTTGCTGAATAATGTTCCAGGCCCTAGTTCTAGCAGTTTGTTAACAGCATCGTCAAAAGAACTGTAACTAACCTTAGAGAAATTTGGATCTATGAAATCATTGACTGAAGTGCCCTTGGGGTAACTAAGGTGGTGAATTAACCTGAACTGACCTGGAGATTTCTTGGGGACCAAACCAATAGGACTGATACGTAGCGCCGGTAAAGGCGAGGAAGCAAAAGGACCCTTTACACGCCCTGAGTCTAATTCGCTTTGAAGTTTTCTGAAGACTATGTCAGGGTGTTCAAGGCACGATTTGAGGTTGGGGGAGGCAGTAGCCAAGCGGGGTCCAATGTATCCGAGCTTAAAACCATGCGAAAAACCTTGAAGTAAGTACTCTGCCAGGGGGTAATTCGCAAGAAAAAGTGCCAATGTGTTGACCTGAATAGGGGTAACTACTGCATACTTACTTGGTGGATTTGTTGCTAGAGGCTGGTTTTGCAATGGATAGGGTTTTAGCTGCGTGTTCTTTACTGTTGAATGTGCAGTTGTACGCTGGATGGGATCCGCGGCAGAAACCGCAGACATGGGGGTGTTGACAATTTGATGAACGACACTGGGTGCGTTTGTTGTAATTCCAGCAGGTGTTCGCGAGGAAGCTTTTGGGTTTAGACTGGAATGTTGGTCCGTTGGTGTGACGGGGGGAACGAAAGAGCTGGGTTGGGGCCGGTTGAATTGAAGTGCAGGCCATTAACCAAAATTCGGTATGGATACGATCCCATGGGATAAGGACAGACTGGCGTAGCATGCGAAACTGCGTATCATAAAATAAAAAGGCCAAACCCGGCCAACGATGGGCAATGTCGCGAACAATCTCAGCATATTTCATGAGTTGTGGCGTTTCATGCGGGAATTTACTAGAGTAGACTGCCGTGAAACGAAGGAATGCGGCAGTCCACGCTTCAATAGAAGTGATTTTCTTGGAACGGGCAGATGGAGTGATGGACAAATTGGAATTGTTGTCCATCTGCAGTGTGTACTGGGGCGTGTGGGGCGTTAAAGTTGATGAAGGTAACAGTAGTGCCAAATCGATGAACTTATTGTTCCAAATATCTTGGCGTACGGATTTCTTAATTTGGTTGGCAATAGGTGTACTGATGGGCTCGGCAAACTGAACGACATTACCTGCAATAAGGTTATTGGCATGATGGGCGACAGTGTGTCGCACGTCTGGCAGGATGTCTTCCTCATCGTCAGAGGATGAAGAGCTGGATGTGTCTGTTGGCCCCTGGAGGCCAGAGGGCAAATGTTGGATACGAGTATCGTGTATTTGCCGTTGAATCGGTACATGTACATGCCCCGGTGGATAAACAATGTCATGTGGCATGTGATATTCCTGAAATGCAGGAGGAATATGACCATGTATCCGTCCTGTATGCTGTGGTAACTCACGATGTGCCGGTTGACGGCCAGTGCCAGTGGAGGTCACATTATCTGTGGTAGTATTTGTAGCTAGGCTACCACCAGTAACAGATCTCTGGTCAGTGTTATGTACTGGCTGCTGGCCGGTGGGAAGCGGATACTCATTGTTTGTGTCTGCACGTGATTGTTGACTACTGTGACTCTGGTCGTTGTTGTCTGTAGTATGACCAGCCTGTTGTTTTTTCGTACCTGAAGCACGTTCTGTGTGAAATATTGGCTGATTACCAAAGTTAGATGAATTTAAATTATTCACTGTTGGTGGAAAAGCTGGCTGACGCCCTGAATAAAGTACTGGTTCATTGTCAGCGTCTAGACCTTCATCAAGGTTCAAACGTGCACCTGGGATATTATGAGTAATATCGCGTGGTAAGCCATGTGGTCTAGAATCACCAAACTGATTTGTGTTCGCACCTTTTCGTTTAGGCGCCGAGGCCTGAACTTTCATTTTTTTTTTGAAGTCGAAACTGGAGGGCAGCAATGACATGACGACCTAGTCGCTGATTTTCTCTTCTTTGGTGGTTTCATCTAGAAAAAACAAACAACAGAGGTCACCAAATATGTAGAAAGGGCATGTAAACGAAACCCCTAGTGGCATTAATGACAGAAAAGGCATATAAACTAAGCCTTTTCTAGCCAGCCAAAACTTATTGTGGCTGAAGCAGATGAACTAACCCAATTGAGGCAGTCCGAAACATGCAGAAGCATGTAAAATAACCACTAAGAGGCAGGTGTTAGAGGACGCCGGGGCATGTAAACTAAACCCCTGATGTCCCGCCTCAGGTAGAGTAATCATAGGGCATGTAAACTAAACCCAATATGATACATAGTATATAACTGGGTCGAAATTGACCAGCTGGTTAAGTCTGAAGACTTATTGCAAACAGACTATGTAATGTACTGTATGCAAAGAAAAAGAACAAGTCAGGTTAAGGCCTCACTAGACTATACAACGCTAACGCACAAGTAAACTGTATGTGCACAATGTGTGAAGACCCCAGAAAAAGTATAAACGTTAACTAAGAAAAAGTATAAACTTTAACTATTTATAACTGTAACGGCAGTGTTGCCAGCATGAAAAATAAGAAACGTTAGCATACGTATCTTAAAAAGTGCAGATAGATTTCTTCAGGGCGGCGACCACAGCAGCTCTCACATTGCTAATGAGACGGAACTGTCCTGAGGTGGATAGATGACAACCATCTACTGCAAAATTTTCTTGTTTGCAAGCGGGCGACCAAAACCCCTTCATACGCCAGAGATATGAACGTCTGTGTGGTGAATGGTTAAGCATGTCCGAGAGTGAAAGGTTGAGCTCATCCACCCTTGTGTTGTACCAGTCCAGTGCTACCGGATACCTTGTATGAACCGAAGGCGGAACCCGATGCAGAATTTGAAGCACTATAACTTTTGGTACACCAACCACAAATAATAATGAGTCCACAAGATCCGAGATACGGTGGGCTACCCCTCGAGGAGACGTGTCGGGGCCGTAAATATCATTGGTGCCCACCAGCAGCACAAGAATATCTGGCTGAAAGTCCGACACAACTTGTAAATTATCCCGTAATATCTTGATGTTAGAATATTGAACAAGCGGGGGTCCTGTTAAGTTCAGGTCAAAACGCACAGAAGTGTCGTGTTTTATGAATTCACGAAGTCTTTTCACAAACGAATGACCAAACAGCTGTATTTTTGTCGCCCTGGGCGCAGCCATCTTGCATCCCGTTCCGAGACAAATCTCGCGAGATCACTGTTATGTAAATATTAAAATGCGCGGTCGCCACAAAGCTTTGCAAAGTCCACCTAATTGTACGAAAGAATGGGATCGCCGCCCCAAAAGAGAAAGTCTAAATGAAAATGTATATAACACAGAGGCCTAATGCATAAATGAATAACCTCTGAAAATTGTTCCAAGTGTATAAACACGAATTAAAATGAAAAATTGGCGAGGGAACTTCCCATGCCAAAAATGTAAACAAGAATGGCTAGCTAGCCTGACGATTGGTTGAATACCATCACGTGACAAAACACTGCACGCTGATTGGAGCTTTACTATTTTTAGTCTAGGCTAAAAACTATGATGGTGCCGAAACACTACCGGAATTGTGTACAATGACATAAAGCCTTTTATGTTTGCATAAAATATCATAAATATGTAAGTAGTGTGACCTTGATCATACAGCCACAGACTAGCATGTGATACAATATCGCATTGTTAGGAACAACTCAATTCAAAATGCATCAGTGCATGATGAATTGACAGCCTAACAATTCTCATGTGTTCATTTTTTTTACCTTTAATCAAATAACTTACCAGTGCAATGTACACTCAACCGGTTTAGAAACGCAAAAGTGGCAAAATATTTATTTTAATAGTGTTATCGTGTTTCAAATTTATTCAAATTTCATACACAACAAAAACAATATAAAATTGAATTCTTGTAAAAGTTTCAATAATTCATCGCAAAAATGACCTAAATGGAAATAAAAACAATAGCGTCATTCAAATACAAATGTTCAACAGGGGAAATATTTGCGTTTCTTAATCGGTTAAGTGTAGTTCCCATATATTTTGTTCTGGGGCATACCAGCCAAACACTACTACAAACCAAAGTTGTCTTTTATCACGTTTCTCTTCTGAAATGGGGAAAGCATTTATACAGAGTCATTGTCCTGAGGAAGTGTATTGGTCTGTCTGTTTCGGGAAAAAACATTTTTAGAATTTTACCAGTGCCCCACTGGGGCTTCATCACCAAGGTGATATTTTTTTCTTCAAGTTACTGTCATAAAGAACTTTATTGTTGTAAGATAGATTAAATCAGTACTACCACTTTCAAACAACAAAAATTCTTAAGTTTCTATATAGAATAATTATGTAAGAAAGGCACTAAGACCCCTGAAGAGCCTCATTTCTGTTAAAATCTAAACTCTAAATTTTCCGTTGTTAGAGAATACAAAGTTAATTATTTGTGCCAATCCAAATAAAATTCTGACAAGCATTTTCAGAAAAAAAGCGTTTTTAACGTTTCACCACCCCATTGGTGCCTCATCTCTGAGGGCCTCATTTCTAAAACAAATCATGAGGAAGTGTAGGGGGTGGATATTAGAATGAGTGATCATTTAATTATTTGAGCCACTTATAATTTAATTTTGATAACCAGTTTCATAGTAATGTTTTTTTTATGTTTTTATACTGAATATAGCAGAAAATAATTAAAGGGCAATAACTCTGGAGATACTTATCCAATATTGACGAAAGTTGTGTGTGCCGCAGCATTATGCTATTGCACACTTAATTCAAGTCTCATGAAATTATATATATTGGTTCTTGAGTTATGACTCCGGACGGACGGACGGACAATGCCAAAACAATATCCCTCCGCATCTGGCAGGGGAAAATTATATCAAAAATAAGAAATGACATCCTGTCTTTATGTTCACTTGTATTCAGGATTACCTTTCCTTAAGTGGCCACTTTGAAGTGTGAATATAATGAATATTGCCAGTAGTATGCGGGATAATTATTAAGAAATGGGAATAATACAGGTCTATAATTATATCCATACATACTTACAGGCAATTCTTCAAACATATTTTCTTGATTTTCTTCTCCTTCACTGTAAACATTTACACTACTTTCAAGGTATGTACAGAAAAGATATGTAAAAAAAACAAGAGGGTCAAGATGGCCTTTTATCGCTCACCTGGCTACCATTGGCTATAATAAAAGGTCATCAATAGCAGAAAGGGTCCATTTTGATCGGGGGCTCATCATTTTCCTCTCTATATAAGCCTATGTAAGATCAAGAGACCCATGGGCAGTCATGATTTGAACAATCTTGATAGAGGGTCACCATGCAGGTAATGTCACATACTAAAATTCTATGCTCTAGGCCTTATGGTTTCAGAGAAGAAGATTTTTGTATTTTTTCCTACATAAGCTTACATAACAACAAGTGACCCCTGGTTGGGGTCAATTTTAATTTGGGGGTCATAATTTGACTAATCTTGGTAGAGGTCCACTAAGTTATACCACATGCTAAATATCTAAGCTCTGGGCCTTGTGGTTTCAGAGAAGAAGATTTTTTAAGTTTTTGCTACATTAAGCCTATGTAAAAACAAGTGACCCCTGGGACGAGTCAATTTTGACCCAGGGGTCATAATTTGAACAATCTTGGTAGAGGTCAACTAGGTTATGCCACACGCTATATATCTAAGCTCTAGGCCTTGTGATTTCAGAGAAGAAGATTTTTAAAGTTTTGCTTATATAAGCCTTTGGAAAAATAATTGACCCCCGACAGGGTCAGTTTTGACCCGGTAGTCATAATCTTAACAACCTGTATACAGGTCCACTAGGTAATGCCACATGCCAAATATCTAAGCTTAATGTTTTCCTGTTCTTGAGAAGAAGATTTTTAAAGTTTGTATTTTCTGTTGCCATTGAGTTCTGCATGGAAAGGAATTTGAACAACCATGAAAGGACTTCATGCAAGGAACATCTCTGCCAAGTTATATCATCATTGGCCTAGTGGTTTCAGAGTGTGCCAGGTAAGCTAATAAGATTTTGAAATCAGGTGAAATTTTCCAAAAAAGAAAAAAAGAATAAAAAAAGTTTGCTGCATATTCTAAAGAATGAAAAGTTTGCTCCATTTGAATCTATCATTTTTGGAGCAACGGTGACTACCCAGTTACAGTTTTATATGCATTGCACATTGCTTCTAAATACCCAGAGCTTAGCGATCCCTTTTGAAAATTACTTTGAGAAAACAATATAGAAAACTGCGAACAGTAACTGTCAATTACTCGTTTTGGCTTCTACATAACTATACTTCATTTACATTGCACACATGGCACACCTCTGGTTGGAGTAGTTCATTAATTTACACCTATCAAAATGTCCTTGACAAGTTGAAGAAATTCTTTTCTCCAAAGAAATTGGTTGGTTTTTATTGAAACTCTGCCTTGTTGCCCTCCTTAAAGTTAACACTTGGCGACACATTCGGAGATTATAACCAAATATTTTATTGTCACAGTTAAGTTGTGTAATAAATCATAATTAAGCTACTGTTCTAGAAATAGCTTGTGGCAAACTCAATTTGACTAAAAATAACGATATCCAAGCAGGTCTCCTTGCATGCAACCTAGAGGTCAAGTTTCACGACCACAGACCGTTTTTCAAGTACAGAAAGTGGCTGGAAATCATTTTTTGGCCAAAGTGACCTTGCCCCAAGGTGCCCCAAATGTCACCACAAGGTAGATCTCCATGAAAGCAACCAATGCAAACCAATTTTCATTACAGCACTGGCCAAACTGAAGTTATTGGCCGGTAACCATTTTCTATTTTAAACCCCAGGGACCTTTACCTTGATCCAAAGAATTCCAATTGCAATCACAAGGTAGATCTCAATGAAAACAACCTAAAGACCAATTTTCATTAACCCCCCCTGCCCCCCCCCCCCCTGCCCCCCCCCTGCCCCCCCCATCCCCTGTCCCCTACCCCCCCACCGTCGGAAACCATTTTCTATTTTAAACCCCAGGGAACTTGACTTTGACACCAAGGGCCTCAAATGCAAAAATGCAAGGTAGATCTCCACAAGAGCAATAAACACACCTATTAGCAATACCACAGCACAGTCCAAACTGAAGTTATTGGCCGGAAACCATTTTTCCATTTTAACCACAGTGACATTGACCCCAGAGGCTCCAAATGCAATTCCAATGTAGTTCTATATAAGAGCAACATACAGATCGATTTTCGTTACCATAGCACTACCCAAACTGAAGTTATTAGCAGGAAACCGTTTTCATTGCTACTGCCACATGCTACTTGCCACTTGCCACTTACATTTAACTTGTATCAACACAAATATATTTTAAATATGAAATATTAAAAGGGTTACGTGAGGGTTTATTTAATCCTAATTATAGGATTAAATTAAAGCTATACTTTCAATCAAAATTACCCTGAAAAGCAAATCCGACACCAGTTGAAGGGTTCCAAAATTTTCAAAAATATGTTTGTTGGCAAATGGCAAGTAGCAAGTCGGTCAATAGCTATTCATAGCTAATGTTAATTGTATTGCCATACCGACAAGAAATAAATTTTGTATTGTATTGTATTGTATTGTAAGTGGCAAGTAGCATGTAATAATTAAAAGTGGCAAGCAGCAAATGGCAAAATATGTATTGACTAAAAAAGAAACATATTTGTTCTATAACTGCAATATTCTTAATCAATAAAAATATTTATAGCCTAATAAGAAAATTTTGAAACCCTTCAACTGGTGTGTTTTTTTTAGGATAAGACATACTTAGTTTGGTCACTCACAGACATACAATTTAAGGACTTTGTAATGGCGGACATTTGAAGTTGGGCGTGCACGTTACCCTTTGTCGTAGGATGTGACAAGTAGCAAGTGGCATGTCCCAACCCTATGGAACGCCAAATCTACATCTACTCAAATATTTGAAGAGGTCTTTAAATAATTGGAGAGCTCTCTAATTCAATTATTGATATCAAAAATTGATTTAAAGCGCGCAATAAATGAATTGAAGACCTCTCCAATTCAATTGAAGATATCAAAAATTAAGGTGTATTTCAGCTGTTTTTAAGAGCTCTGTAATTGAATTGAAGAGGTCTCTAATTGATTTGAAGACCTCTGTAATTGTTTTATAGCGCGCTACAAATTAAATTATAGAGGTCTTGAATTCAATTAGAGACCTCTCTAAATCAATTTGAGCGCGGTGAAATTCAATTTTAGATGTCTTGAATTCATACCAAATTTACATACACTCAAGTATTTGAAGAGGCCTTCAAATATTTGGAGAGCTCTGTAAAATATTTTGAGAGGTCTATAAATCAATTTTTGATATCAAAAATTCGTTTGTAGCGCGGTTTAAATCCACTAATTTGGAGACATCTATAATTCAATTGAAGAGGTCTCCATTTAAATTGTAGACCTCTATAATTGTTTTATAGCGCGCAAGAAATGAATTAATGATATCAAAAATTGATATTGAGAGGTCTATAATTGAATTGTACCGCGCTTCAATTGTTTTATTTGAGAGCTCTCTATTTCAAGGTTGTACATGGATTATATTGAAGCGCGGTACAAATGAATAAGAGACCTCTCTAAATCAATTTTTGATATCATTAATTCATTTCTTGCGTGCTGTAAAACAATTATAGAGGTCTACAATTTAATTGGAGACCTCTTCAATTGAATTATAGATGTCTCTAAATCAATGGATTTAAACCGCGCTACAAGCGAATTTTTGATGTCTTTAATTAATTTGTAGACCTCTCCAAACATTTTTCAGAGCTCTCCAAATATTTAAAGACCTCTTTAAATACTTTAGTATATGAAGATTTGGCATGTATTAACATCGATTTCAAGATATCTAAAATTGAATTTCACCGCGCTCAAATTGATTTAGAGAGGTCTCTAATTGAATTCAAGACCTCTATAAATTAATTTGTAGCGCACTATAAAACAATTACAGAGGTCTTCAAATCAATTAGAGACCTCTTCAATTCAATTACAGAGCTCTTAAAAACAGCTGAAATACACCTTAATTTTTGATATCTTCAATTGAATTGGAGAGGTCTTCAATTCATTTATTGCGCGCTTTAAATCAATTTTTGATATCAATAATTGAATTAGAGAGCTCTCCAATTATTTAAAGACCTCTCAATTACAATTTTTGCGCGCTGTAATTATTTGGAGATATCTCTAATTGAAATTGAGACCTCTAAAATTATTTGAAGAGCTCTCCAAATATTTAAAGACCTCTTCAAATATTTGAGTATATGTAGATTTGGCGTTCCATACAACCCGCATTCCATAATTTTGAGTTCATTGAACATATTATTTATGTTCGAGAATATATAATCTGCTAGATGTAGGGAGTGTTTGATATGGTGCTAAGCACATATTCTACTGTTCATAAGCTAAACAATTTTTAAACGAACACCCAAAGATAATCAGAAAAGATAATCAGAAAAGATAAAATGTGTGTCCAAAAGGGGAAGTAGCCTCTTTATTTAGTTGTCTAACACCATATACTCTCTAGTTGGAGGAAAGCTCTTCAAACCGGAAACAGCATGTTTAACAATTTTGGCGGAAAATTTTGTCATTGGTTTAAAAAAAACTTCTACCATGTCTACTGTCTGCTCAGTCAGCCCGGTTAGCTGAATCGGTAAAACATGAGACTTGTAATCGCGAGGTAGCGGGTTCGATTCCCGGGGTTGACCAACTAAAATTACTAACAGTCTTTCGGATAAGACAAAAACCGAGGTCCCATGTATGGGTGCTATACACCTGGCATGCTAAAAGAACCAGGGGTTCTGGAATTGGGACGCTTTCTGTATCTTGCACTGTCCTCCAAAACCTAAAATATCTAACCTCTTCTGGGGGCGTTGGTCATGTGGGAAACCGGTACCAAAGATAAACATTAATATACGATACGATACTCTGATACTGTCTGCGCAAGTTGCCAGTATGGTGACAGGGTTCTTCGCAGGAATAATTTAAAGAGTAGGGGCATTTTATGGGGGTGGGTATGGGAGGGGGGGTACCCACTTCCTAGCCCAACAAATTGTGCACCAGGGCTTTTTGTTATTCGCGTTAAGACGGACATCTATGTCATATCAGTTTGTAAAATCGGTCGGTCTTGCAGTCGAAATATTGAGGCTACCCCCGTCCGTGCGAAAATTTTAGTTTAAATCAGCATTTGTAGACCTCATTTCCTGCATCATAAGATCTTATTTACCAAGTTTCTTTGGGTAATTTATTTTAACAATTTAAACAAAAAATACTAAAATTTTCATTATTGATCAAAACAATCCCATTATTAATCATCATTCACAATCACATACAGGGGTTCCACTAGCCCTTGAAAGGTATATAATTGGAATTTGGCCATGTAACAGATTTGTTTGAAACTTTAACATCTGATCATTTACATTCATTTAATGTTCACTTAGCGCTTAATTCAAGTAAGATTTTCACTGGAGGTATTTTTTAAAATTTGATTTCCCTATCCTGGTTGCCCAACCAAGATAGAGTTATTTTATCATAAGTATTAAATTGATATACATACTTTGCCTACAGAAAGATATAAATATAAGACCTATTATATTATATTTGTGAAATATTTGCATTAAATATTATATATTTAGATGGAATTCATTAGAAATTCAAGTTTGAAAAGATATTATTACCTCCCTTTACCTATCTTGGGTGCGCATTGGAAATAAATCAATTCAGAAGCTACACATAGGTTTAAAACTTGCTTTTTGGTTCAGAATGTTAAAATATTTGTATATCTATCCAATTCAAATGTAAAAGTAGAAATTATATTGAAATAAAAAAGAAATACTCAATGTTTTAAATACTTTCATATTAAAGTTAATAAAATGTAAATTTCTGATAGGGATCTAACTCTATGTAATGGGTCTTTTTATTCATTAATTGAATCTCTAACAGATTATACAAAGAGTAAAAATTGTCATAAAATGTTGCTTAAAAGTAATTGACCACCTTTGAAAGTTAAGGGTCACTGACCCTTGGGCATGAAATTTGGAGGGTCATTTTGAAATTATCAGGGGTCAGGGTCTATAAGTTGTATAATGTGACAGGGTTCCCTCGGGTCAATTTTAGGTTGTGCAACTGGCTCAAAAGTTGGAGCAACTAGTCTGCAAAGACTACAGAACACCTTGGAGGAGTGAGGAAACATGTCACTTTGAGTTATGGTTTTATAGCCGACTGTAAGACACAGATCTAATTGATACAACATTTATTTCCAACAAAATTTAAAATTTTCAGGAGCCAAGGTGAGACTTTTGAGGATTCTGGCATGGGTCATATTCCAGGCTTGCATATCATATTTTTTATGTTTCTGTTCTTTAGCTTTTACATGCTCAAAAACGAAAAATAACAGTTGGCATTCCCCGTTATTCACATATTTTCGCGACCTGATATGTTTATGAATTAATTTTCGTTTACTAATATTTCTGCGATTATCGAGTTTTAAACAGTTTTTATTAAATCAAAATATGTCCAAATGTATGTTCAAGGTCTATAAATAATTATTATTAAGTATTCATAAATACTGAAGCAATTGGATTGCGCCGAATTTTGTCAAAGACATAAACATGTAGAGGAAAAAAGTACGTCCAGAAAAATTTGCTGACTGGTTCATTGCATTTATTAATCTTTGGTACCGGGCGAGGATTTATGTCCGAGAATGTCGAATAATTTTTTATTTCTGACAATATGTAAATAACAAAGAGACATGTCAAAAATCTAGCATCGCTAATTTGATCCGTGTTACAAACAACGTAATTAATACTCTAGCCGAGGTCTATAATTTAGTTTTATGATTGTTACCAATTAACACCTTTGATAACTACCGAGACGGCCACATGTTCGTTGGCAGGTAGTGTTTAATTAGCCCCGCCTTCTTTCGTGTACTAACCAACAGACGACGATCGATTTTTGATTGACATGGCGAAATTGCCGTCAATGAGTCCCAACTATCATTCAATGAGACCTTATTTGTACAGGAAAAAAAACGCGAAGGTCATCAATTCAATACTGCATACAATAATTGGCTAATAACTTGTAAAATCGGTTTGCCTTCAGAGTCGAAATAGTTAGACTCTAACTGAACATGCTAGAAACATTGCCAAATCGGACTTATATATAGGCCATATCAAGTTTTAGTTGAATATAATGTAGGTATTTTCAGGGGAAAACCAGCTGAAAAAATGAACTTTCAAAGCAATGCATTAAATATTTCTTGGTATCTTTTCTTAAAGTTAAGCCCGATTTAGCAATGAAAGCTCTTCTCTATAAATCCAAACGGCCTGGAATATCTACTGGTGTCGATCAACAAGGCAATAATTGGCGGTTTTGCTTGACGTCATACTGGCCAGTTAACTTATTGGATTTTAAGATTGCGTTCATTTCTTCATTCAGTTTTTTTTAGGTGAAAACTCGGTCTTTACCGTAGACTCATATGCATGTTTAAATTTAATTGATAATCTTGTGTTCTTACGTGCCCAACGAATATCTTACGGAGATGTCTCTACAGGTATTTGCACATCATAGTGAGACATAGAAGGCAAAAAGTCTAAATTGTCAACCTGTCAAAGCAAAGTGGAAATAGTGCGACTAGTAGATCTGTAAAACTGTTTCACCTGAATAATATTTTTAGCGCAACTATTAGAAGAATAAAGTAATATTTAAACATTTAACTATTAAGTTAGATAACTCCTGACTGAATATACTACAAACTATGGCCCTTGTTGAACTTCGTAACTATGGTTAAAGTTTTGTGTGCAAGATACCACTATGCACATATCTTAGTAGCCACTTATGATATTGATTTGAAACTCCATTAATGTCTTCAGGGGTGTCAGATTGTTAAGTTAGATAACTCTTGTATGAATTAAATTCAAATGATGCCCCTTGTTTGACTTAGAAAGTTTGGTTAAAGTTTTGCATGCAAGGTACTATCATGCACATACTCCAGTCCCCACTTATGGGAGTCAGTTGAAACTTACCAATAGTGTTCAGGGGTATTAAGTTAGATAACTCCTGACTGAATTTACTACAAATTATGGCCCTTGTTGAACTTAGAAACTTTGGTAAAAGTTCCGCGTGCAAGGTACTACCATGCACATACTTCCGTAACCACTTATGGGAGTTACTTGAAACTTTGCAAAAGTGTTCAGGTGTATCAAACAATTAAGTTACATAGATAGGTTTTGACCTTATTTTATGATTACAGTTTTTTAGTTTGTACTGAGAGAGTTAACAGAATTTTGTTTTGTTTTAGTGGCAAGCACTGAGAATAGTTGAGCGTGCTGTCATGAGACAGCTGCTCTTGTTTACTAATGCTGTTTATTACCAGGTTTTTCAGGAAGCAACACGTGTCAGGTACCAAAAACAAGATGCATTTCTGACACTTTGAAGCACATCCATTATAAATTCTGACAGAAGTTTGTTACCAATAGAGAGCTATAATTATTCTTTCCTCAGAGCAAGCCGACAGCACATTGTGTTCATGCGTAGACTAACAAGCATGTTTAAGCGAATACATTTCCCGGTTATGACAATCCATGTTGGAAGACTATACAAACTGCATCAGCATCTCATAATTTTGTCTTGTAAGTCACACGTATACTTGTCTACAGCAAGAGTGCCTGTAAGAAAGCATTCAGCATTCTCAAACAAATCATATTGTGAGTGCAATTCTTCAAGATTAAATGAATCATTGGTAAAAACACTGAAAACTAAAAAAATTAGGACAGACGTCTTGAAGGGAAGTGTAAGGCTTTTGCATGATGACATTTCCGATAAAGGTGAAAACAGTTCAGGAAACGTAGATGCTAATTTAGAAGATAAATTAGAAGATTCAGTATTGGAAGATGAATTAGGAGTTAAAGTAATGGAAGATGAATTAGAAGATAATGTATTTGAACATGAACTAGACCATAAAATAATTGAAGAAGATGGTTTAGATGAATTAGATTCCTTAGAACATACTGCAAGGGAACGGAAACAAAGGTCAAAGACACCTAATTTACATACAAGTGAAAGTAGTGCTTCAAAAAATAGTGCAGTATTATCCAGTGAAACAGATTATGAGGAAAGTGGAATAGGTAAAGATGTTGACCTGAAAGAAACTGATGAACAAAATGAGAATAAGGAGGCTAAAGAAGCTTTGGTTAGTAATGGGAGAAATGGACATGATGAATGGAACATAGTAAAGTTTATGACGGATTCAGGTATGCTGTATGAAATCGGACATACTGGTTATCTCACGCTGTGTCCAAAGTTTGGGAAGCTTGCCATGAAGAAGAAGAATAAGAAGAAAGAAGACAGACTGTATATTAACTCAACTTCAGGTATAGTACTTGTGTTTTATTTATTATCATGACTTGTTTTAGAATGAGACATACACATGGTTAATTAATTTACATCTTTATTTGTGAAAGAATGACATTTAAGTTTGTAAATAGATTTAGCTCTATATCATGTATATTCCAGTTTCAAGATGCAAAATTTAGGCTTTATGGGCAACGGACCATCACATTTTGTCACATATGCATATTTTCTAAAGTATTTTGTGCCTTGCATGCATATTGACTACTGTAAAAGTTGTTTTTTCGAGGTTTTTATTTTCGTGAATGAAGCACTTTACAGATTCATCACTAAAATCAGTGATTATGATATATTATATAAATAGTGCTTGCTCTCTAAAAGAAGAGATTGTTGAGGTCTCCCTTAAGTTGCATCGACTTGATTTGAACCCGAGACCTCTGGGTTAGGAGTGTAACAATTTACCCTTACAACATGTACACTATGTGGGTTGATATAAATCATCTTCATGCATACTGTAAGCCGATTAATTTTTGCGCCAATTAATGTTCATGTTTTGCCAATGTCGGACTGATTCATGAATATTTAAATTTGCGTTTTTAGAAAACAATGAAAAAGTATAAAGTAAGGATAAATTATTCACGTATTTTGAAGTTTGCAGAAAACTGGCCTCGGTGAACGTAGCGAAAATTAATTACACACAAAAATTAGTTGCTTTACAGGAGGGATCATTATACTGCTGGTGTATGTTTCAGGTTACTTTTACTGCAGACACTGTGGATGCAGTGGAAACTGGGCCCAGCTAAAAGATAACATTGAGTACATAAAGACAGTAAAGGCAACCAGGTGATAAAAGAAACTTTCACTTTTCCGATAATTGTTTTGAACATTAATTTTGTAAGGTGTTACGGTACCTTGTATAACCTGCAGAATAGTACAGGTAAAATGGCGGAACAGCATGAAAAGGCATGAAGTTTTTCCCCATACAAGCAAAACTTCTACAATATGAAAGGTCCACATACGTATTAAGATGTGACCGCATCAAACATTTCACAATGAGTACAATACTTGGCTGTCTGTTACTTAAAAGATTCAGAAAACTTTACAAAAGACTCGAAATCACGGCAGAATTTGAAGAAAAAAAAATGAATTGCAAAACTGCATGTTTTAAAGTACCAGATAGTCATATTAACATTTCAGGTAATGGACAATTTCAAAGTGTTGTCAATATATTTCAGACGGTATGAATGCTTCAAAAACATTCCTGACGTGGGGAGAGAAACAGATGAGATACCTCATCCAGTTAGACGGCAGCTTGGTGGGGCACAGGATTTCTCTGATATGACAGATGAAACTTTTGATACAGTTATGTCTATGTTTGAATGGCATGTAAGTTGTGTTCTACAGTGATTCAATCATATAAATCATAAAGTGCTAGGCATAATATACTGTAAATTAAGTATTTATGGGTGACGGAAATTTCGCGATTTGTGAGCAGATGGACTTGTGACTGTGTAAATTTTAGATTCACGAAAGGAGACATTCTTTAATAGTAAATCTGTGTGAAATGAATCTTTTGCAAGGTTTTTAAATCAGCGGAGTGGGAAATTCGTGAAAATATTGAAAATTAAACCATTGCAATATTACCGAATTTACAGTAGACAATGTTTCAGTAGATATTTCTGGATATATTCTTTTCTTGTACAGTAACATTTAATCCTTCATTCCCTATATATCTATATTGAATTGTCCCATCTTATGTTCACTTTTAGCCTATCAGAAAACCTGAAATCTTGTAGAAAAGTTTGATAATCTATTTTGGTCTTTGAAATATAAATTTACAATTACTTCCTTCAGGGCATTGAGAAGAAAACATTTATAGCTTATGGGGTAAAGTACAAGGCCAGCAACAATGAATACACGGTTATATTTCCAACGTATTCGCCAACAACTGACAGTGTCACATCAGTGAATGTATACACAGGGAAACTTACAGAAGACGGTGATATCAAAACTGATCCAGTACATAGCTACCCAAGGTATGGAAATTAATCTGTTTAGTTTAAACTAAGCAAATTTTCTTTTTCAGAATAAGTTATGAAGGGGATTTGGGTTTGTGCCTACAACCTTTGCTTCTCCCCCTATCTATCACAGAAGTTCATGAAGAAATAAGTCAGATAGTTTAAAGAGTGCAAGTTCTTGCAGGTGTTAAGTTGGGGTCTCAGCATGCATCCCTGCAGCAACAGGAGATTGGCCTTTGTAAAACTGCCAAATTAAAAACGTATTTAGTTTCACAGTTACTTTTGGTGAATGACCATCTTTGTGGTTAGTGGTTAGACTAGAGTTGCTGACTTGAAAGCACTATGACCTCTCACTGGTACTGATACATTGTTTCTTATTGTGGGGGGGGGAGGTTGCCATCAGTTTTGTTGGCAAGATCATACAAACCTGAAGTGCAAGTCAAAGGAAACTCTGGTATCAAACCTTTGGCCTCTGGGTTGCTGCACAAGTACTGATACATGTGAAACACTATAACCACCTGTATGGTATTGATACATTGTTTCTTATTACAGAGGAAAGGTTGCCCATCTGTTCGGCTGGCAGGATGGTAAAAACCTGAGGCAGGAGTCAAAGGAAACTCTGGTTATCACAACCTCTGAGGCTGACGCCATGGCGGTCTGGCAGGCCACTGGCTTCGTAGCACTGTCACTGAAAAACATCTCTCAGCTTCCGCATGAGGTCAGTATTTTTATAAAGAGTCTGAAAAAGGTACAGGATTCTTATTTAATGAAGGTAATCAACCTGGACAGAAGGAACAACTTTTTGGCATTGGAGCCAATTGATGGATTGAGTTATGTTTGACTTTAGTTGTCTTGCCCTAGGACACACCTCGAGTGGTTTGACTTGGTTTTGAACCTTGGGTTTCTTGTTTGACTATGTATGAAACCTTGGGTCTCTGGGATGCTGTACAAACGCTGAGGCATATACGTCACTTAGGCATATACGTCACTGAGGCATATACGTCACTGAGGCATATACGTCACTTAGGCATATACGTCACTTAGGAATATACGTCACTTAGGCATATACGTCACTGAGGCATATACGCCACTGAGGCATATACGCCACTGAGGCATATACGTCACTGAGGCATATACGTCACTGAGGCTTATACGTCACTGAGGCATATACGTCACTTAGGCATATACGTCACTGAGGCCATTAAAGTTATGTCGTCAGCAATATGAAAAAGCTGATAAATTTATTCAATTATCCCTGTTTACTGTAATAGTCTGTAATAGGTGGGTTTTTTTTCACCGTTAATTTTCGCGAATGAAGCACTTTGTGAATTCATCAAACTTACAAACACAGTATATATATAAAAATATTGCTTGCTTGCAAATTCAAAAAGTGAAAAATAAACAGAAAATTGAAAAATCAGGAAATAAAGATGTTGTGGATATGGAGACTTGTACAGTATGTTTGGATCATTTGATCATTCTGTTTCATACTTTGCAAAAGTATTTTCAGAGTGGTTGCTAAAGAAATTGTTGTAAAAATTTATTTCTGTAAATATTACAGAGTTTGCCACACCTTGAGGACTTCTCAAAGATCATTTTATGGTTGGGCTCTGATGTGAAGGCATGGGATAATACCAAAATCTTTGCCAAGAAACTCGGTGATAAAAGATGTTATGTGTTCAGGTAAGAATGGCAATGAAATGTGAGGTGTTAAAGGAAGAATGGTAATTACTTTACAAACATGAAGAGGATGTTAATTACAAATCAAGTTAAACCAAGAAAGTAACTGTGGACAAATGGTTTAACTCACCTGTGAGTTCACAGTTTATTTAAGTTTTTAACTCACCTGGCACTTTGCTTCCGGTGAGTTCTTATAGCAACTTCTGACTTCCTTAACAACCAGTGTCTTTCTTAACAACCATTGACAGATAACTGAGAGACTGTTGAAGAAAGATGTTTATTCCCACTCAAAAGTAAAAGAATTACACTGCAACCCCGTTAGGTTAATGCAAATGGGTCATAAATGGTCAGACCAGGTTATAAGGAGACTCTTTTATAAGTGGCGAAATGTTCATCGTACAGCGTTGTTGTGTTTCAAAACGCTAATTATGAAATAACATCCCACCCACCTTAACCAAATTAAAGCATATTGATGTTTAGCACGCATCATGTTTTTATGAAATCGAGAGGTTAAATTGTTGAAAATAATGATTCTATGTAAAATAAATTAGTTAATTAAGCACCTGAAAAGGAGTTAAATGTATAAAATGAGAAATTCTAAAGTAAATATTTGCAAGTTTATTGAAAACGAAAGTACATCCATTTTCCGAAAATGATGGCTAAAGTGAAACGGTACCCGCTTTTTTTGGTTTATAAAACAAACAATATACAGTTTTGTATATTGATTTATTTAGAGTTCAGGTTAGCCTGCAATCAAAGATGCGCAAACAAAAATTAATTCACATTGAATTTAGAAGTTATTGTCTTAAATAGAAACAAAAAGGTCAGCTTGTGAATAAGAGGTGTTCAACAAAAATACCAGTAAGCCGTAATTGTTTTAACACTTCTTTGTTTATAGTAGGCCTGAAACCAGACAAGTGACAAAGATCAATTAACTACCTGCCATGTGTGTTTATTTACGTTTATCTGAACATTTGTTCCTGGTATTAGAGGACAATGCTTTTTTTGACAGATACGATTTTGGTCAATCCCAGAAAATTATTTGGGAGCCAAGACCCAAGCGCAGTGTCCACGGGATCCGTGTTATTAAACTAACATTTTCATCGACTTACAAACTTAGTAAATGCTATGGATAAAACACCAGTTAGGTTTTAATGCTAAATCTGCACATACACTCAACGCGGTATTAGCAAAATTGGCCAAATAAGTTGCAAAATATTCTATTTTAACAGTGTTCATCGTGTCTTCACCAAATTTATTCAAATTTTGTACACAATAAACACAATATTAAAAGTTCAATAACCAGCCAAATTGTCCTTGGTACCTTTTGGATTAAGGCCCTTCAATTATGCAAAATTGGCCAAATTAACTTTGTCCCTCCTCTGATTCAAACAGTTTTCATCCGATCTTCACCAAACTTGGTGGAAATATTTGTGGGCATAATATTATTATTTAGGCCGAGTTCAATAACCAGCCAAATCGCCCTAGGCACTTGGATTATGGCCCTTGAATTATTGAAAAATGATGAAATTAGCCTTCTCAGCTCTATAGTTCAAAAAGGCTTTACAAACCTATGAACTGCTGGATACTGAGTTACCCCTCTCTGTTGAGCGTATTTTGTGACAGTTTGGCACTCTTGGTTTTATATTAAGTACACCTATATTAAACAGTCACTTGGTTTATACTAATTTATTTATTCTCAGTTGCGAAACAAGTTCTTACAACTTAAATTAATCACTCTCGGGACTAATTCCAGATTGAACCAATTCGAAGAGAGAGAGGCAATTTAGAAATTTCTGTGTCTTGCCTAAGGACACATATGCCATTGCATTGATAAGGATCAAACCCTAGACCCTTTGACACAAGTCGAATGCAACAAGTGGCCATTTTGGATGCATCCTTTGAAAGGCTGCTGAAGAGAGGGTTTATGGTATTAACTTTTGGCATCTTCTACAGTGTAGTATTTGCAAAACTTTGTATGTCTTCAATATTTTTCAGACCTACAGTGTTAAAGTATATGCCGCTGGAAGTGTTGCAAATGGGGGATTGCATTCAAGATGTTCTGTTTTTCCCCAAGTTAATGAGTCATAATTCTATAGTCACATTTGGGGATGTCAGACAGGAGGTGTTCTCAGAGTTCGCTCACTTTAAACAAGTGGCAGGAGTACAGGTAAGTTGATGTTTAAAAATATTATTGGGACTCTGAGGTTGCAGGTATGAATCCTGTGAGCGGCATTTTGACACGGACCTCCATAATTTCATCTTTTGGGCAGAACAGGAAATACAATGTAGGCATTATTAAAAGTTGCAAAGACCTAGGTCTAGAAGCAATGCAGAATAAGTAACTTACTGTAAATTGGGATAGTTTCTATTGACACAAATTTTGTTTTGATTTGACAGCAAACAAACTTTTTGAAAATTTTTTACTCAGAACAGTTGATTGCCAATTTTCCAACCATTTTCAATAAGAAACAGAATCTTTTTGGTTATTTGCGTGAAAGTTGGCAATATAACTTTTGTCCTTCGTAATATTTGTGGTCTGAAATATTTGCCAAGTAATGACCTAAATTCCTAGACCTGAAGTATGATCTGTTTGGTGTGTGCATAAAACAAGATGGGCAAATTTCTTTCATGTCGTTATTTTCAATTTCAGTGGAAAAGATACAAGAAATTGAATGCACTGTTGAAAGGTCACCGTAGAGGAGAGTTGACGATATTGACGGGTCCTACAGGGTCGGGAAAGACCACATTTATGTCTGAGTATTCTCTAGATCTGTGCATGCAAGGGGTAAGAGTCTGCACCAGTTAATTTTATATACTATTTCTGAATCTATATACCCTGCTGAAGGCGCTAGTGGACTTAAACTGATGAAATTTGAAAAGTTTGGGAGTTTTGTCAGGTAAAACAAAAACTCCCAAAATGTTCAAATTTTGCTAGGTAAATGTGCATGGGAGTCATACTGGGGTCTTGGCAAGTTCACAAGGGGAGAATATATCTACATGTAACAAGTGAATAAATGAATGAAATTTTATGGCACATCAACTTCCAAGGTCATTATAGCATGCGTTCAAATCTGTAAAACTTACATCAAAATGTAATATGCATGAATGTTGAAACTATGTTTATCGCACTGACGTGTGGCCACGTCCTTGGTGGTTTGAGTCGCCACTTGCATGGGGATTTACAATGTCTCCAAGGACCTTGCCTTACCAAGCCCGTTTAGTCACCTTTGACGATGCACTTAACTAATGAATTATTGAATTGTGTGACAAAGAGCAGAACTTTTGCGTAGGGGTTTTAATTTTCACTTGTCTTAAACTTGAAAAAGAAGTACATGGGAAAAGTATTTATTGAATGATTTATTGAAATTTTCGAATTTCAGGTCAACACACTTTGGGGAAGTTTTGAGATAAGCAATGTTAGATTGATTAAAATGATGATGAATCAGTTTGCTGGGTAAGTTAAAAGTAAAATGATGATGCTGGAGTTTACTGGGTTAGTTAAAACAACATCTCCATAACCACTGGGCCAATTTCAATCAAACTTCACAGGATTGTTCCTTGGATTGTCATCTACCAAACTTCATTAAACAGTGAGCTTGACTGCATAAAATGGCCTGCAGAGCTAGAAATAGAAAAGCTTTCAACATAAATTTCTATAACCACTGGGCCAGTTTCAACCCCATTTTCAACCAAACTTCATAGGATTATCACTTGGATGGTCTTTTATCAAAGTTGCTCACAGAACTCTGCAGCAATGCAAAATTGTTTTGTTTATCATCTGAAATTGCGCAGATCTGATCACATAATTGTTCTCTGTTTTCTCATCTGAGTGATATAGGGCCATTATGGCCCTTTTGTTTTTCCGTTGCAACATGACGTAACAAATCGGAAATGATGTTACAGCGTGAGTGTGTTAGAAGTATTCTATATTTTGTAGATAAAATTACCATCATGCACCTGTTTACATCCTGATGTTCTGTTTTATTGCAGGAAGAGCATTTCTAAGCACCTGAATGAGTTTGATGAAATAGCCGACGGTTTCTCGGGCCTTCCGCTGTACTTCATGATGTACTACGGCCAGGAAAAACTGAAGAATGTACTGGAGGTGAGACAGTTAGATAAGTGCTAAATACAAAGGCTAGATAATGATAGTGCCTGATTTTGTAACTTGTAGACTTTGATCACCATCTGCATTCATGCATTTAGAGTTTTTGTGTACTAATTGTATCTCCCCACCCTTCCTTCTGCACACTAGGCAAGGTAGTGTGATATACTGTTGTTTCGATGTGAGGATATCACAAACAATATCGGATCTATAACTAGAGAAGGGTTCATTGCATGACCCCTTTATTTTAGAAGGGTTGTTAGTCATGATTAGATGGCCCTTATTTAATTTGGGCTTAGTTCTGTAAAAGGTTATGATCACATGTTCTCTTTATAGGCAACTACTATTGTACATACTCGGTTAAATATTCATTTTGCTACTCATTAAACAGTAAATTGTTTTTTTCAGATTTGCTAGTGAAATTGGTTGATATATTTAGATAAGGTCAAATCCAGTCCGCTGTTTGATGTGTTGTTCCTTTTATTTCACTTGTTTGTTGTAAATTTGAAAGCACTTCAGTTCTGTTTTACATAGCAAGATGAAAGAGTATTTACCTTTTAAAAAAACAAGCTCGTTTCCTGTTTCCTCTTGCAGGCAATGTCTCATGCAGTATATATACATGACATAGGTCATGTGGTTGTGGATAATCTACAGTTCATGATGGGAATGGACTTCACTGAGAAGAATAGGTTCTTTAAACAGGACCAGATTGTATCTGAATTCAGAAATTTCGCCACTGAGAAAAATTGTCATGTGACCTTAATTATTCACCCTAGAAAGGTAAGAAACTTTCATACCTGTACAGAAATGTTTGGGGAGTAAACAAAGTATTTAGAGGATGTACCATTCAAAATTAAACAAATTGGCTACATTGGTATGTAAGATTGTCCAGTGCTATTGAATTCAGGGATTATGTTACATGGGTAATAGTAGATGAAATAATTAGAAAAACGAGAATTTTTGTTGAACCCACTCATGGCAAGCTGGACATAGTTTAGAGTACCCTTGCTTGAAATAATTTGGGTAACTTGCAGGCTTGTGTCTGGACATTTAGTCATTATTTTGTACAGTATTATTGTCACCTACCATAGATTTTAAAACATTGTCCCAGTCCAGTGGTCAAGTTCTAAGACTTCTTGTATACCACTGTAACTGTTTATAGCTGCAATATCGACAGTTTGAGCTAGCCCACATCCTTCACATTAGAAAGATGGCATTTTCTTGTAGAAAGTAAGAGGTAAGTTACTACCAACCTATGTGAAAGTGTTTATTATAGTGTCACCCCTACTTAAGGGCCAGCCATTTCTGACTTCTGAGACACCGTTCTGAGCACATTTACCTCAGGAATCCTACCCTTTAATGCCAGGCACCAGGCAGGTAGGCATATGGTAGCTATTATTTTACTAGCTGGCAGCTCACCAACTGGCCATATCAGAACGGACCTCTGCTGGGATTCGAACTTTCAACCTTCTGCTCCCAAGGTGGATGCCAAAACCAAGGGAGAGGGTATACAACATCTGTAACTATGTAGATGCAATAAATTGCCTGCAGTTGATGGGGCTTCTATGGTGCTGAAAATATTTCACAATATTTTGTTGTCGCCCCACAAAGCAGCTAGTGGAAACATCCCATCCATCAGTCTTCCTGTCAAATGACTGTTTTCACCCTTTTCATCTTTATTGGCCATAGTATTGTTATGTAACATTAAAAACTCCTTTATAATTGCAGTTCTGGGCTATAATTCAGTGTGGTCATTGTGAAAGGTTATATGACTCTAAAAATTGCTATTATTGCAAAAAATATGTTTTTGAATGTTGTTTTTGACAGATTTTTATGCAGAAGTCACAATTTCTTTTTTACTTTATAAAACAGTTTTTTTCTTCAGCTGGTGTCAGATTTGTTTTATGGAACAGTCTTGTCAAGAAAAGATATCTCTTAACACCTCAGATTCCAAAATTTACTTAAAATTGTTTTTATTGAATTTTATATGTAAGATTTAATTATAGACATGTAGACCTGTGTGACCTTTAACATGTTGAAAAAAAGCAATGGAAATTAATAATAATATTTTAATACTTTTAAAGTGAAACAGTAATATTCAACAATACAGTCAATGTTGACTTGTGCTTTCACAAGAGTTAAAGTTGAAAATATCCATATTCTAACATGTACATACTTTATTAAACTATGTACAGGCTACAGATACTATTATATTTTTTTTAAAAAGGGGGTGGTAAAAAGTGCTGGATTGCGTAGGTGGAGCTTATGGGTTTCCCCACAGTATTATATTGAAGTGATTTTCAAATTGTGATACGAAGTATCCACCTTACTAGGCCAGCACACTATCGTAGATGAAGTTTTCCAATATAAAACCTAGCTTGTGAACCTGTGTGAAGCGTATGCTACTACTATGCACAAGAACTAGTGATGTAGTACACATAAAAAGCAGACTATTGGTAAACAGTGTGCTTTGAGCCATGACAGCTGTTCTAAATATAGTATATTTCAATTTATTCACCACTTGAGCTGTTATTTCTATGGGTTTAATTTAACCCATACGCTGCAAGTGGACCTGTCCGTTTTTCAGTTCAGACAGTACCATTGCTTGTTTAAAGGGGTGATGGAAATTCACTGACTTAAATAAGGAGCAGTATAGATCATGATCAGACAAGCCAGTGTGCAGGATAATCATGATCTACTCAAAGACATGGCAGGATATGACTAAAAGTACATGTACTATAGTTTATGTGCAATGAAATGACATCAAGTAGAAAACATGCCCTTTATAAAAGTTGGTAAACTAAACACAATTGTATGTAATAATTTTGCAGCCACAGTAAGACATGTACCATAGTTCTGGCTAAACATTTAACAGAATTACTTTCATTTTAATTATAAATAATTTGGAAAAGGTAACAAACAGGTTCCTGTTTGAGTTAAGTGTAGACCTGTGGTGTGTCAAAGTAACTTCAATTTAAGCCTAACAATTCAAACAAATTAACATTATGATGTATGTATTGATCAGTCTGTATAAATACTGCAGAGTGATTCAGAAATACAAAAGGAGCGGATCAGTGGTCCAGTGGTAAATGCGCTGGACTCGTAATGCCGGGATAGCAGGTTCGATCCCCGCTCCTCCACTAACATAATTAGGTCTTTTGGATGAGACCTAAAACCAAGGACTGATGTATCGGTGCTATACATCAGGCATGTTTAAGAACCAGGTGGTGTCTCTGGAAAGGGACATGTTCTGTATCTTGCACTATCCCCCGAAACTTTAAATAACTAGATCTAAACTCTTCTGGGGGCTTGGGTCTTATGGACCAACGATAAACTCAAATTACATACACATTGAGGTGGGGAAATACAGGTGTAAAATTAATCATTTTATGGTTCATATATTCTTGTCATACAAGTAGAAATAAATCAGCAAATTAAAAAATACTGCACTATTATTTTTGAGAATTATAAACACAAATGAAACTGCACTTGAACCTGCATTTGTATAATTATTGCTCGCCATGAAGTGTTATTTACTGCAGATAAAAGTTAGTCTGCTTCATCTGTGTATGACATCATCAGTCTGTGTGTAGTAGTGTGTATAACGTTTACCACAGGTAGAGAAGTCAGGTTTAGGGGGGGGGGAAAAATAATTTATTTTTTTTTTTTTTTTTTTATTTATATTAAAAAAAATTTTTTTTTTTTTTTTTTTTTTTTTTTTTTTTTTTTTTTTTTTTTTTTTTTTTTTTTTTTTTTTTTTTTTTTTTTTTTTTTTTTTTTTTTTTTTTTTTTTGTTTTTTTTTTTTTTTTTTTTTTTTTTTTTTTTTTTTTTTGTGGTGGGGGGGGGGGGGGGGGGGGGTTTTTTTTTTTTTTTTGGGGGGGGGGGGGGGTTTTTTTTTTTTTTTTTTTTTTTTTTTATATTTTTTTTTTTTTTTTTTTTTTTTTTTTTTTTTTTTTTAAATTTTTTTTTTTTTTTTTATATTTTTTTTTTTTTTTTTTTTTTTTTTTTTTTTTTTTTTTTTTTTTTTTTTTTTTTTGGGATTTTTTTTTTTTTTTTTTGTTTTTGTGTGGTGGGGTGGGGGGGGTGTGTTTTTTTTTTTTTTTTTTTTTTTTATTTTTTTTTTTTTTTTTTTTTTTTTTTTTTTTTTTTTTTTTTTTTTTTTTTTTTTTTTTTTTTTTATTTTTTTTTTAGAATTACCACCAGCATAGGGATACCGCCAGCATAGGTTCCACCACTCTATAATGTAAAGTTTTATCTGCATTTTCGTGTTGGCTCAGTAAGGTGGATACTTCGTTCTGTTAACACTGAATCAACCTTTCAGCCCTGTGGGGTAACCCATAAGCTCCACCTACGCTTTCCAGCACTTTTGGTTTTTTCTTTCTTTTACATTTAATTACAAATTTGCTGAAGTTTACAGATTTGATAAACTAGTTGTGTGGCAGGGTTTGCATTGAATTGCAAGATTTAATAATGTAATGTAAATTTCTATTGACATAATATATAAATTGCAGTGTCTTTTGTCTCATCAGGTTGAATATATCAGGAAAGTATTGTATAATTACTCTGCTTTTTATAAACAAGGGAAAAATTGCCATAAACCTTTCTTTCTGTAGTTATACCCAGCAGATAAAGTAAGACTGGTTTGTCTAGTATGACATCAACAGTTTGTGTGTTGTAGTGTGTACATGTTTACCACAGGTAGAGAAGTTAGGTTTATATTGGAAAATTTGATATGAATTGGTGTGTTGGCTCAGTAAGGTGGATACTTCGTTATTCTGTTTGAGAAAACTTTCAATACTGTGGGGAAGCCCATATGATCCACCTACGCTATTCAGCACTTTTGCCCTTTTTTTTTTTTTTTTTTTTTTTTCCTGTCCCGTTTACGATTTGACTGCAGATGAATTTGTGCTCACCTGAGCAGTTGTGGTAAGGTGAGCTATTGTGATCACTCATTATCTCCAGGTGTTCAACTTTTGTTAAAATCTTGTGAAAAACTTCTTGACTAGTTTGAAGCAAACATCACACAAATGTTCATTAGGTGACCCAAGTCAAAGTTTGTTCAGATTAAGTTGTTCCAACTAGAACTATTAAATTGTTGCTATGGCAACAGATAGGAAAAACCATGAAAAATCTTTTCAAAAACTGGAAGGCCAAGAGCTTAGATAGTTGGGATGTAAAATTGCCTTGTGGATCTCTCCCAAGATTTTTCAAATCATGACTCCCAGGGCTAAATTGGCTCCACTGGTGGGCTCACTTGATTTTACATAGATTTCTATAGGAAGTCTTTAAAAAAAAAAGATTTCTTCTATGAAACTGGGTCCTAATATTATTTTAAGACCCAGTCTGAAACCACAAGGCATACAGTAGGGGTGTAACGATAGTCGATACTATCGACTTATCGCGATTGTATCAGACCCGATAGTCGATAGCAATTTAACACTATTGATACTATCGTCGATAGTCTGAACAGCTATCGACTTTTCTGGATAGTTTTTTTTTCATTTTTGAATGCGTTATTTACAAAAAATGTAGTTGATTTTCCTTTGCCATAAAACATATGTTTACATTACGGGCTATAATAAGTTATATATACGACGACGTTTCTGTTCCTAAATGTCGTCTTACCATCCATCAATCCATGACTTTGCATAGTGAAATATTTTAATGACGCGTTTCTGTTCAATAAAGATGGTTAAGCATTCTTATTTAGTAACGATTATATTTATACTGAATTCAAGTTAATTACAGGTATTGATACAAACAAATTGAATCAACTTGGTAAAAATATATAGTATGTGATAATGTTAACTATCGAAACTATCGTGATAGTATCGCGATAGTGAAGCCAACTATTGATAGTCTATCGTGATAGTACTTTTAACTATCGATAACTATCGTGATAGTAAATTTGGCTGCAATAGTCAGCCCTAGCATACAGCTTAGATATTTAGCATTATAGCATTGTCTAATTGCTCCTGTTTTATATATATACAACTGTAAAACGCCATAAACAATGCCTATCAAACCATCTCTTCTGAATCACCTAAATGTATATACTTGAATACTATTATTTACAACAGCTAAAGTAGTCTGCTTCATCTGTGTATGACATCATCAGTTTGTGTGTAGTAGTGTGTATGATGTTTACAACAGGTAGAGAAGTTAGGTTTATATTGGAAAATTTTACAGCTGTTGATGTGTTGGCTCAGTAAGGTGGATACTTCGTATTTCTATTTGAAAACTGGATCAACCTTCTAGCACTGTGGGGAAACCCATATGATCCACCTACGCTTTCCAGCACTTTTGTTTTTTTTTTATCTTTCTTTTTATGATTTAACTGCAGATGCATTTTTCTATATGTTTAGTTTATTTCCCTTTAGTTTATACTATTCTATCTATCTTGCGATACTGCCTCATGCCTCAAAGCGTGTTATGGGCAGGGTACACTCCGGGTGTTAATAAAAGTAAAAATGAGATAACTGCAAGATAGTTATTATACCCCCAAAACGAAGTTTAGGGGGGTATATAGGAGTCACCCGGTGGTTGGTCGGTCGGTCGGGCGGTCTGTTGCATTTTCCTTGTCCGGAGCATAACTTGAAAACTACTAGTTGGAATTCAATACAACTTCATACAATGGTCAAGCACATTGAGAGGAAGTGCAGTGCACAAGAACTATAACTCCATCTTGACTAATTACAGAGTTATTGCCCTTTGTTACTTTTCCTTGTCTGGAGCATAACTTGAAAACTACTAGTTGGAATTCAATACAACTTCATACAATGGTCAAGCACATTGAGAGGAAGTGCAGTGCACAAGAACCATAACTCCATCTTCACTAATTACAGAGTTATTGCCCTTTGTTACTTTTCCTTGTCTGGAGCATAACTTGAAAACTACTGGTTGGAATTCAATACAACTTCATACAATGATCAAGCACACTCAGAGGAAGTGCAGTGTACAAGAACTATAACTCTATCTTAAGTATTTACTGAGTTATTGCCCTTTGTTACTTTTACTTGTCCGGAGCATAACTTGAAAACTACAAGTTGGAATTCAATACAACTTCATACAATGGTCAAGCACATTGAGAGGAAGTGCAGTGCACAAGAACTATAACTCCATCTTGACTAATTACAGAGTTATTGCCCTTTGTTACTTTTCCTTGTCCGGCATAACTTAAAAACTACTGGTTGGAATTCAATACAACTTCATACAATGATCAAGCACACTCAGAGGAAGTGCAGTGTACAATAACTATAACTCTTGAGTATTTACTGAGTTATTGCCCTTTGTTACTTTTCCTTGTCAAGCATAACTTGAAAACTACTAGTTGGAATTCAGTACAACCTCATACAATGGTCAAGTACATTTAGAGGAAGTGCAGTGCACAGGAACCATAACTCCATCTTGACTCATTACAGAGTTATTACCCTTTGTTACTTTTCCTTGTCCGGACATAACTTGAAAACTTCTGGTTGGAATTCAATACAACTTCATACAATAGTTAAGCACAGTGAGAGGGAGTGCAGTGCACAGGAACCATAACTCCATCTTGACTAATTACTGTGTTATTGCCCTTTGTTACTTTTCCCTGTCTGGAGCATTTTTCGAAAACTACAAGTTGGAATTCAATACAACTTCATACAATGGTCAAGCACAATGAGAGGAACTGCTAAGAACAATATCTCTTTTTAGTTTGTTTGCAAGGTATTATGTTACTACGAACTTCTTCAGTTTATAAAGCAATCCTTTTGGGGGTATTAATCACATTTAGTGATAGCTCTAGTTACAGTTAAGAGAATCAAGATTTTGTTAAAACTGTTAAAAAGAGTAAAAGGTTTAAAAGCTATGATTAATAACTACACATGTACTTATTTATTTTCGTAAAGAAAGCTACTCGCTCTCTAGTCTGCTTTCCTGAAAAAACAGTACTGGTGTCATATGAGGAGGTACGGTGACCCAAGTGGGGTTCGAACCTGCAACCTCCAGAATGAGTGGCAGACACCTTAACCTCTACACTAATATGTTAAATGATAACTTAATAAACTAGGGTCTTCTAAATTTACTCTTATCTTGCTAACTTTCTAAAATGGACTCATTAAATAGAACCATTAATTGTTCAAAAGGAGGCTCAGTGATATTTTACTGTTCCATCAGCAAACAGTGCAGATCATGATCAGACTGAATTTATGTGAAGACCAATCATGATCTGCACTAGTCATTAGTGTTTTATAGTGAGGAGTTTCTTTGATGCATTGCAGTGTTTGCATTGAAATGTGGGATTTAGTTAGTAGAATAACATAACATAATGTGCATATCTTTTAAATATCCATACATGTGAGGAGCTTCATAAAGAAATATATATTAAGTAGCTTTATGCTATGACTGAAGACATTTTCAGGCTCAACGAGTTATGAGAGTTGGAATCAATTTGACAAAACTGTCTGCAACAAAATGAATTGCTTTGTTTAGTTAAAATGCTATGGTCACTTTGGTCATTTTCAAGTCCCTATAAGCATCATTATCAGAGGCACCATGATGTGGCGTGGGAGGTTTACTTGAGGTTGCAGGTTCAAATCCCGCTAGCAGAATATGACCAGGACCTCCCTGACTCCTTGTGGTGTGAGTACTAGTCAAAAAACCCCTGAAGCAGTCGTGGAGACGAGTTGCACGAACTTAAGTCTACAATTGATGTTAAATAAATACGTTTAAACTACAGACTTGTATTTCAGGTGAATGTGGGTGAGGAACTATCCACTGCCTCAGTGTTTGGTAGCGCCAAGGTGACTCAGGAAGCAGACAATATACTCCTTATTCAAGACCAGATAACAAGCAGATCCAGCAGAAAATATATTCAGGTATATGCCAGACAATAACAACTGTTTTAAGTTTTCATATATCTCAAGCGATATTGGTGATATTGGAAAATGAATTGTATTATTTCACCTTATCTCCAAGTGCTTCAGGGTCAATCACTGTGATCACTCAATTCTGCACATCTGTAGTTTGTCTACCTGGAAGTCACTACATACTCAATTTTGTTCCCAATTATTAAAAAAATAATCCATCTTGTCAGTCAATATTTTTTATTTACCTCCCTATAGCATTGTATACCCTACTTGGATTGACTTCAAACTTGAAAACACAGATAGATATCAGTGTCAGATGACAAGTGCAGAACACAATAAACATATCTATTGCATCGTAGTATATAGGAGTTATTCCCCCTGACCATGTTTCAGTTGCAATCTTAATAACATCCTAGTCACGACTAAAAATATTTCAATCAACATATGAATAAATATGGACCTGGTTATTCTGTGGGCATATTAAAAACTCCTAAAAATGCTAGGTAATTCATGTTTTATAAAACAGAAAGGGTCTATGTCGATTTAATACGATGTTTAAATGATTTTTCAGTCACTAATGTCTATATAAGTGTTTGTTGTACAACATAGCCTTGTATTTGATGTGTTTCCAGGTGCAGGCGTATCTTATAAGGCCCGCAGTTTAATATGCATCACGGATTGCCTAATATTTCAAACAATCAACATCTACTTAATACAAAAAATAATGACAAAATTGTTTGAACAGGGAATTTCACTAGTTTTGCACTAAAATTGCTTGAACACAATTTCAATAAACATGTCATGGAAATATTTCTCTAAAGTGTCCGGTGCATGTACCATGACATAACGTTAAATATAAATATATTTGCTTGTATTTTCAAAGAATTTAAGAAATTGGGCTCAAAATTTTACTGTTCATGGAGTGTTTGTTATATAGGGGGGGGGGGGGGGGGAAAAAAATATAAATAT
>JAFMSR010000007.1:55511199-55523699 GCA_022818135.1 Saxidomus purpurata | reverse complement strand
GTGCTAATAGGACTTTAAAATAGACAACTAAGCTGTCTGTAAGGCAGTTCTTGTTTTTTAGGGGCATTTGTGTTAGTTGCTACTTTTGTACACTATATTTTACAACAGATAGAACTCTTTGTTACTTTAGGAACCTTTAATATGTTTTAATCTACAGTATATGCCAGTTTTGTTAGTGCTCTAAATCTAATTTGATAATAATTGTTAATGACAGCGGGTCTGTGATACTAAAAATAGAAAAGAATAAAATTTTAAGTGATACCTGATGTTCTTGTTTTATATGCAAAGAGTGCTAAGGCCTGGAGCTTAGATATTTGGTAAATAGCATCACCTTTTTTGTCCTCTATCAGGTAAAGTTGTTCAGTCAATACCCATTTGGTAAAAATTGGTCTTGCCCGAGGCCCGAGCTTAGATAATGTGTAGCATTGCCTTGTGGTTTCTTGTTCAAATTCTTCCCCTGAGGTCAAAGTTTGCCCTGCCTCTGGGATTGCTTTTATAAACTTAAAATAAAATGTCCAAAACTACAACATCGTGTATCATGGTCCATCTACAGGATTGGTTTTATCTGCACATTTACCATTTATGGGATTGATTTGAAACTGAAGTAAACTCTTCAGCGAGTTCCATAATGGACATATCTCAATAACCACTAATTAATGACACCAACCCCCTTTTTGTAAGACCGATCACGAGCCTATATATACACATGAAGTGGCAGTTTCTTGTAGAGAATAGGATTCATACACTTGTCTTTCCCTGAAACGATCCTTTCTGAAATAATCGCGCTGAAACCGACATTTTTGGCGAGTATAAATTCTGTAAATCGGAAAGAGAATTTTGACGCTTTGTTTAATCGTGTCCATCTTTGTATAAAAACGCCTTTCGGTTTTCCACTGACCGATGATTAAATACGTTCTGCCGACCCCGTTGTTCAAAACTTTAATCGACTATTAAGCTAACAGTAGATTTAAATTTCAAGGTTATATTTCTACAGTTTGAAAGAATATTTAAAAAAAAATTGAACTCGAGAGAATTAGGACTAAAAACTCTTCAAAGCAAAATCAAAATATATCACTACTGTTGCCCCAAAAGAATTATTTTTTCAATCAAAAGTTAAACAACGTTTAGCTTAACAGTCGGTTAAAGTTTTGAACAACGGGGTCAGGGCCTGATGTTAAATTCTAAGAAAAAAAATTGGTGAAACAACATGAAAATTGAATGCGAAACACTTTGCACGAGATTTTGTTTTTCATTTCATGATACACTGACGTACCGCGAGTTTACAATATCTAAAAACTTAAATCTTTTGAAGATATTTAATTATTAGTAATTTCTTTTAACAAAAGTTAAAACATCCTCAAAAATAAGGAGTTTAAAACATACGTAGGTTTTAAAACAAGATAAGGGAGTGAGTACTGTTGATTAAATGGATTTTATAAATGCAATAACTTTCTGTATACTTCAATATTAAAATCGTTTTCTACCCCATCATTCATTAGTCTCTCGTACATTTTTTTCTCTACACAGTCTAAAGTCAGGGGTTCATAGCCCTCATAAAATTTGTTAGCGACAATATTTGTGTTGCTAAGCAACCATGGAATATCTCCTAAAGCGTATATACAAATCCAATGTACATGCTTCCCATGACACGTGACGGAAGTATCCCATTGCCATTTCACTGCACGAGAAATGTAGGCAGGGCTTCTACTCATTGGAACCTTTGGTCGGCCACCCGGCGTGCCTGGTAACGTCTGTAAGGTGGCCCAAACCGATTCCTCAGGCGCGTAAGTGTCGCTTAGCCACACTAAAAATTCTTTAACAAAATTATCACGCAGAACTTAGTCTACGAACTCTCTACAAAATATGCCATATGCGCTCCCTTTTTGCATTTCAATATTATGCCGGAAAGGTTCTTTCTTTTGTTTGGTAACTAGCGGAAAATTGTTCATGATAACAGTCTTTCGCTTAAATCTATGGAACTGGGTTGGCGGAATAGGGTAACTTTCAATATCGTTTGTTCCATTCATTAATCGAAGTATTTTAACAATTTCAAGGTTTGTTTTCAGCATGAACTCTTGACCAGTTAGATTTATATAGTACTTCCATGCTTCCTTTGTTTTACTCAATGCATTCATGCATTTTAGTTCAGCTTCTACCTGTCTGATTGTGGAATACACGACATTTATGCGATCATCAATAACTTTTATATTTCCAAAACAAGAATCTATTCTTTTAAACTGGTTGTATATTTTAACTGGGGCTTTTTTATCCACGTGGATACAGTAAGTGTTATGTTCTCTATATATGTATCGTAAAAGCCGATGTGCTTGGTCAGCACTTTTGTGGATCTTCATCGCAAATGCCAAGGGGAATAACTTTTCCTCGTCCGTTACCGTTTCTTTTCCGTACATATACGATCTCCTCAGCCAGTCACAGTTTTGAGAAACCTTATCAATATTACAGTTGTCTTCCCTTGGTTTGAATACGTCTCCGAGGGTCTGTATACTTCCGCCTAAACTCCTCAAAGCTTTATTATTAGTATCTTTTAATACAGAATTCTTTCCCTTAGAGTTATTGCCCTTATTTAAGGTAGTCTCACATTTATGTTTATTTAAGCTAAGGTAGTTACTCATGTTGCATTGAAGCCTATTGCTAACTTTGTTTTCAACATTATTCTCTTCAATTCTTGAAGTATCTATTTTGTGTGCCGTCTTCAGTGAATGTTTTCGAGAATGAAATTTCAAACCTTTCGACCTCGTGGTTTGTAAAGTTCCGTTAAGCTCCGTAACACCTCTGTCCGGAGCATGGTCGGTATATAGACCCATTAAATTCCGTTCTTGCAGGACGAGTTGTTTCGGAGGTGTTTGGACCATAAAGAAGAAACATGACAATGCATACGTCATGCACATAGCCGTTAGTTTTGGGTACTTTTTAATTGACTGAAACCCTGAAATGATAAATTGAAGCAATTATTGTACGTCATTCTTACCATGCTAAACTTCTAAAATGAACTTGGCCGTCTTCCAGTCTAAACACTACCATAAATTTGTCAGGAAAGTGCTTACTAACAATGTAATGACTAAAAAGCTAACAGTGCAAATCTGCAATGATCGCAAACACAGAAACACTTGCCACAAGCTTGGTAAATCTGCAATGGTCGCAAACACAGAATCACTTGCCACAAGCTTGGTAAATCTGCAATGGTCGCAAACACAGAAACACTTGCCACGAGCTTGGTAAATCTGCAATGGTCGCAAACACAGAATCACTTGCATCGAACTTGGCAAATCTGCAATGGTCGCAAACACAGAATCACTTGCCACGAACTTGGCAAATCTCCAATGGTCGCAAACACAGAATCACTTCCCACGAATTTGGCAAATCTGCAATGGTCGCAAACACAGAATCACTTGCCACAAATTTGGCAAATCTGCAATGGTCGCAAACACAGAAACACTTGCCACAAACTTGGCAAATCTTCAATGGTCGCAAACACAGAAACACTTGCCACAAACTTGGCAAATCTTCAATGGTCGCAAACACAGAAACACTTGCCACAAACTTGGCAAATCTGCAATGGTCGCAAACACATAATCTCTTGCCACGAACTTGGCAAATCTGCAATGGTCGCAAACACAGAATCACTTGCCACGAACTTGGCAAATCTGCAATGGTCGCAAACACAGAATCACTTGCCACAAGCTTAGTAAAAATTTGGATACGGAGAGCATTCAAGTATTGTAGTATATGCTCTCATGTTTGCTTATGCTTCAATATTCATGAGAAATTTGAAAACTGGTCAAATTATGAACGGACAGGTCACAATGACTTTAGCTATTAAGGTTTAACGTAACAGTAAACTGAGAGATTCTTTGGGGAAATAGTATCATATCTGCAATGTATATTAGACACCTAATCCGAAAACCGCGAGTTCTAATGTTGTCCATCCCTTCGGGTGAAGTTCAAGTCGGTCTTCCATGAAGCACTGAAGCATCTGATAAAATCTACATTGCTAAAGAGGCGTCAGGCCTTATGTCGGCCGTATATAAAGTGTTACCTCGCTTTTACCGGCTATTCTTTCCATTTGACTTTAATTCACTACTGAAAATATCATACGTATGAAAATTAATGCAAGCTCGCAAAATAATCGAAAAGCTCACCTTTACCCATTCTTAGCTGACACGTCTTTTATTCCATGTCTTATACCTTAAACAGTTTCTTCACTACCAAATACAAGAGAACGCGAAATAACTCAATGCATGTATAACAGAATCGCTGTCTATAGATTCTGCAATACATATACATACATTTGTTACTGCTATGGCTATAAATAATTCAAGGCAATCAGTCATTTCCATGGTTTATGTATCTAAGAAACATAATGTAATTAATGAAATGTTGCTTTAAGCAAATCGAATTACGGAAAAGTCATAAATGAACGGAAAATATTGGCCACGTTTTAGTATCACCTGCTGACAATTGAAAATCAGTCATAAATCAGCAGAACAGGAAAATCCATTTCTCATAAAATATCTGTGAAGTAAATTTACTTGACATTTCAATAAAAATTATCTTAAGTTTATATGGTAGTTTTCTTCCTCTAGAAAATATTACCTGCTTATTTCTATGATTGAAATTCTGATTTCTTTAAACAAAACACTTTAAAATACTTTAACATGTACTTAAATATTATGGTGCAAATAGTTTTTACTCCAAAAATAGCCATGACAGACCAAATATTGTCGTAAATCAATTACAACTGAACAGTACAAAATTAAGTATCATTTGAAAAAAAGTGGAGAATACACATTTGGGAAAGGGAATAATAGGGTTTAAAAATAAACACAAACGCAGTAAAAGCTTAAAATAATTTAATAGATTTCCCTAAATGGACCCTGTTACGGTACATAAACTACATAATAACATAATATACATGTATAGACCATGGTAATGATATCACATTCTGTCAGTGTCCTCTGGGGTGGCACTCTTATATTTCCGGTGTTGGTCCCAAGACCTGCCCATATTGCCTTCATATTTGAATTTTGAGCCCCGCTGTATGAAAACCATTGTTAAGCATTTGCACACAGTTTCAAAATGAGTATACACACACTGTATCTGTACAGCCCACCCACGCGCTGTATCCGCACAGTCTATCAACTTTATCTGCACGGTTCATCCACACTTATCTATTCCAGGGCCTGAAGAACTATTTAAGACTCGTATCTTAACTCGTATCTTAACTTCTTTCTGGAAGAGCTATATGTAATAGTATTTCTGCCAACGACCATATTTGCTACAGCAAAGTTCGAACAGAAATTGGCGAAGCATCATCACTCTGAAATTGCGTTTTGAATGTTGTATCAAAACGAGCTGGTAGAATTCATTTGAAAAACACCTATTCCTTGACAGGTCCATTTACATACGAAATAATATACCCAGGCATGTACATTCAATATTAATTAAACAACGAATTCTTAAGTATTTTTCAAGAATACGTTCGAAACAGAACTTTAAACACACGGGTTTTCTCTATGTATAACAGTGCCACCTCAGCGAATTTGAAATAACAAATAATATCTTAGATTTTTAAAAGTATGCATACACATAATTTTTTGACAAATATTTACATAAAATATGAAGAAAAAAAATAGGATCAACAAGCATTTTTTTCAGCTGAAACTAATCATGTAAGATGTAGCAGTTGCTTCGTCGATCTCCGGCATTCTCCGTATAGAATCGCCGGTGACGTCAGAGTGCTGTAAGCTCATATAAAAGAGGGCCAATATGTCCCCGTGACTCATCCGAACTACATGAAGCAAACAAATGAGCCATGCTTTAATTGTGGTTCTTTAATCTAAGTTCCCGAAAATCAAGTTAAATATTAAACACAGTGGCTGTAGTTTTATGAGCATTTCAAGAACCACAACACATGTTCCAGGAAGTGCCCGAGATGCCCGAAAGTTCGGTGAACTATTTTGTTTGTCGAAATTTGCTAATGACATCAGGATGGGGTTAGCTACTGTATCAAAATAGTGATAGTCAGGGATAATTTCAGCATGATAACACTGAGGTAGTTCTTACATCTGTACTTACATATTTAATGATACATTTAGGTGTGTTTGATATCTAAATATGTGACATGGTATGCTTTCAAGAACTTTCAGATGCATAAAATATTTATTTTAATTTCTTACACGAATAAACTAAAGTTACAGTCAGATATGACAACGTGAAAGACATTAAAATCACAGCCGGAGTTCACCAAAGTTTAAAATCTAGTCCTACTATGTACAGGTAATTAATTTAGCACTGACAAGAGCTGAGAATTTTAATAACTTGTTATCATTCACAAAAAAATGGACCTAAAAGATGACGTAGATTGACTGTGATGGACCGTTAAGTTTCTATTAACTATCCTGGGCCTTTCTTAAAATAAACCAGTTTATCTTTTATTTCGTGTGTTAGCATTTTTTGTTCAAAATAGTGCCCAAGTGTATCAATTTACTGACTTAATAGCGGTCAGTGTAGATTATGATCAGACTTTACTGGTAACTGGTAACAAAGACAGAAGAACTGGCCAAGCAGGGTAGATTCTAGATAAGGATTAATAAAAATTGGCAAAGCTACTAGGAAAATAAAAAAATAGTGATTTCGAAAGTATGTTCACATGTTTACTTTTCAGACAGCTGATTCAATCTGCAGATTAACTGACCGACAGGACCAAACACTAAAGTCATTTTAAATGTGAAACTTTCTACATGGCAATCCATTGCAGCCGATAGCCAAGTCCGCAAATAACATGTATCAATGCTACAAATACATGTAAATAGCTTGGCAGAAAACTGCCCAATACGATATTGTTCATGTTTACTTAATTAATATTAGTTCGTGTCAGCCCAATAATACCGTTTCAAGATCTTTTGAGCTAAGACTACAATAATCAAAAGACTTAATTGACCCTTTCACGACATCGGACTTTCCGTCTGGTATACAATCTAGTTAAACATTCTGCGTGAGAAAAGATTATGACAAATACAGTTGATTTTACCGTGTGACTTTCAGTATGATAGAGGAACACAGTAACTCCCTGCTCCTTGTAATAAACTATTTAAAACTATTTACACCTACATGTAGAATTTTAATACACAAAACTGAAGTTTTTGTATCTGTAGTTAATTCCATGTTTCTTTTGCATTTCCATGCGTTTCTTGTGAATCATTTCCGATATCCACTCTTTGTCTATACTAAAAGCGTACGGATTTCTTGGAATGGTATTGTAAAAGAATGTCTCGTTATTTTCCATGTGTACTTTGGGTGGATCTCTTTCCGTTTCCGGTTCATCGACCTTGACCGTGTACGGTAAACGGCGGGAAACTTTCCTGTAAATTACAATTGATATTGTTAGAGCTGAGATGAAATTGTCTTTCGGGCCAAAAGACATTGGACTTGGATCTGAATAAACTTAACATACATAGATACATTCACATTGTACTGAATGAGGCCAGACTTTCTTCATGGTTTATTTCTTGACTGCATTAGAGGTCAATCACAAAGTGTGATGTGTTGACGTTCACAGCTTTTTTATGCATCTGCTGAGTGATTATAAAATTTAGACCACGCTCATCGCAAATTGGCCAATCGACGTCCAGTACTGTGCCTGTCTATATCGTACAGACAACGCTTTATCATTATATCTGTGGATTTCCAGTCAGTCTTAAAATTGCCTCCAGCATATATATGTTTTGATATTAAAAATGGCAATGTCAGCATGATAGGAGAAAATATGCTGTCGGTGTTTTACTTTAAACGTTTACATTCATTTTGTTCAGGTTAGACTGATGAATAAATACTCTAAGTTAACTTACTTTATTTTCAAAGGATCGCCGTGCACTTCCATCATCCAACCGTGCTTCATCGTTTCCTCGTAATAATCTGGCGTTTCATTTCTCTCTAGATATTCATCCTCCTCAAGATGTAGTTCCATTTTATTTGGAGACGGAGCCATGGGGCGTAATGGCGTCCGCTTACCTGATGGAGGTCGGCATGACGAGCTTGGAACTTTTCTTTGAGTAGGCGTTGCCCTTTTTGAAGGAGCTGCACGATATGATCCTCCTGGCGAAGGGGTTTTACGCGAAATTGACATTCTTCCTGAAGGCGGTCTTTCGGCAAACCGAATGCCTTCTGGTGCAGGTATATCATCAATGTTGATTGCACTAGGTTGTGGCCATGAGCAGTCGAAAGTTGTTGGAAATGTTGGACCCATGTATCTTTCTATTTGTGGCTGAACGGGTGTCGATTGAGGTGTCGGTATTTGACGAGCTGGGCTAGGTGATGGGCGAACAGGACCGGCTGATTGTACCGGTCGTTGTGGTTTTGTTGGTGTATCCCTACGCACTTTGGCACTCTGTATACGAGCTATTTTCTGTGACATGGTTGGGCTTACGGCAGTGGTCGGAGACTGAACAGATTGTGCTGGCGTAATTAATTTCGGTGAAATTTCTCTTGGCATTACAGCGGAAATAGATGGCGCTGGTGACTGTTGTGGTGGCAGCACTGTGATTTCCGTTTCCGGTACATGCGTAGACCAACATTGTTGAGGCGTAGGAAGATTAAGTCTTGGCGGTGGTTTGTATGTTGTATGAATCGGGGCACTTTGCACTCTTAGCTGCAACCTTTTTTGCGCATCATTTTCAGAAGCCTTGCTACTAGTACGAGAAGCAGACGATTTTGACCTGCTCGTTCTCTCCTCTGGCGGTGTCACCGGAGGTTGATAATATTTACTATCACGATATCTGTATAAAGCCTCTAGTTCTGAAAGAAAATGCAAAGGTGTCGATGATTTTGTTATAGCTGTTATATGACATTATTAAAGTTCGGGGGAAAAAACCAAATGTATGGTAATAATTTTAGATCCAACCTCCTCCCGTGTATAAGGATTTAGCGTACTGAATGTTAACATTTAACACACACATTTCTAAACAGGGCCTCAGCAGATATTACTTAACATTACGTCACTATACCGGTAATCGAGTGTGAGCTCATCTGAAGGTCCAAATGTCTTTTGAAAGCTAGATTACTGGTCTTAAGTACAGAAACTGTTGCGTGGTGTCTTTGTCAATTTCACAAAGCGTGATATTCTGATTAATTACTAAAATATTTTAAAATTTGAAATGTAATAAAAGTAATGTTAAGAGAACTTACGATAAGGTGTGAGTGTATCAATGCGTCTGTCCTCGTATACATTTTTGGCGGAAGGATACCAGCCGTACGTCTGCTCCTTCATCTTCTTACTTCCGCGCGAACTGAAAATAGACAACAAAAATCTTTAGCTTCACTGCATGAAATGCATGCGTTATTTTTCGTCGAGTACCTATTAAAATTCAGGGGACAATGCTCTGTAAAGCGCTCCTGATAGTGGCATATTGCGTCCGTCTGCTGCAGCGATACGCGCGCTGACACAGTACTGCAAGAGTTTAGCAGTGTCTGACCGCATACGTCATCACAGAGATCACGCGACAAAAAAGGTATCTATTTGTTTAACTCCCAACATTTTTTTTAATGTGACAAATTTTTGCACTGTGTCAGTTTCTAAATAAGATTTGAACTAAAGTCAATTAACCTTCCAATATTCGGCAAGCGATAACGTTGCTGCCTGGAAGACATTGTAGAACGGAATGACATGATTTCCAAACGGATTAATCAAACATTATCTGTTTTCAATTTACATTGGCGTTGATAGGCAATTAATCTCGCTCTCAAATGCACATTGATTCCTTTTACATTGCAAATTAAGTTGTTCCAGTTTTGTTCAATATATATTTTAGGATTATTTTTAAGTTTAAAATGAAAAGGGTTCTTACAAAATGTAATTTCTTAATTTTCTGGTTGATTTGGTCGTATTTGAAAAGAACTGTCATTTATTTACAGAATATAATAAGATTTTTTTTAAATGTCGTTTTCGTTTTGTTATTGAATGTTTATTAACGTTATAAAAAGTAGTATGGGTGAAGTTCAACGCATGCCTGAAATGCACCATTTTTGGCGTAACCGAATCACGACCTTTGACCATGTCCTCGTTGAGAGCACTGGGTTGAAATTTATAATTCTAAACTTGAGAATGTGCTCGTGTAGTGCACTGGGTTAACCTTCTGACGCACACCTTGGTGCACCTGATGTGCATTTAACCTTGGAACACTTCAGGTATGTTCAAACATTGGTAGCTCTGTACATAACTAATTATTCTGATGATTTCGAAAGGTATGTCATAATTAGGAATTTGAATTTAACAAAGACTGAAGAAAGGAAGAACGAAAGATTTATAAAAAAAAGAAACACTTAATGATTCATTAAGCGCGAGTAAATAAATGAGTGAATAAATTGATGAATAACTTACTGGTACATTGATGATGAATAACATACTGGTACACTAAGACATAACTGAAACATAACACTAGAATATCTGCACAAACCATGCCAAAATTTGCCGGGTGATCATGGGTAAGTTCATATTTGGTTGTGTTACGTTATTTCTGCTTGGATACGAGGGAAGTTTAACATGTTCGAGACTCTGGTTTTCCGGGCGAATCATCGACTTAAGGAGACATCGCTAACCAATGCAACTAATAAAACGCATGTGACCAGTTGGCCACTACTAACTCATAAAAATGACTGACCTATATCAAAGTGACTACGATCATACTTTAAAAAAAAACACAAATACCTTTGTCTTTTATAACTAATGAACAAAACATGAATATTGGTTTCAATTGACGACTTCCGCGTTGATCGTTGAATAGACACACATACATGTAACTAAAACGTAATTTTTCGTTGATCTGCGACTATCATGTCGGTGATCCAATGAGACATTACCACTCGAGTCAGTACAGTCACCACTGATAATACTGTGTGATTATATTGAGGTAAATACCTCTAACAGCAAACGAAATAACGGACAAATACTTAATGATTGATTAATACCCCTTTATTACTTAGTTTATCGTGCTTAAAATTGATTTTAAGGAATCTCTGGGTCTACATTTTATCTTACATTACCCGTTTATTTACACCGGATGGAGTATCTCGTTTCATAAATTCCGTGTGAACAAATGACGGGCAACAAAGCTATATAACTTTGCTATTCTGGTTCCAAATACCTGTTATAAAACCCCTTACTTAATTGCAAAATCAACATTTATATGCTCCATTAGCGGACAATTCTGATTGAAGAATTAATAGCAATGGTATTGTTATTGTTTATTACCATTGATTAATTAAAACTATCAGGAACTTTATCATCTGCATACAATGGGGTTGTGACCCTAGATCTTTTCAAATAAGATATTGTGACAATGTCATTCATTAGTCTTTCAAGCATTGTCTTCGCTTGAATAAAATTGCAAAATTTATAATTAAAGATTTTTGTTGAATTTAAATTGAGTTCGCCATCACAGTATGCAAGTGTTTGCCTCATTACAAGCAAAACTTAGTTGGTTTGAATCTAAGACACAAATATATCCCCTTTTGGTGACGAGTTTGATTCCACATTGGATCATTGCAAGCCGTTACGGTCTATTAGTCCAACTCAATTATGTGGAGCAAATGTGGAACAGTTACTGACTTGCGGAGAACCTACTACGGTTGGTATTGTTATCTAGCCTGGTCGCTGCGTCACCCCCGAGATCGAAAAGTTAGGGTCACTAACTTGAAATCACTGGAACCTTTCATTAGGTTCGAGCCCCGACCCGACTATGTCTCTGTATGTGAGAAAGTTGTCAGTTTCTTAAGGAGAACATGGTTCCTTCCAAGGAACAATGTTTAGGTAGATTGACATGCTGGTATCGTCACAAAAATTTATGACCACCTCAAATTTATATTTCTGATTTTAAGATTTATATAACCTTGAGTAAAAAGGAGAAAAAATCAATGATTTATGAGCATCTGAAGGGCTAGAGGATTTTATTTTCGGCCTCTTCAGAGTTTTATCTTTAATGCCGTTCATCTTGAAACGATAACAATTTATTTTATATTTACGACTACCTGTGATCTTTATCATGGGAGCTACTTCCTTGTTTCGTTAATATTTAATTCTGGTGTCATAAACTGATTTGATTTCATCTCTATTGATCAATAAAGCACTTATTTGCCTATAAACATTTTCTTTTATTTATTGATATTTGTAGGTACATGTAAAGTCGGGTGAGGCATTGAATTCTGACAAATCTTTGCATACACTTTTTATTTTTAACAATTCTTTTCGAGTAACAAAATTCAGAAATATCATTTGCCGACTTTCGGGGATATGAGCTACGCTGTGCAAAAAAACACCACATTGTGCGTCTGTTCTACTAGTACTTGCGGCTGAAAGGATACGGTATAAGACCGGGTACTGGATTTTATTAAGTGGTATCGTATCTACAGTCAAACATGTACTAAAGACCAATTCCTAATAAAGACCACAATCCGGGAATAAACGACCGGCACGGAAAAAAACAGCA
>JAFMSR010000007.1:54796199-54818699 GCA_022818135.1 Saxidomus purpurata | reverse complement strand
TAACTTAGTGTTTCAATTTAATCGTTTGAATTGGAACCAAAACAAAAATACCTTTTGTCTCAAAGACATGATTCAGCATGGGTCCAGCCGTTGTTTGCTGCTATCACTAATAAATGATTTAACTGCCATGGTCATACCTGCAACAGAATAATTTCACAGAGATGTTTAAATTTAAAGCTCTATTAAAGAGACAAGAGGGCCAAAATGGCCCTATATAGCTCACTTGAGACCTACTTATGACCATATAATTATGACAAAACTTCAACCCTAAACTATATATCATAAACTCAAACATTCTGTAAGACCATGACAAGACAAACCTTCTGACCAATTAACATGATGATTGGCTATAAAATATGACTCCGAGAGTACCAACAAGGTTTTCCTCGGAATTAACCTGGTAACCTAGTTTTTAATACAAGGTGATCCACACCAACATTCTGACCAATTTTCATGATGATTGGGTTGTTAAAGTAACCTGTATGGCATACACAAGGTTTTTATCCGGGTGACCTAGTTTTTGACCTCAGATGACCAATATTCGTACTCTACCTAAATTTCATGAAGACAATTATACTGATCAAGTTTCATGAAGACCCAATGAAAAATGCAACCTATATTGCATACACAAGGTTTTTCTATGATTTGACCCTGTGACCTAGTTTTTGACCCAAGATAATCGTGCTCAGGTGAGCTAAAAAGGAGTCCATACTCTAGGAGTTAAAAGACAGTTTAAATATTTGAGCGATGTATTTAGAACAGGCTATGTACTGAAATTTACATGGAGTTTTACATATTTTTAATGATTTTACAGAAGAGATTGATAAGTAAATTGTATAAAATCATACCTAATCAAGTGCTATATATCTTAAGCTAACCAGGTTGCTTCTAATAAAAAATATTTGTGAAATTTAATGATTAATTCTTAAACATATGGCCTTATTTACCTGAAATGTCACACTTCAGCAGACCTGCATGTTCACTGAATATGATGTTTTAACTTGTATACAGTAGACATTTTTGAATACTTACCAACACATTTCTTAAGACACCCTTGGATACTGTAATATGAGTCCACAGCCTAATGAGTTCCATATTTTGTGTACACAGAGTTTCATTAGTTTTCTGAAAGTAGAAATCAATAAATTTTCTATAAATTGACTGCATGACGGCTTTTCTAAGCTTTTCTTGTTTTCTTAGTAATTGTACTTTACTACATTACCAGAAAAAATGAATAAAAATTAATCTTTAATTCAAGGACAGACTGGCAAATATGTTTTGAATGCAGCTATTGACTGAAAAGTACACGTCATAATTCAAGGACAGAATGGCAAACATGTTTTGAATGCAGTTATTGACTGAAAAGTACATCTGTACAAAGATGTATTTGTACTTGTAAAGTTTACTGGCAAGTATTTGATCTCATTTACTTCAGGTGAAAATTAAGTTTCTACTGTAAACTCATTCAACATAGGACACCAATGTTTTGTCCACATTCTTTATTTCTAAAACTGATCGTGCTATTATAAACTAATAAGCACTGGCTGAGTTGTTTGTTTTGTTTCATTTTAGTAATGGTGACCTTGACCTTTTATGGACCGGCACCAAAAACCATCCCAAGCGACATCTTTACATGTTCTTGCTATACACCAAGTTTAAAGTCGATACACCTATGCATAGTGAAGATATTGAGCATAAACCGATTTTATATTTTTAGTAATGGTGACCTTGACTTTGGACAGGCCCAAAAAGCAATCCCAAAGCGAGCTCTTCGAACGTTCTGACTATACATCAAGTAGTAAGTAAGATATGGACTCAAACGTATTTGCAGGCAATTTCTAAATCGAAAAATAAAGGGCCATAAGATAGAGTTGATTACTTACGTAGGTGTGATGGCTGGGAAAGTCTTGTATAAAGTTTGAATGTAATACATCAAGTAGTTATTGAGATATGGGCTTTAATGTAGTTGCATGCAAAACTTTAACCAGAATTTCTTAATCGAAAAAAGGGGTCATACTTTGCATTATCAGCAAGATAAAGTGAATCTAGCAACATGAGTTGTGGATAATAAAATCCCACCCGAGGGTTGAGATACCTCCCCAAAACGAGGCTCTGTCGAGTTTTTTGGGACGTATCTCAACCCGAGGGTGGCAATAACGCAAGTAGCAAGAAATAAGTGTGAAAACAGGATGGGGATGACAAAAATGAAAATCAACTTTTTCTCGAATTTTTCTTCAAAACTGCTATAGATGGATTGAAAATATATCCGTAAAGTTGGTTTGCAGTTCGTAGTTCGCGATTCGAATTGCGAATTAGGAACTGCCGACTAGTTCAGACAAGTTCCCTGTTCTCAGTTCGCGAGTCTTCTTGCTTACAACTTGTGGTTCGAATTACTGATTGCAAACCAGTCATACGTTTTTTTTTAGAATAGCGACATTTCGCGATTCGAATTGCGAATTACGAACTGCGAACAACAGACAGGTGCCAGTTCGCAGTTCGCGATTCGAGTTGGGATTTGCAATATGCACTTTAAATATATTTCTAAATGCAAACTTATCGAAAAACAAGCGATATTCGGATGCTTTGTTTGGGGAAGTGACGTCACAATGTTATAACGTTACGTCACAAGTAACGCACGCGAGTCATATTACATGGGGGTATGTAATATATCCGCAGTTTTCACCAGTGCTGGAAAATCTCATATTACAACCCCAATGTAATATGACTTTCGTGAGTTACCTGTGACGTAACGTTATAAACAATGTAACGTCACTTTTCCAAACACAGCACCTTATAACGTTTGTTTTTATATCATAAGGCATCATTTCGATAAGTTTGCATTTAGATATCTATTTTAAAGTGCAAGACGGTATGCAAGAAATAGTTTCTACCATGAGATATTTGGTTCAGATGGAAATATCCGTCACCTCGGGTAACTGTTTTGCGGGAACAAGAGCCTCCAAAACAGTTACCCTCGGTGACGGATATTTCGATCTGAACCGCGTGCTCATGACAGAAACTATTAATTAACACATGTATATCTTTATTGTTAACAAACATGGTTTGACACTGAAAATTTTGTTGCCATGACGTACACTAAAGAAAAAATGCTGCATTTGCTTTCTTTTATGATTTCCGGTCGGACATCGTTGTTGTATGAGTTTAACGTCCACTTCAACCGTATTTGGTCAGTTTAATAAACTTTCAAATATAAATAATGAACTTCGACAATTATGCTAAGGGCGACAACTAACAACAGTTCTAACAACAGTTTATAGCATAAAAGAACAAATAGCGCGCAAATTTAATATCACTATTATGGTATAATAGAACAAGTAGAGCGTACGTTCTAACAACAGCTTATGGTATAATATAACAAATAGCGCGGCAGTAAATATCGGCTGCGCATCAGTTTGAAACTATTAGTCACGTTGACAGTATTTACTGCAAAACCAAAATAGGGTTATATTGTATTAATCTGTATTGTTTTCTACAAACCTAAATAATTGTGTCTTATGTACACTGAAGCGCTAAAGATGGTATTTGAATGAAAATTTAAAGATTTTTTAGAATACGGAAGATTGTGTTGTCCTGATAATCATGTTGCCTGTCACATGCTGGGTTTTCTTGATAAATTGTAGCGCCTTCGGGTAGGCTACACCACTGTCTTCTCGTGCACTGAAATAAATACCCCCAATCAACATTTATCTTTGAAGCCGTGAGTTATTCATTTTGCAAATTTTTAATTTTTAATTTATTCAAGAGCTTACGAATTCGCAAGAAGTTCATATGGAGTTGAAGAGCCAAACGCAATTAATTAGGATTATCACTACTGGTCCAAATCGACAATGACCTTTCTTTCAACTCAGAAATGGATCAAAGTAAAAAGGTATTACCATCTGTATACCATTCAGAGAACTGATTCCGCAACTACATAAGTTACAGTACGTATCTGGACGACTTATACCCGATGGAATGAATATACTACCAACTGCACAACCTGCAAGACAGAAACGTTCATATAAGCATGATATTGGTAAGTATCATTAAAACCTATAAAAAACATTGGACTATTGAAAGCTTAAAGGTTGGCTCAAGGTCACACTTAAGGGTCGTGGTCTGATCGGACCTGTATTTCCAGAGTTATTGTTGCTGATTGAACACACGTTTTTATTGACTTTGTTTACACACTGGTAACTTCATTACTCAAACAAACAGAATCAAGCCTATAGAGAATGTATATATAGCAACAAGATCTTCGGTTTAAGTACCAGTCTACTAACTTCCGAAATTAAGCCACTTCCTGTGAAAACTGGCTGTATTTGGGCTTGTTTGCACTCTGGAAGCCACAGCTTTTACATAGTCACAGTCAAATTTCCATAAAATGTTATTGCCACAAGATGTCAGTTTAATTCGACTTCAGTCTAGATATCGGGCGACGCTGTGGAAAAACATGTCATATTCTAGTTTGTTTATACTCTTGAAACCACATGACTTGACGTGTCAAAATGAAACATTGGTGGAATATGTGTGGTCACAACATCTCAGCCAAAATCTTTTAATGTGTAATAATCACCACCCAATCAAATTAATAAATAGAATTTATATAGCCACAAGATTTGGGTCATGTTTAACTTTTAATAAGAAATTACCCCGTACCGTGGAAAAAACTGTTAAATTTTAGTTAGTTTACACTCAGGAAGCTACATATTTTAGCAATTACAAACTCAAATTCATGAGCAATCATAGGCAAACCTGGCTTTTTAGTATGTTGCCAAAAGATCTCCCTTACATTCAATTATGAGCCGGATCGGATTATCAGATCAAGAGTTAAGGGCCTTCGGTTTATTTTTACAAAATGTCCCATACAAATATCTTTAAACTCTGACAACTACATTTCTTCACTTCTAAGTCATTTTTACAACATCATGTGTATGACAGTAAGACCGCATTGGATCCGTCATACCGTCAGCTGTAAACCTACAACAATTAACAAAATTAACAAAACATTTTAACACTGTTCAAATTCAACTTTTACAAGGATTTCAGCATTAATAAAGGCAGTGTTTGTTACCTTCATAGCATGCACATTCGGAGCAGTGACAAAGTCTAAGGTCCATGACATCGACACACTGTTGACCACATCCGCAGTCAGTCCTATAATATGTGAGATATAATACAGTCAAACCTTGAGTCTTCAACAGCCAGACGAGGGATATATCAAAAGTGGGGTGTTAGTTTTTTCGTCAGACAGCACTGTGACTGCAGTTTCGTCTGACTGAATGTTTGTTGCAAACTTGAAATGTTTTCATCTTAGCAAAATTAATGAAAGTTGAAAGTTGAATGAAAATCGTGGCCAGTAGAGTGTCCAATATCAGGTGACTGTGACATTGACCCCAAAATAATAGGGATCAACTTCATGTTGCAGGCAACCTTCTAGGCAAGTTGAATGAAATATTGATCTGTAGAATGTTATCAAGGAAACTCCCTTGACCCACTGACTCCAATAAAAAGGGATCATCTCAGGTTGCAGTCGACCATATGAGCAAGTTTCATGAAATTCAAATGAAAATTGTGACCAAGAGAGTGTTATCAAGGGAAATTTAACGGATAGATGGACATATTTGAACAAGAATCTCCCTATATAGTTAAAATATGTATCAAGCACAAAATTTATATGGACCTGGGTTGCTCTGATCACCTGTGCTATCTGACCTCTATCTCTGGCAGCAATTTAGTGTTTTCCTGTACACAGAATTATATTTATTATTCCATTACTGTGACAACTGTCTGATACAGCCATTGTTCTGTCAGACACTGAGAACAGCAAACTCTCATAGGACAGAAAACACTTCCTTGTTTAAACCTATAGATAAAGTGTGAGGACATCAAATTTTTCAGGTTATCAAACGTTTGCCAGACACTTCAATGTTTATTCTATTGGTCACAGCATTTAAAAAAAACAAAGGTTGATTTAAACAGCTACTTTTCCTCTATTATTTCTGAATTTTGGCAGATCGTTTATTAATCAATTTGTTTAAAAACTAAAACAAATATAAATGAAGCATGTACATTTCAGCAAGAGATAACAACAACAAATCTTACAAGTAATCAGAAAAATGCAGTTGATGAAATTGCAAGCTGGTCTTGGATCACCACAGTCCAGTATCAATATGTGACTGAACTTCACTATTTATTTCAGGATGAAATTCATGGAAAGGCTTTTGATTGAGGGCCACAAGTAGCAAGATATTAAGTCAAAGAGTCATCACTTAAACTTGTTTGATATCCCTGAATACTACAGCAAAGTTTTAAATTAATACCTTAAGTGGTTAATGATATATATGTGCATGACGGTGCCAGTTGCATACAAGACTTTAACTAGGAATTTCTAAGTACGAATCAAAAAGCATTTTAAAAACATCTTCTCTTGCTTACAGATAGGTGTCATGAAGGTACATTAGTATTCCAACTTTCAAAGCAATATCTCAAATGGTTAAGTCAACAAGTGGACAAGAATGAATATTAACTGAGTTTCTAAGTCGATAAAGGGCTATAATTCAAATGAAATCCTTGACGGAGTTATATGATCCTGCCAACATTTGGGGATCATGATGGTTAACAAGTATTCCAACTTTCATAGTAAAATCTTAAACAGTTCAGTCAAAAAATGGACTGGTACGAAAACCTTAACCGAGATTCTAGTCAATAAAGGGCCTTAAGTTTTTAAAAATCATTGACAGAGTTACCTTCTCTTGCCTACAGATGGGGTTAATGATGCAAACAAGTATTCAAAGTTTCGCAGCAATATCTCAAAGGGTTAATTCAATAAGTGGATTTTACCCAATTCAATGTATTTTCTAAGTCATAAAAGGGCCATAATTCTGACAAAAACCTTCACAGAGTTATGTACTCTTGTCTGTGGGTGGAGGTAATGATGGTAAATAAGTATGGTAAGTTTCCGAAGCTTTGAAATCAGTATCTGTAATGATTTTCAAATAAAGTGGGATGGTACGAAAAACTTAACAGAGTTCAATGCACTTTCTAAGTAAAAGAACGACCATAGTTCTGACAAAAACCTTCTACTCTTGTCTGTTGATAGCGGTTATGATGGTTAACAAGTATTGTAAGTTTCAAAGCATAACCTCTAATGGTTTTGAAATAAAGTGGGGTGGTATGAAAAACTTAACCAAAGGTGTGACACCAACACCGAGGCGAGTAGGATAGCTCTCCTTTTCTTCGAAAAGTCGAGCTAAAAAAGGGAGACAAGAATTTCAGTGAAATTATTACCCACTGCCAAATGAAGTAAATAACTGAAAAAGAACTGGAAAGTGTAGCGGTTTGTCTGTTTCAGAAAAAATTTTTTTATAATATAACGGCAGATTTTATTTATAGCAGCTCAGTGAAATCTTCTGCATTGATATGACGTTGTAAACCGTCTTACTTCAAAGAGCTGAGCGCTTATGGTGACGCGTTTAAAACGTTGATGGCCTACATAAAGCACAAACAACGTCCCGCATAATTCTTAAAAAATATACCCAAACTATGCCTCCTGCATAAAACAAAGATACTTTCTGTTAAGTTTTGGTGACCGTTTAATGAATATTTAACATGTTTTGCGATTTGAACTATAAACGCGTGTGGACGCATTTACTTATGTTGAAATACGCGGGTGTAGTTCTGGTTATCAGAGTGATCACCCTCAAATCCTCTTTCCTAAATGGAGGTAGTGCTAGAATAGACGATAACATCGCTGAAAAGGATGTTATTTAGATTCTAACATGACCAGATATTACTAAAGGCGAATTAATGCAAAGCGTTATTTTCTACGCGGATATTTATTAACGTCATGTGGCACTGTATGACGTCATTTTGACGGCATATTGGCCCGCGCTTTGTTTATTGCATATTCTTACATGACTCACGATTTCGTCTCTATATACAAAAAATACAGAAAATTTGTGCTATATTTATGAAATAACATCCGTTCCAGCGGTTATCATCGTTGAAAGTGGAAATATGCGCATTTTTTCAAGTAAAAATCCAGCTGAAATAGGTGTGTGTAAAAAAAAAGGTAGAGGAAATAATAGCTTTTAACCCAATACACCAAACTCTTCCTGCTATCAGTACGAAATCATAATTTTCCAAATAGTACTTTTCCTGCTTTGACTGGTGCAGTCTTTTAAACAAAATGCATGCTAAAGTTGTTTCCCTTCTACTGCCGAAATTTCTACCAAAAACAACAACAACACAAGAGAGATCACTGCGAAAAAAGGAACTATTATTTTATTAGTCCGATTTTTTTTTATTTCTAAAGCACCAACTTCAAATACTAATGCGGCAATATCATTAATTTAACACATTTGAATGCACAGCAACCGAAAATTGCTTTTGTTTTTTTTTTTTTTTTTTTTTTTTTTGTGTTGTGTGTGTGTGTGTTTTTGTTGTGTGTTTTTTTTGGTGGTGTGGGGGTTTTTTTTGGGGGGGGGGTTTTTTTGTGTGTGGTTTTTTTTTTTGTTTTTTTTTTTTTTTTATAAAACTGTCACCAAAAATACACTTTGTGCCGTAAGATAGATTCTAACACAAACGGCTGCTTTTCCTATATAAACATATACGGAAAAGCCTGTATTTTATTTTACCATAAATGTGAAAATTCAGAAATAAATAGAGGAAAAGTAGCTGTTTAAATCAACTTCTTTGCTTTTTTAAATGCTGTGACCAATAGAATAAACATTGTAAAAGTAGTCTGGCAAACAGTTTGATAACCTGAAAAATTTGATGTCCTCACACTTTATCATATAGGTTTAAACAAGGAAAAGTGTTTTCATGTCACTGACTGAGAAAATTTGCTGTTCTCAGTGTCTGACAGAACAATGGCTGTATCAGACAGTTGTCACAGTAATGGAATAATAAATATAATTCTGTGTACAGGAAAACACTAAATTGCTGCCAGAGATAGAGGTCAGATAGCACAGGTGATCAGAGCAACCCAGGTCCATATACATTTTGTGTTTGATACATATCTAGCTATATAGGGAGATTCTTGTTCAGATATGTCCATCTATCCGTTAAATTTCCCTTGATAACACTCTCTTGGTCACAATTTTCATTTGAATTTCATGAAACTTGCTCATATGGTCGACTGCAACCTGAGATGATCCCTTTTGTATTGGAGTCAGTGGGTCAAGGGAGTTTCCTTGATAACATTCTGCAGATCAATATTTCATTCAACTTGCCTAGAAGGTTGCCTGCAACATGAAGTTGATCCCTATTATTTTGGGGTCAATGTCACAGTCACCTGACATTGGACACTCTACTGGCCACGATTTTCATTCAACTTTCAACTTTCATTAATTTTGCTAAGATGAAAACATTTCAAGTTTGAACAAACATTCAGTCAGACGAAACTGCAGTCACAGTGCTGTCTGACGAAAACACTAACACCCCACTTTTGATATATCCCTCGTCTGGCTGTTGAAGACTCAAGAAGACTATGAAGGTAACAAACACTGCCTTAATTAATGCTGAAATCCTTGTAAAAGTTGAATTTGAACAGTGTTAAAATGTTTTGTTAATTTTGTTAATTGTTGTAGGTTTACAGCTGACGGTATGACGGATCCAATGCGGTCTTACTGTCATACACATGATGTTGTAAAAATGACTTAGAAGTGAAGAAATGTAGTTGTCAGAGTGTAAAGATAGTCGTTTGGGACATTTTGTAAAAATAAACAGAAGACCCTTAACACTTGATCTGATAATCCGATCCGGCTCATAATTGAATGTAAGGGAGATCTTTTGGCAACATACTAAAAAGCCAGGTTTGCCTATGATTGCTCATGAATTTGAGTTTGTGATTGCTAAAATATGTAGCTTCCTGAGTGTAAACTAACTAAAATTTAACAGTTTTTTTCCACGGTACGGGGTAATTTCTTGTTAAGATTTAAACATGATCCAAATCTTTTGGCTATATAAATTCTATTTATTAATTTGATTGGGTGGTGATTATTACACATTAAAAGATTTTGGCTGAGATATTGTGACCACACATATTCCACCAATGTTTCATTTTGACACGTCAAATCATGTGGTTTCAAGAGTATAAACAAACTAGAATATGACATGTTTTTCCACAGCGTCGCCCGATATCTGGACTGACTGAGTCGAATGACATGATGTGTAAATAACATTTTATGGAAATTTGACTGTGACTATGTAAAAGCTGTGGCTTCCAGAGTGCAAACAAGCCCAAATACAGCCGGTTTTCACAGGAAGTGGCTTAATTTCGGAAGTTAGTAGACTGGTACTTAAACCGAAGATCTTGTTGCTATATATACATTCTCTATAGGCTTGATTCTGTTTGTTTGAGTAATGAAGTTACCAGTGTGTAAACAATGTCAATAAGAACGTGTGTTCAATCAGCAACAATAACTCTGGAAATACAGGTCCGATCAGGCCACGACCCTTAAGTGTGACCTTTAGCCAACCTTTGTCGAGAAGCGAATGCTTGACATTCTTCTTTATACAAAGTTTCAAAGACATTATTCAAAAGACAGACGGACTTATAGACGGACGCACTGGTGCATAGACGTTGTTTCGCTTATTAGGGCTTTATCGTTGGTACCGGTTTTCCAATATGACCAACGCCCCCAGAAGAGGTTAGTTATTTTAGGTTTCGGAGGATAGTGCAAGATACAGAAGGCGTCCCGATTCCAGAGACACCCCTGGTTCTTATACATGCGAGGTGTATAGCACCCATACATGGGGCCTCGATTTCAGTCTCATCCGAAAGACTATTAGTCATTTTAGTTGGTCAGCCCCGGGAATCGAACCCGCTACCCCGAGATTACAAGTCTCGTACTCTACCGATTGAGCTATCCGAGCATAGACGGACGGAAGTTCGAAACGATCTTCGATCGGTTGGAGATTAATAAGCTTTCAATAGTCCAATGTGTTTGATAGGTTTTAATGATACTTACCAATATCATGCTTATATGAACGTTTCTGTATTGCAGGTTGTGCAGTTGGTAGTATATTCATTCCATCGGGTATAAGTCGTCCAGATACGTACTGTAACTTATGTAGTTGCGGAATCAGTTCTCTGAATGGTATACCGATGGTAACACCTTTTTACTTTGATCCATTTCTGAGCTGAAAGAAAGGTCATTGTCGATTTGGACCAGTAGTAATAATCCTAATTAATTGCGTTTGGCTCTTCAACTCCATATGAACTTCTTGCGAATTCGTAAACTCTTGAATAAATTAAAAATTTTAAATTTGCAAAATGAATAGCTCACGGCTTCAAAGATAAATGTTGATTGGGGGTATTTATTTCAGTGCACGAGAAGACAGTGGTGTAGCCTACCCGAAGGCGCTACAATTTATCAAGAAAACCCAGCATGTGACAGGCAACATGATTATCAGGACAGCACAATCTTCCGTATTCTAAAAAATCTTTAAATTTTCATTCAAATACCATCTTTAGCGCTTCAGTGTACATAAGACACAATTATTTAGGTTTGTAGAAAACAATACAGATTAATACAATATAACCCTATTTTGGTTTTGCAGTAAGTACTGTCAACGTGACTAACAGTTTCAAACTGATGCGCAGCCGATATTTACTGCCGCGCTATTTGTTATATTATACCATAAGCTGTTGTTAGAACGTACGCTCTTCTTGTTCTATTACACCATAATAGTGATATTAAATTTGCGCGCTATTTGTTCTTTTATGCTATAAAACTGTTGTTAGAACTGTTGTTAGTTGTCGCCCTTGGCATAATTGTCGAAGTTCATTATTTATATTTGAAAGTTTATTAAACTGACCAAATACGGTTGAAGCGGACGTTAAACTCGTACAACAACGATGTCCGACCGGAAATCATTTTCTTTAGTGTACGTCATGGCAACAAAATTTTCAGTGTCAAACCCCGTTTGTTAACAATAAAGATATACATGTGTTAATTAATAGTTTCTGTCATAAGCACGCGGTTCAGATCGAAATATCCGTCACCGAGGGTAACTGTTTTGGATGCTCTCGTTCCCGCAAAACAGTTACCCGAGGTGACGGATATTTTCAATCTAAACCAAATGTCTCATGATAGAAACTTTTTCTTGCATACCGTCTTGCACTTTAAACAGAACAATGCTCTGCGCAGTTCCCACGAAACAGTTACCCGAGGTGACGGATATTTCCATCTGAACCAAATATCTCATGGTAGAAACTATTTCTTACATACCGTCTTGCACTTTAAAATAGATATCTAAATGCAAACTTATCGAAATGATGCCTTATGATATAAAAACAAACTTTATAAGGTGCTGTGTTTGGAAAAGTGACGTTAGATCTACATTGTTTATAACGTTACGTCACAGGTAATTCACAAAAGTCATAGTACATGGGGGTTGTAATATGAGATTTTCCAGCACTGGTGAAAATGCGGATACCCCGACCAGATCGGAGTATCCGCAGTTTTCACCAGTGCTGGAAAATCTCATATTACATACCCCCATGTAATATGACTCGCGTGCGTTACTTGTGACGTAACGTTATAAACATTGTGACGTCACTTCCCCAAGCAAAGCATCTGAATATCGCTTGTTTTTCGACGAGTTTGCATTTAGAAATCTGATTAAAGTGCAAGACGGTATGCAAGAAAAAGTTTCTATCATGAGACATTTGGTTAAGATGGAATATAAATTCCATATGTGCTACGTATAGATAAATTATGTAATTTGTATGATTTATAATTATAATTTCACTTTTCATAAAACATATACGGGTAATGACGAGTGTTTGTCGGGATTGAATATCTTTTTGTGTAAATGTTATTTGTTGTTTCAAATACTATTTTCTTTGCCTCTGATTGTACTTTTGTTTCTTTTCTAGAAGGCCACATCGTAAATAAGTGTATGTTGTGAGAATAGCTTTATGTGTAGGCCTAAACCTTCTTTAAATAAAGATATTATTATCATTATTATTATTATTATTATTCGGCAGATCCCTATTCGCTAATCGAATCGCAAACTAGTGACTGGTTTGCATTTTGCAATTCGCGGTTCGAATCGCGAATAAGTTTGAAGTTCGCAGTTGGCGATTCGAATTGCGAACTTGCAACTAGTCTGTAGTTCGCAATTCGAATAGATTCTAGTCGCTATTCTAATAATAAACTGGTGACTGGTTTGCAATCAGCAATTCGCACCACAAGCTGGGAACTACTCGAATCGCGAACTGAGAACAGGGAACTTGTATGAACTTTTTAATTCGCAATTCGAGTCGCGACTGCGAACTACAGACTATTCTTCATTTTAATCGTGAACTGAGAACTGGAAACTCGCGAACTGCGAACTACTGACTTGCCTTCATTCAAACCGAAATCTGAGAAATGGGAACTATTCGGCAGTTCCCAATTCTCTAATCGAATCGCCAACTAGTCATGTAGAGCATATTGCAATTCACAACTCGAATCGCGAACTGGCACCTGTCTGTTGTTCGCAGTTCGCAATTCGAAATTCGAATCGCGAAATGTCGCTATTCCAAAAAAAAACAACGGATGACTGGTTTGCAATCAGTAATTCGAACCACAAGTTGGAAGCAAGAAGAATCGCGAACTGAGAACAGGGAACTTGTCTGAACTAGTTGGCAGTTCCTAATTCGCAATTCGAATACTGTATCTACAACTACAGCTAAACTGTTACTAACCTACTTTTCTGTTTGTAGAGTGATCAAAATTGTGTATACTATGCAATGCAAAGCCCACATCAGCAAGGCTACCCGGCAAATTCCCTTGCGAGGAATTAATGGCAGTTTAAAAGGATCCTTTAGCGCACGTGCAACGCTCACTGCATACCGAGCAGTCACGCCGACCCAGACCTCACATTACATACCATACCAATATTGAATTCAGACATCGCAGTCCTCTTCAAAGTTTATATCTTCCATGAAGAAGTGTTTGTTGATGTTATTGTATACAATTTGCTTAAGATCATTGTTCATCTTATGAATGAACCTTGCAATTGCTTTGGTGAAGCACCCACGCATTTTGACTGTACTGTCAAAGTCTGCATTATATATAATCATACAGAAAAATTTGCTGTACTTGAAATCACCCAAGCCTACGGTTTCAGTGCCGATAAACATCATGTATTTATCAGAAGATACTGGTATTTTTTTCATATCGTACAAAGCGGTGCATGTTGCCCAGCACAGTTCCTCGTTCTGTCGAAACAGATATGCTTTGATAACATCTTCATGGTCATAATAATGCCCAGTATTAGGGTCACACAACTCCTCTTGTAATTTCTCTTACCCAGTCCGTTATAAATTGTAATCTTGCAATTTTCTTTTCAGATGTACTTGTGTGTTTAACTGACTGAAATCTCGATAAGTTGGTATGATATAATTATTTTGGTTTAAGACACCACAACATTGGATTTGCGATATTTCAATTTTATGCATCAATATTGCTATGTTATAGGGTTTACGGTATCACAATGATCTTTTATAAATTTCCAGAGTCAACATTTATTTACATCTTGAGTTGTTTTATTTTTGTTATCACATTTCTCTTATTTTACATCTATGCTGTGTATGTTTACGTTCATTTTGTTTATTTGATTTGTTGATAATAAAATTGATTCCTTATAAGAGTCCTATGATGTATTCACTTGGTTTTTCGGTACTACATCTTACTTTAGTTTTCATATAACCATGTTTAATGTACAATTGTGTGTTTCTATATATTATTTACTTCGGTTTTACAGTACTACAACTCTCATAAGTGTTTATAAACCATATCTCCTGTAAAAAAGAAAGTGATCTTAAATACTTATACTTACCTGTTTATAATTTGGTTTATTTCTTCCTTTGTAAATAATTAGTTAAGACTTTGGTTCTTTATTGAAAATATGATCAGAGTATGGAAAGCCATGTCAGTAACAGTGAAAAAAATGCTGCTTCCCTAGTGTAGATCTTATATTGCGACAAAATTACTTAAATTTCTATCTATTTTATTTTGTTCTTGTTAAGTTATGTTAAAATCTGTAAGATCTACGGAAAGCCAACACCACCATGTTATAGATCTTACATTCTGGCAAAAAAACCTAAATTTCTATCTGTTTCATTTAGTTCTTGTTAAGTTATGTTCAAATCTGTAAGATCTATGGAAAGCCAACACCACCATGTTATAGATCTTATATTCTGACAAAATACCTAAATTTCTATTTATTTTATTTAGTTCTTGTAAAGTTATTTTTAATCTGTAAGATCTATGGAAAGCCAACATCACCATATTATAATTCTTATGATCTGACAAAAATACCTAAATTTCTATCTATTTCATTTAGTTCTTGTTAAGTTATGTTCAAATCTGTAAGATCTATGGAAAGACAACACCACCATGTTATAGATCTTATATTCTGACAAAATACCTAAATTTCTATCTATTTTATTTAGTTCTTTTTAAGTTATGTTTTAATCTGTAAGATCTATGGAAAGCCAACACCACCATATTATAGATCTTATATTCTGACAATATTACCTAAATTTATATCTATTTTATTTAGTTCTTGTTAAGTTATGTGCAAATCTGTAAGATCTATGGAAAGCCAACACCACCATGTTATAGATCTTATATTCTGGCAAAAATACCGACATTTCTATCTATTTTATTTAGTTCTTGTTAAGTTTTGTTCAAATCTGTAAGATCTATGGAAAGCTATCATCACCATATTATAGATCTTATATTCTGACAAAATTATCTAAATTTCTATCTGTTTTATTCAGTTTCTATTGTTCTTGTAAACATAGCTTCTGAAAAACCACCCTTGTTCTGCCAGGGTATTCAAGCCATAATGATACATCTAGAACTTAAATACTATCTATCATATTTAGTTTCTTATTATAGCTATCAAATAGTTAATTGACAAAAATTCCCATGATTTAAATTCCATAATGTGACACCTCATGTTTATTTCTGTTGTTTATATTTGTTGAGTTTTTTGTGAAGTCGTTTGTTTGTTAATAGTATTTTTTAATCTTTGTTTCCACTTTGTAACATGATTTTAGATATTTGTCGTTTGCTTTATTCAACAGTTTTTTAGCAATGATATGCTTATGATTCAATTTGTTGTATGTTATAGGGCAATACTTATATGTATTTCTATTTTGTACATTATTATTCATGACTCTGTTTCTTTGTGGTTCTGGTTTATTCTTGATGTAGTTGTATGTTAGTAAGTTTTTCCTTGTGTATTGTGATGGGTAACCACATTTCAGTAATCTATAATAGAATAATCTAATCATGTGTGCATATTCTAACTGATTATTGAGTTTCTTGCATATCTATGGCATTCAGTATTTATGATTCCTTTTTTAACGCCAGGTGGGTGATTACTGCTGTAATGTGTATAAGCATATTTATTGTACGGTTTTTGGTAAGTACGGTAGTAAATTTTACCGTCTAGAATTGCGCTAAATTCAATTCCTATGGTTAAGTCAAGGAAATTTGCTGTTACTTTACTAATCTTAAATTCGATTTCTAATTCTGTTGGATACATATCTGCGATCCATTTAAAGCAATCTACTAATTCATGTAAATCACATTTCAGTATGGAACGCCTTTACTGTCTTATCATGTTGTATTGTATTTTACGCAGTACGTTTGCATGTATATGAGGTACATATTTAATTTGACATGGTACATTTTTCATGATATGCAGTGCCTTTAACGTTATATGTGGTGGTTATTTAATCATATGCAGTGCAAAATGTGTATATACAGTAGAATAACCATTATATGGTGTGCAAACAACGTCATGTGCAATACATACAACATTATGTGCAGTACAAATGACATTATATGCAGTACAAATGACATTATATGCAGTCAATGTTTCGATACATGTGGTGGTATTTTGATTATACGCAGTAGTTTTCCCTTTATACGTTGTATGTTGTTCAATAGGTGTGATAGATGTTTAAATATATGAAGTACTTGCGATTAATTCTATACGTGGTGAATTATTATTTATTTGTTCATAAAAAACATTCTACGCAATGCATTTGGCAATATACATGGCGGAAACGACATTTTCTTTTTTATTATGTTCGGTCCATTCTACTATATACACGGTGCATACAGCATTATATGCGGTACATTTTTCATTACGATGATCATACTTTCCGGCATTCTCCGGAATTACTTAGCCGGAAAATACCGAGTAGATATAAATAGCGGCCACGTCATCAAGCATAGACGCGCTACCGAAATCCGTATCTCATTAACTACTGAATGTATTAAATTTTAAACAAGGCTTCCAAACCATCACACCTATTTAAATAACTTAACTCTTTCTCACCTATGAGATACATATTTCCGCTCATTTACCGGTGGTAGAAAACCTTACCCTTGACCGCTTACTCTCATTTTACGTAAATTATAAACAGCCAGCACATCACATAAAAATCGAAAAATGACTGTAAAATTTTTATTTTTGAAATAAACATAGCGTTGTTGGTATTCATTTTTTTAGTTAGATCATTTTCTATCCATCTATAGCAGTTTTGAAGTAAAATTCGGGAAAAAGTTGATTTCATTTTTTCATCCCCATCCTTACACTTGCGTAAATGATATGCCGAGTTTTTACTATACGGTCAAGGCAAGCACTATTAACGGTGGTATCTTCAATTCCAAAGTCAATCTAAACATTTACATTGAAATTTGAATAGGTAAAATTGAAGTTTACAGTTTTAAAGAATTGATTTGAAACAGCTATTTGATTACACTGTTGTTTCTTGTATAATATTGATTCGAAGTGTTTGTTTCTTTTTTTTTATTCAATGCAGATTTTAACAGGGAATTATGTTTGAATTGTTTTGAGTGCTTCGGCTTAAGTAAGTATTACTGTGCAATACACCGAATAAAATAGAATAATGTAACGAGAAAGAATCACTCTTGTCCCTGCGATGAAAATGCGATTAAAACGGTGAGAAAATAAATCTACCATGTTCATTGAGTTGCGGATTAGGAAATCCCATCCTCGTGTTGAGATACGTCGGCAGAGCCTCGTTTTTTGGACGTATCTCAGCCCTCTGATGGGATTTCATTATCCACAACTCATGAACATGCTAGATTCACTTTATCTTGCAGATAATGCAAAAGTATGGCCCCTTTTTCGACTAAGAAATTCTGGTTAAAGTTTTGTATAAACTACATTAAAGTCCATATCTCAAATATGCAGTACTTTAGAAATATCCATGGGTTATGTGACCATGCAGACAAACAATCTTTAAAGGTACATGCAAGCACTATTCGATGTTGAATGTACGGTGTCATGGCAAATTTTTCTTAGCTCACTCGCTAATTTCCGCCGAGAGTATTTTTTAGAGACTGTCTTTAAGTATCATCATCATAATGGGAAAAGCACCGCATATAAGCCACATGTACATCTTATATAGTTGTTTGGACCAAACATAATTAAAAAGGAATTTACTGCATACAAAGTTGTTGACACCATGTATATTGACATATGCACCGCACATATTGGTTTATTATCTTAGTATAAGTAATATTTCACCACTTATACACTGAAACGAAATCACTTCATACATTTAAACATCTACCACATATATTAATCAACATACAACGTATAAAGGTACAACTACTGCAAATAATAAAAAACCACCCCATGTATCGAAAAACTGATTACATATAATATTGTTTGTACTGCATATAATGTTGTTTGTACAACATATAATGGTTATTCTACTGTATACACACACTTTTGCACTGCATATTATTAAATAACCACCACATATAAAAAGAAAAAGCACTGCATACCACAAAAAAGTGACCCCATCTAAATATGCATGTACCATGTCAAATGAAATTTGTACCTCGTATACATAAAAATGCACTGCGTATAATACAATACAACATAATAAGACAGTAAAGGCTTTCCATATTTCAGTAATATGACACCATCATCTACGTATCTGAAAAAATCTAAAATGCTGTGTTTATACGGAGTGTCAATCAACTTCAATTCACTCAGTAGCAAGGCAAGGTTGGCCCCATCGAAAGAGTCATAGCTACCCATAGCCAGACTGGACTTCTGTAAAAAGAATTCATTGTCTTTTGTATTAAAAATAGCATACTGTTTTATGTATGTATACAGATCGTGCATTATATGCCGACAGCTGTCATCTAATTTAGGATATTAGGTAGTTAATCTATAGTGTTCTTCATTGTTTTATTACAAGATGTGTATAGTGATGCTACATCGAAAGTAATAAAGAAAAGTTTGTCGTCCAGTTGTTCAGTATTTAGTGTTATTTCTTTTACCCGTGAAATAACATCATTTGTGCTATACACAAATATAGGTTTTATTCCATGTGTCTTAAATATGTTTAAAATGTCAAGTAAATAACACCTGTACATTGAGCCCAGTAATTTGGATGGTTCAGTATTGAGAGTTGCAAACCCGTTTACTATTGGTCCGCCTTTCAAAGTTTTTTCATTAGTAACACTTGGTAGCTCATTCAGTTTATGTACTTTTGGAACTATATTTAATGTTGGTATAGTTATGTAAGTTTTTTTGCGATACAGTAGTATTTCTGTATGAAATAATTCATTTACTATGGTGAAAACATACCTATCATATATATTTCTAAGGTCTGTGTATCCGGAGTTTAATAAATTGGGGATATCATTTGCATTAATATGCATATATACATCTGTAATACTTAATTGCCTTTTATATTCGTTATGGTACCATTCTGTGTTATTAATGCAAATTCCCTTATTTTTGTCTGCTATGTTTGCTATAACGTTATTACTATTCGCTAGTTGTTTCAAATGTTGAAGTTCAACAGATAGGGAGTTTCTTTTCCCTGGGAAGTTATAATTAATTTGTTGGTTAATTATACCCCCGAAACGAAGTTTGTGTGTGTGTGTGGGGGGGGGGGGGGTATATAGGAGTCACCCGGTGGTTGGTCGGTCGGTTGGTTGGTCGGTCAGGCGGTCTGTTGCATTTTCCTTGTCCGGAGCATAACTTGAAAAATTCTAGTTGGAATTCAATACAACTTCATACAATGGTCAAGCACATTGAGAGGAAGTGCAGTGCACAAGAACCATAACTTCATCTTGACTCATTACAGAGTTATTGCCCTTTGTTACTTTTCCTTGTCCGGAGCATAACTTGAAAACTTCTGGTTGGAATTCAATACAAATTCATACAATGGTCAAGCACAATAAGAGGAAGTGCAGTGCACAAGAACCATAACTCTATCTTGACTAATTACAGAGTTATTGCCCTTTGTTACTTTTCCTTGTCCGGAGCATAACTTGAAAACTTCTGGTTGGAATTCAATACAACTTCATACAATGGTCTAGCACAATGAGAGAAAGTGCAGTGTACAAGAACCATAACTCTATCTTGAGTCATTACAGAGTTATTGCCCTTTGTTACTTTTCCTTGTCCGGAGCATAACTTGAAAACTACTGGTTGGAATTCAATACAACTTCATACAATGGTCTAGCACAATGAGAGGAGGTGCAGTGTATAAGAACCATAACTCTTTCTTGACTAATTACAGAGTTATTACCCTTTGTTACTTTTCCTTGTCCGGAGCATTACTTAAAAACTACTGGTTGGAATTCAATATAACTTCATACAATGGTCTAGCACAATGAGAGAAAGTGCAGTGTACAAGAACCATAACTCTTTCTTGACTCATTACAGAGTTATTGCCCTTTGTTACTTTTCCTTGTCCGCAGCATAACTTGAAAACTACTGGTTGGAATTCAATTTAACTTCATACAATGGTCAAGTACATTGAGAGGAGGTGCAGTACACAGGAACCATAACTCTATCTTGACTTATTACAGAGTTATTGCCCATTTTTACTTTTCCTTGTCCGCAGCATAACTTGAAAACTGCTGGTTGGAATGCAATACAACTTCATACAATGGTCCAGCACAATGAGAGGGAGTGCAGTGTACAAGAACCATAACTTTATCTTGACTAATTACAGAGTTGTTGCCAAGAACAATATCTCTATTTTAGTTGTTTTTTTTCCAAGGTATTCTGTTACTACGAACGTCCTCAGTTTATAAAGCAGTTTTTCGGGGGTATTAATCACATTTAGTGATAGCTCTAGTTGTATTTAAATTGTCTAAAAGGTCAATACAATAATAGTGTTTGTGTGGTTTATGAAGTCCCAAATCTAGTACAACGTTATTTGTACCTTTGTTGTATTTATGACGCGTAAGGCGTCCCATACCTTGCAAAATTTCTGTTTTTATTTCTTTTTTAATTATATGGTCTGGTTTTGCATAAGTGGGAATGAAGTTAGGACCTTTTCCCAATATTGTTTTTAAAGGGTCACTCAAATTAATTTCTGTGAAATTGTGAACAATATTATCTTTCTAGTACCTTTCTGTATGAAATTCTAAGCTGCATTTAGTTACACGGTGATTTGACAATTCCATGTATCAAATGTTGTTAAACATCTAAAACATTATTTAAGATTATTTACACAAATACAATTTGCGACGGTCTAAAATTTTGCAACAGGTTTTGGCAATAGATCTTATTAACATTGGGTTTGTAAATAGGTATTTAAGCTGTTCATATTCCGACAAATTCTTGAAATTTTCATTGCCTTTAACTACACAATTGAAAAGAGTCTCCCTTAAATCATCACACATGGGACATTTCAAAATAACATGGTTCTCATCTTCCATATTATTTGGACAGAATGGGCAATCTCTATTTTCAACCTGTAAATTTTCATATCTACCAGTCTCTATGCGTATTGGTGCAACACCGCACCGAAATTTACATAAGGCAGACATATGTTTTCTCGGCAAAATAATTTTACAATATTCCTCAACAATAAATTCTGATTGAAATGTACAATATGTCCTCAATTTATTGTTGCCTTTACCTCTATCACTAGTATTTCTATTGATACCGCTAAACCACTCATGAACATATTTTCCATAATACATTTCTCAATTTTACCAACAACATATGACTTAGACATATAACTCTGTAAATTAATATTACACTCTTGAAATTTTTGTTTCACCATTCTTACACCCTAGTTTAGAACTAGCCCAGACTGCAACCCGTCTATTTACTCTAGTCATTGCGGTGTTACACAGACGGCCCACAAAACCCGCAACAGTTTTCCACTGACGGACCACAGTAGGAGTCCAGGCCATCTCCCCCGCAAGAGCCAAATTAGGAGTATATCTCCCTACTCCCAAATAGAACCGCGTGGCTCTATTTTGAACAGCATCAATGCAGGAAAATGACCTGTACCCTCAAATGGCTGAACCATAACTGATAACCGGCCAAACTACAGCATCGTGGAGCCTTGTGGACACGTCATATGGAACCCCACCCATCAATTTGCATTTGACAATGACCAGACCAAGTGCACGGCTTGCACTTTGTGCCACAGCTTTAACCATAACATTTAAATCCAGATGC
>JAFMSR010000007.1:54728699-54791199 GCA_022818135.1 Saxidomus purpurata | reverse complement strand
TTGACAGATGAGCAGAAAAAGGCCGCGTGCAATGCGCGAAAATGTTGCTTAAACAGTTTCCAAATTACAATGCACGGTCTTTCGCAAATGTCGTCACTGGTGACGAGACATGATTTCAAACGAAAGATTCAGAACAAAATATGGGCTACAAAATCTGGCAAAAGACCATGCATTGCAAAGCGGACCATGAGTGTCAAGAAGGTAATGTATGCCATATTGTTCACAAATCAGGGTCCTGCCATTCAGGTTGCTGTACCTAAAGGCATATCCGTAAATGCGAAGTTTTACAAGACTAAAGCATATCCGTAAATGCGAAGTTTTACAAGACTAAAGTTCTTCGAAAACTGAAGAGTCGAAGACCTGCAACTGGTTCGGCCAATGTCAGATTGCTACATGACAATGCGTCATAGCACAAGGCGTCTATTGTACAAGACTTTCTGAAGCAGGAAAAGGTTGTTGCGCTCCCTCACCCTCCATATTCGCCTGACCTTGCCCCGTGTGACTTCTTTTTGTTCCCAAGACTCAAAAAATACTTTTCTGGTCAAAAATGTGTCCAGCGCAAACACCTCGGTTCTGCAATATTCCACTGTCTTCATAGTATACATAGAAAAGACTATGAAAATGCCTTCAAGGATTGGATTAGAAGACTGAAACTTTGCATATCTGTTGGAGATGAATACTTCGAGGGGACAAAATAAGATTTTCATTGAAATCTATCAAGGATACATTTTTATGTGCTTAGATGCATTCATATTTGAACATTCCTCGTATTTATATTTTATATGATTGTTTAAACTCCTTTAAGGATGTTTTTGAGTCTATATCCTATTGGGGTAGAAAACTCGACTGTTGGTTTTTCATGCAACCGGTCTCACGAATAAATCTTTATGCTAAAGCATGCCATTTCTTTTTAAGTTAACAGTAGTACAGCTTGCTTTATTTCTGTCAACAACATTAATGAATGCTTTTTACCACGTGTGTTTTTAACAAGGTGTCACGTGACACCTTGTTATAGTAGGCAATTTTGAAAACGACTCAGCGAAGGTGCTTATACGTTTGACGCTGGCCGGAACATATGCGGAGTAAGCCGGGCTGCGCCGGTATTACCAAACCTCATTGCTTAAAAGGCGCCGAATTCATTCTGGCTTTAAGAAACGAATAGAACGGCGTACACCGGCATGCGTCAAACGTATAGCCCCAAAACCCTGACAGTTTGAACAGCTTTAGGTTTCTCCTTCCGCCTGCAAAGGAGATCGACTTTAGCTGAAACGTGAGTGGATCGTGTTTGTGATCTCGGCGTAGAAATTAATTAAAAACCGTTTCTGTTGCAAAATATAGTACGTGTTAATGCTTTAAATCCTTGTAACACAAATGTAGGCAAAATTCAGAATATTTGAATTACTACACCATCTCAGGCAGCCATGTACACTGATTCGACATTGTTTACATATCATCAACTGTGTAAACTCATTCTGCAATACAAGAACTAGCAATGCGAACTTTATAAAGTTTCTCCCTCACCCAGATATCAGCCAGATATGACAAGAAGTATATTTTTCAAAAAGATAAACGGCGTAAACATGTATACATTGAAGCGCAGATACTTTTATATTGTTACATGTTGACAAATTAGATTCTATTATCTCCCTTTATTGTGAAATTCTTTTGTCGAAATTTATTTTAATCAATTCATTGTTAGAAGATAATTTCTTTGTCGTATTTATGCATAATAATATGTTAAATTTAGGTGTGAACAAGAGTTAATTTATTGGTGGTGTTTGTTTTAAATAATTGTTTGGTAATACAAATAATCATATATAAATTCACATTATGTTAAGTCGAAGTCAAACAGGTCGTACCGAGTCAGCCCGGATAGCTCAATAGGTAGAGCACGAGACTTGTAATCTCGGGGTTGTGGGTTCGATTCCCAGGGCTGACCAACTAAAATTACTAACAGTCTTTCGGATGAGACTTAAAAACCGAGGTCCCATGTATGGGTGAAAACCTGGCATGATAAAGAACCAGGGGTGTCTCTGGAATTGGGACGCTTCCTGTATCTTGCACTATCCCCCGAAAACCTAAAAATAACTAAAAACTCTTCTGGGGGCGTTGGTCATATGGGAAACCGGTACCAACGATAAAACCCTAATATACCATACCAGGTCGTACCGATTATAGCCTCTTTAGAGGCAGGTGGAACCAATAAGCACATTTACAAACAAAAGTCGAAGTCGAAGTCAGCAAACTGTAAGTGCGTGTCAGAAAGGCCCACTTCTAGAAAGGACCAGTACCAAAAATGCCCAAAACCAGAAAGGTCCATACCAGAAAGGCCCACCCAGAAGGACCAGTTTTATGTTCTATGTTAATTTATGTAGACCTACCTTAGGGAAGTAAAAGATTAGAAAAACATATGTACACTTCTGCTCACACATTTATTATATAGAACCAAAAGTAAACGGGGGAAAATAGTAGCGCAGTAACACACATTACAGTAGGGTGCATAAAATATACATCATTAGTGAAATTTATGATGATAACACAAATTTCATTTACAGAAATAAAAACAGACATGAATGATTATAAAAGTGAAGCGGTTTTGTTGTTATATTGTTATATGTTGACACATTAGATTCCATTATCTCCCTTTATTGTGAAACTCTTGTGTGGAAATTTATCTGATGCAATTCGTTGCAAGAAGATAATTTCTTTGTCGTATTTATGCAATAACTTTATGTTAAATTTCAGTGTGAACAGGATTTAATGTATTGGTGTTATTTTTTAAAGTAATTATTTGGTAATACAAATAATTATATAAAATCCACATTTATTTTCAGTCGAGGTCAGTTGGTCGCGGTTGGCCTTTGGTACCAACAAATACAACCTTTGGCTTCTGGCTGGAATTGCAGTCAGGTAAATTTCTCCTTTTTCTGGCTTCAAAATTTTATTTTTAGGCAGACGGGAGACATGCCGGGGTCTCATCCAAATATCAAGCTAACATAAGTGCTCTTTTGGACGGACCTTGATAAAATTCTCATCAAATCAAAAGTCGAGGTCAGCAAACTGACCTACGTATCTACTGGTACAGATGGTACTTTTCCGTCCATTCCTATTTTAAAAAGTATAACTGAGTACACAGGGGAAGTTCCCATAGTGGATCCCCGCATTTCAATAGGATTGATTTCTTCATAAATCCCTGGGTGTATTTATGCTATTGAGTCATATTAAATGAACATTAAAGTGGTATCTGCAATAAATATCAGAAAACTGTGATTCAGCTTGGTAGTGATTTATCCCGGGAAAGTACGTAAGTTAGACACAACCAGAGTACGAACCTAGGGGTTGTAGCCACCCCGATAAGTGACCTTGTCCCAAGAATTCGAATTAATATATTCCTGGTAACTCCCAGTATAGCTTTCGCTGCACTTGCATTATTCCGAGCCGAACTCCAGGGTTATAGATTTTATACCCACAGGGTCGACTTGGGACGGATCTATTCTCCCATAAGGGATCACGAACCAGAACGGCTACAAAAGTAACAAAATGTTTACATATTGATAAAAAATGCATTTAGTAATTATAAGTGCTAATTGGTTACTTTGATGCCAACCCGATTATTATAAAGGTATTTATCAAATTTATTCATTAAGTAATTACCAGTGCCAGTTGGTTACTTTGATGCAGTCCCATTTACGATAAAGGTATTTACATGTATCAAATGTGTTCAATAAATAGTAATCAAGACATTAAAACAAAAGTTTCAAACTTAAAAAACCCATAATTTATTATTAAAATGCAAGTCCAACAGTGGGCCTTCCTGGTACTGTTTATGGGCCTTTCAGGTACCTTTGATAAATCGGCCTTTCTGGGCTGGGCCTTTTAGGACTGGTTCTTTCTGGAAGTGCGCCTTTCTGGATCCCTACCCTTCGTTGGAACAGGCGGCAGTTTTGGAACTGTCCTTGCCTATTCTAACAGTTCGAAAGTTAGAAACACCCCGAGTACCAACCTAGGGGTTGCAGCCACCCTGATAAGTGACCTTGTTCCAAGAATTCGAGTAAATACCCATGTAACTCCTAGCGCAGCCTTGGCTTCACTTGCATTATTCCGGTTATAGATTAATACACACGGGATCGACCTGGGACGGAGCTATTCTCACCAGAACGGCTACAACATAAACAAGTTATCAAAATGCAGTTTATCTTTAGATCGGCGTTCACGTGATCAAAACGATCGTATTTCATTCACAACGCTTCCATTCGTAAAATTTGAATGGTGCAAACCGATGAAAAATGGTAAGAGAACACTAAATATTTTGTGTAGCCTACTTAAGTTCACAGTATTATAGGCTCCAATATTAAGCCTGGGTTTAAAATTTAGCTTTTCAAAGGATTTCTTAAAGTAAATTAAAATGTAAGGCTAATAGACAACTTACAAGGGTTGCTATCTCCCCTTACCAACACAAAATGTGATGAAATAAAACTGTGGGGCGCGGACTGCCGATGGTGGTGCGGTTGTGAAAAATCAACAAAAATATTACTTTGAATTCTGTAAATTTTCTTCTAGTTTTTTAAATGAAATATTTTCAAAAATCCGCTGAATTTTAAGGTTAAGTTATAATATGTGTACGCTTTCTTTAGTGATTTCTGATAGGATATTGTGGTTGTAGGAGTTAAACGTCCACTTAAAAAGTACATGTATTTGGTATGTTTAACGGATATTGTCCATCGATGCTAAAATCTTGCATGGGGTGCAGTCGCGACAAAAAGGTTGGACTTGTATAGAAAAATACGAGAGTTGCAATCCAGGATATAGGCGCTTAGGCACTATAGTTTATACTGGGAATTTCAAAGGTTGAACGCTTTATCATTGGTAGCGTATTATTTCAAATCTACAGAAAATGACTGGAAGTATACTGGAACCTTTTTATATGACTATATGCTCTAAAATATGTTATTGTATACAGTTTGAAGAACATTATTTTTCTTACAAAAATCTGAGAGCGAGCAGCTTAAAGTTCTGGGTAATCACTAGACTACGGATGCGGATCTGGTCGGACATCATTATGAAAATAATGACCTGTATTATATGTTTTATGATGTTAGCATATGTCCCTTACGGAAACATAATGTACAACCACTTAAAGTTTAGGTCTATGAAAAGTTTGTGAAATAACAGACGAGTAGGTGGTGTCACGTATTCCTGAAGGATGTCTCTCAAACAAAGCTGGTTATATACAATTTAAAAGCACTGTATTTTACTTCATCAAAAAGTCTCTAGCAAAACTATGTTTTTGAAAAAAATATAAAACAACAGCAACATGATGTGTTATCAATGAACTGCAGGTCTGTGATTGAAATAAACGGATAGATATCAAAATCAAGTACTGTTAGCGAAGTATCACTCATTGTCTTTAGGACACCTTTTTGTCAGCACTTTCAGTGCTTTGATTATATATATTATGCCATTTGGTGCTTTTTAAGTCGTACCAGAACATCAAATGTCAACAATACAAATATAGAATTATAGAGGGTTTATTTTTTTACAGAGAAACATTTATTCTTATTATTGCCGGTGGAATATTTTAAAAGTTTAAAAGAATTGTATGAATAAAGAAATATGGATAGCGCGGCTACCACCTCTGCACGTGGAACAGAGGGTACCAGGTCTAGTCGAACCGACTTGCATGTAACAGTAGGTTTAGCTGTCTCCCATGGGAGCTATCTGTTCACGGCATTTAGATTTGTCATTCTTTTCACAGGACCGCCATGCATGATAACAAAACAGAAAGAGATGCTTGACTACAACAGCATCTCTAACCACTCTCGTTATCGTATGAAGGACATGTGCAACAGTGGGGCAATCTGGGAAAAGAAGACCGACCTTGCCTACATCGTCGGCGACGGAGATGGATTTACTCGCAAAGAGCACGTGACCTGTGATGAGGTTTATAGACCAAAATGCGGATTAGGCGGGTCTGTTAGAGCACTAGCAGGTGATGAATCATACATGAGCATACTTGATATGCGTAGACAAGCGAGAAAAGCTGAGCAGAGCGTCGAATACAAATGGGAACAATCAAAGAAAGATGATGATGAAACAGTAGAGGAACGAGTTTCTAGCCTTGTGAACCAGCTGAAGGAACAGCTCGTTGGTGAAAGACAAGCCAGAAAGCAAAGAATTGTTGATAATGCTAAGCACGTCTGGAACAATAGCGTGGACTCTTTCCTTCGACACCATGAACAACCGAAAGTAGATATCCAGTATTCAGAGGGCAGCGATGATCGTCCTGGGGAGGGTTTATATTCATTTGCAGTTCGGCCATCAAGAATACGAAAATGCAAAATAAAAGGCAAGCCAAATGTCTGTACAATACCGCAGGTTAGTAAAAAAGAATCAATTCACGTTGAGCCACCAGACCATAAAAATGAAGTCGTAATCGAAGAGGTCAGTGGTAACAACAAAATTGCTACATACGATGAAGACAGTCTCGACATACCGGTACATTCGATTAGTAATGGATCGCTAAATGAAGTAAAGAACAGCCATATGACGTCTACCACCTACAACACATCCATGATACTTGACACATTCTACCAGCAAACTTTATCTATGATACATAAGATCAATGCAGTGGAAAGTATCAATTGTCACTTGGTAAATCAGAACCCTGAAATCTCACCATCAGGCGGACAGACTGGTGAATCATTCCGTCCAATGTTCGTAAATCAAAAATCTACAGAACATTATGGAAATATGGTACATACAAATTACAAGACCACTCGGTATCGAGAAACATACCACACATCAGTACAACAAACATATGAAATTACAACACCCAAAGGAATATTCGACAACCCCATACCTTCAATCGACAAAACGGTTCTACTTGGGGAAAATTCTGGTTTTACAATACTTCCAGCTATTACACCGAAAGAAGTCAATGCCTTTACTCACTCGGCATCGCTATTTCATAGACTGCCTACATCGGAATGTTACCTGCCATCGGTATTACCAATATATAGCCAACGTACACGTCTAGCATACTGTTATTCAGTACCACCGATCTACAAAAATTCGACTGACCTCGAAGGACTCTACGACAATACTTTGCTCAGTATCGAGAATACAGCGACAGATTTAGACTTGTTTGGTCAATTCCCGATTAACAAGGGCGAGACAACAAGAGGATATCCAATTGATGAAGTCCTGACAGCCGTAAATACATCAACATACAAAGACTGTGCAATCGACGAAGCTGATACAGCAATGGTAGCTTCTGCGAACGAAAACCCGTCTTCTGACGAAGTACTGAAATGTCCAACACTACCCAGCAACGAGGAAATGTTACACAACGAAGCCGTTACATCCCGGGTAGATATAGACTTATTCAGTCAAAATGAACCCCCACCCGACGAAGTTCCTGGCGAACCTCCATTCAACGAGGAGCCCACAACCACATTAGAGCCAACTCACACTGAAGCGACTCCGATCCACGACACCATTACCGATATTACTGTTGACGAGTTTGATGACGATTCTGTGTTTGGAATTCTTTCTGTCTACTGCAGAAGCGAAATTCAACTCCGGTAAGGTATTTCGGTCTTTCCTTCAATGATAGTAGCTAGTATATCCTAATGTAATTTCGACGAGAGCCATGCGACGATAAACAATCAGGGGTTTCTTCGCAGCCCAGACTGATTTTTATAGCGTCTGTCATGATAATGCCAGCAAAGCCACGACTCTTTCAAATTTGAGAGTATAAAAGGGGAAGGAATCTGTTAATAGAAAAGTCAGTGTTACAGGTCCTTGCCATGTGCGCACAGATGGCATATGTAAGGTTCCTTCCAATCGGTTGTATCAGATTGTATTGTAGATTCTTTTATTTAATATCTTAAAGCACAACAAATGATAATATGATGATCATTTAGTTAAACAAACCAAATGTATTAAAATTGGTTATAACAAATGATCTAATTTTCAAACTAATATCAACATTACAAAGAGATATGTAAGGTTGCACGAGGAAAACATGAAATTGAGACAAATAGCGACACCGACGTCAGATTGAGTCTGTTCTTCGGAGAGTTGAGCTAGTATGATCTATTCTCAGTTTGGATGCACTCGTATTACCAGCACAGGGGTCAAATTCCATTAGCATCTTAAGTGATTTCTTAAATATTTAACTTAAGCCCAAAAGTTTCAATTATTATCTATTAATTTTTATCAATTATATGTATAATTTATTCCACATCAAGATAGTGTATAATATCTCTCAACAGCAATGATAGTGTATAATTTATTCTCTCAACAGTCAATGATAGTGTATAATTTATTCTCTCAACAGTCAATGATAGTGTATAATTTATTCTCTCAACAGTCAATGATAGTGTATAATTTATTCTCTCAACAGTCAATGATAGTGTATAATTTATTCTCTCAACAGTCAATGATAGTGTATAATTACATCCGATTTATACAAATTATGAAAGAGTTACACTAGTATCCATATATAGTGTACATGTAGTGCATTGCTAAATCCTGAGAGTTGACATGAGATGCTACTGGAATATGGCCCTTGGTCGTTATTTTTAACAGTGAAAAATATCTTCTTGACCTTCATACTAATACCTTTAATTGACGATACATCTTATCCTGACAACACATTTTCGTGATGAATCGACATGAATATAAATGAAATGTACTCGTCAATATTGTTTGAAGTAAACAGAACACCGTCTTGTCATAAGGTATGCAGTAATTTCATTATTCTATCTGGGAAAGATCATGGTGATCATGAGGCTTATTACTGTACTTATGTTGGGTTAAGACAATTAAAACTGCCGTTTGCTTTTACAGGTGCAGCGCAGTGCCACAGACAGAGAGATGATTTCTCAGATTAAAAAAGAAATAAAGACGTTAGCTAGATTTGTATTGGAATATTCATTGTACATTGTATCGTGTTTAAAGATATTAAATTACACGTCATTCTTTGAAAGGCATAGGTTATTCTTTTTGTCATCCAACTCACACCAGATCGCTTGTATTCGGAACTCGACTAGTTACGCACTTTAGAAGCAATCATTTATTTCCAAACTAAAAGACTTTGGTCATAATGTTTGCCGCAATAAAATCTCAGACGAGTTGACACTGGATCACCTGGGATCAAAAGTTGGGAAAGTAGTTCAAGCTATATATAGACAAACCTTTGGTTCGGCCGCAGCTTTGGATACATTGTGAAGGCTGTAACCGCTAATTAAATGTCCTCTGATCTTACACTGACTGAAGATCATGATCAGAGTGCAAGGGCGTACCTTGATCTAAAATGGCAGAATCATTTTCTACAAGAAAGGTTGTGCGTCTTTTTTTCCTGTACTGCTGATGTCCTGGTGGTTTTAGTCTAATTTAAAATTCGACGCTGCTGTCAGAGATATATAGTTTTTGGATGAACGCTTTCTATCTAAAAATTGACAACTATAAAATATCAGATTCACAAAAACGGGTTAAACTGCAACGACAGAGCCGAATGTATAAGGCTAGTCGGTACTGTATATCAATTAATTAATACAACATGGTTGTACATTTATTACTGTTTATTCTCTCTGTGTTAGTAAGTAGAACAGCATAAAATGTTACGTAAAATAGCACAAATACAGTGAAAAGTATCACAGATAAAAGAAATTTTTCAAATACATGTATATATTATAAACATGAAACATTTTTGTACAATATAGTCAATCACTACAACAGAAACTAATACGTTTAAAAAAGGGCAATGCATCTAGATCTAATCTCTAATATTAGTGACTATTCTCTGCACGCAAGTGGGGAATTATCCTTTGTGAAATATCCGCATTTGAACTAAAATTATTTTTCTAAACAAAACAACTGTTAACAGTCAACTATCGGGTTATCTTAATCTATCTTAAAGTATTATATTTATGTTTATATATAGTAGTTACGTTGCAAAACCGAGTCATTCACAGAGATTAGACTAATCAGAACATGGTACATTGCGGCAAAGAAGAATCAAAACTTGATAAAAATGCATGGGCCTGTTTCAATGACAATTCAATACATATCTAATTATAAAATAAATCGTACTAAAAGACGAACTGAATGAAAATGCACAGGAGGCGTACCGATTGAAAAACCTTGTCATCAACAAAAACAATGTACGTATAAATAGCTTGTAGGACGTTACATCTTTGCTACACGTGATTGTTACACTTACAGCGAAAGCATGAACTGTATTGATACATGTTGTTTTAGTTCATACATTAAGACTTTTTACTGTTCTTCCGCTTCGGCGTTCGTGTCTTGAAACTTCGTTAAAACTGTGACGAAGGTTAGTGACCTCACGTTTCAAAGTCGATGACGTTAGACTCATTGCCATTCGTACCTGCATTAGCCACGGCTTTTCTTTGAAAGTATTAGCAATAGCTAAAGATTTGACAGCTCTATCTCTAGCATCAGTACCTTGATACTGTTGTACCAGATTCATCATCGGGATGACAATGTCATCCTCGCGGACGCCATTGTGGTAGAAGAATGGCCGGAGATCGTGTTCCGAACTAATTGCCGGAAGTGGTACAGCTCCTTCCGCTTTAGACTTTCTTCCTTGCTGTAACAACACGGCTGAAGTAAGCTTTTTCTTCTTTTTGGATGATGGTGACATCGAAGTTGTCGCTCTTTCATTAGTTTTGTCGGATTTCGCAGACGTGAGGCTACCCCGATCTTTCTCTTTTGGCTCTTTGTTTTCTTTGTTATCGCTTACACTCGTTGACCTTACTTTCATGTTTGGCATAGATGCACTAATGTCGGTCTTAGCCCTCGTGACAGGACCAGTACGGATGTATTTCCTACCTTTCTCTGCAACAACACTTAGTTTATCTGCTGGTTCTAGTTTTTCTTCGTCGGGATTGCCATGTGCGACTGACGGCTGGGACTGAGACAGAGTCATGTTGATTCTGGTTTTCTCCATGATCGGAGGAAGTTTCGTATTGGCCTCACGATCCCTCTCACCCCCAGACTCCTTTGTGTCAGCGCCATCTGGCGAGTCTTCTACCTCTGCACCGTCTGGTTTATCTCCCTTTAAGATATTTTTAAGACCAGCGCCCAGTAATGCACCAACGCTTGATCGGCCTACCATTTTTCCCCATCGAGTATTTTGTCGGAATTTCGGACCATATGTTTGAACTGCGGTCAAATTCCTGAAGTATGACTCCGGGTTCTCGTCTCCTTCCGCAGCTGAATTGTTGTTTTCGTTGGCGATCCGGCGTCTGTCTCTAATGCTCTGGATATTTTTTGATTTCCCATTCATTGGACTAACTGAAAAGCCATCTACGATAACACCATGACTCACGAGTGGTCCAGTGTTGAACGAACGCCGTTTCAGAGAAGATTTATTCGGACCGAATTTCATAAATGCTTTTTCTTTACACCGTTCGCACCAAAGTTTGATCCTCCTAAATGTCTGTAAGGTCATTGACTGACTGCGTGTCACAGGAACACGGACCCATTGTTTCGTGAGCAAGAAAGAAGCGCACGGTCGCTGCTTATTTCTTAGAGCGAGATTAAGCGGTGTTAAATTGTGTCCATCGCGAGCCATTGAGCAAGTAATATCGGTGTTTACAAAAAGTCTTAATACGCCAAGTTGTCCAAATTCCGCGGCTTCATGAACAGCAGATCTCATCGTTTCTACGTGTGACTGCTCTTTGCACCATTGCCTGTTGGGATGCTCGCCTATCGGTTCGTCTGGCCGAATACCTGATTTGATGCAGGTGCGAGCCAAATCTACACATCCATAATGGGCGGCAATGTACATTGCAACTTTCAGTTGAAATCTAGACTGTATTTCGTCCGAGACTATCAATGGCATAACGCTTGGCGTCAAACCCAGTACACTATAATTTATTAAATCAGTCCATCCGTCCCAACATTCCATATAGACTGTGTCACCACATTCAATATTGTAATCAAAGAGAACATGCCTGTCAAACAATTCCAAATTTTCACGCGACACCAGTCTGAAAATGGAAACCGGAAGTCCAGATTTCTTGGACACCATTGTTCTTAGATCATCGACCAAGAGCTTTTCAACAAAATAGTCATCCATTATCTCAATAACTTCATTATTGTGTGAACATTTTACAAACAAGACTGGTTTCACTTCTTCTTTCATGCATACTTTGGCTGTGGACCCTGGTACGATCCCTAGGTCGGTAAAAATCCAAGCGTCATTCAAGTCAGACCCAGCATAGGACAGCACCAGGACCTTCTTGTCTTGTTTCACCAAATCGTCAAAGTATATGTTTAGTTTGACCTGAAATTAAAAGAGACAATGTTATATGAAGATATAACTAGACTGACATGAGCGAATGAAAGAACTTGTTTGCAATGATTGGGTACATAACTGGCATCTATGCAGTATCACTCGACATGTTCCGTGTTTTATACGGAAAAGGCCGAGTAATGTTCGGATTTACATGACCTCTATCTCTTACGAAATATGTTCAGGACATCAAAGGAACTCCAAGTAGGCGTGGAAAAGTGTCAATTATTAAAAAAGTATTGAATAATTTTGATCTTCTTTTACATAACCCATTAGTTGTGTATCTCACGCACACACATACCCAAAACACGCGTGGGTGCTCCTTCTCACACACACACACATACACAAAACACACGCGTGGGTGCTCCTTCTCACGCACACACATACCCAAAACACACGCGTGGGTGCTCCTTCTCACGCACACACATACCCAAAACACACGCGTGGGTGCTCCTTCTCACGCACACAGATACACAAAACACACGCGTGGGTGCTCCTTCTCACGCACACACATACCCAAAACAGACGCGTGGGTGCTCCTCACGCACACACATACCCAAAACAGACGCGTAGGTGCTCCTTCTCACGCACACACATACCCAAAACACACGCGTGGGTGCTCCTTCTCACGCACACACATACCCAAAACACACGCGTGGGTGCTCCTTCTCACGCACACACATACCCAAAACACACGCGTGGGTGCTCCTTCTCACGCACACAGATACACAAAACACACGCGTGGGTGCTCCTTCTCACACACACACATACACAAAACAAACGCGTGGGTGCTCCTTCACACACACACACTCATACCCAAAACACACGCGTGGGTGCTCCTTCTCACGCACACACATACCCAAAACACACGCGTGGGTGCTCCTTCTCACGCACACACATACCCAAAACGCACGCATGGGTGCTCCTTCACACACACACACTCATACCCAAAACACACGCGTGGGTGCTCCTTCTCACGCACACACATACACAAAACACACGCGTGGGTGCTCCTTCTCACGCACACACATACTCAAAACACACGCGTGGGTGCTCCTTCTCACACACACACATATCCAAAACACACGCGTGGGTGCTCCTTCTCACGCACACACATACTCAAAACAGACGCGTGGGTGCTCCTTCTCACGCACACACATACCCAAAACACACGCGTGGGTGCTCCTTCTCACGCACACACATACCCAAAACACACGCGTGGGTGCTCCTTCTCACGCACACACATACCCAAAACACACGCGTGGGTGCTCCTTCTCACGCACAAATTCAATCATGATAAAAAAAAACTTGCAAATTTAATAAGAATTTAAATAGAAACTTGGAAAGTATTTCAACCCAATTTCTATACGAGATCGTTTTTGGATACAAGTGGTTCTCTGGCTAAATGACAGTGGCACGTGTATTCACACTCACGTGTGCGTAAACGCTCGCACAGACATGGCCATATTAATTAATCTCCGCTATTAAGAGTTTTCACACATAAGTGCAGGTTAATCCTTATAATCTCTGATAATCAAATTTACATTGTTCAAAAATTTAGGGATCAAGAGGTATATAAGAACGGTAATGTACAATTATACATGTATATATAACTATTATTAGAATCTATTCTTATTTCATATAACTTGAACCCTGTTTTGAACAGGTTCACATTACATCTTATTTATTTTGTTAATGTTTATGATAATGATCCATGTGGGTTTAAGTTCTGTACATTATTTTTGATAAGGTGACATATATAGGTCCATTGGGCCGGGTGTAAATGTGTATGCTTGTATAGATTTATACGCACTACGACAACGTTATTACACATGTCACTGTAATAGATAAATTAATTATCTTATCTTAATATAAGCACATTTAAAAGACGCTATTTTTTTCAGTGAATTTACACAATTTATCTATATTTTATAAATTGTGTAAATTCACTACAAAAATAGCCTCTTAGGACGCTGGAATTTACATAATTTATCTGTATACAATATGTTATATACATTATAATCTGTACTTATTACGTCAACATGGGACCAATGGCCGAACGTCTCGCATGATAACATAATTATGTAATCATCTTCGAATACTACAAGTTTTGATCAGATATACGTCCCATCTGGAGTTAAGATTTTGGACGACATGTTAGTGCCGTTGACAAAGAACCACTCCCCCAACCCCACTCATTTCTGCCACTCTCGATTTGACGCCTTGTCGTCTGAGCGACGAGACGATAATTATAGGGCGCCGTTTCCGTCGTGTACATAGGTTTCATTCCTTCGTCCTGTCGCGCTACATTTGTCTTTCTGGTGTTTTGACAAAGATCGGAAAGGACGACAGAATGAAAAGACGAAAAAACAGCAAAACGTCATCTTTGTGTGGTAATTAATATACGCCCACATATACCTTAAAATACCCATAAATATAAAGTTAATCTTACGCTGATTAATAATGTCGAACTTCAGCGTTTGTTAATACTTCATTATAACTTATTAAGGCTAATCTATGATTAGATTTAATTTGCACCTGAAGGATTGCATTTTAAACGCTGCCAAAAACTGAATGTTTCTGCGAAAAAGAGAATTAAACTTCAGACAACGGTCATCACGGGCAACTGGCTGATATAGTGCCAACTGTGTAAGGACTAATTTAGTTCGACAATATAAAGCGTGTATAAGCCGTTTTCCTCGCCAACTGTCGTATTATGAATTTCTAATAACAAAAAGACGGAACCTTCAGTTCAATCATAGCTTCATTGATCTATGGTTGTCTGAAAGTTTACATGGTCTATTAACTTTTACGGTTACCATGTCCAAAATGTGAGAGATTTTGGATCATAACACATTTGTTTTTCTCAGTGTAGGAACATGAAAACTAGGGTCTCTTTACATATGTTACAGGAAAACCTAAACATCACATCTGTATTTCCCAAATTGCAGTTGAATTCTGCCATTATTGGCTTTTATAAATCGTTCAAATCGAATTTGTATTTTGGAAGTTCTAGTTAAAACGAACTGGACACAAAGTTGTTCGTTATATCCGATTATTGTTAATACGCTCTAAACGCCAGTTTTTTAACAATGTGTTGCGAAATAGTTACAGTATAAATAACGGTTTGAAGTGGACAGTCTCTGTGCCTTTAATTCAGTGGAATACAACGAAAAATGCAAAGGAGAACGGTTATGTCTCGCTTCTTTTAATGTTATTGAGCTGTAAAACATGTGTTACCTGTATCATTTTCTTCACCTCCCCCACTGTGGATCCAATGGGCACATCTATCGCGACCCTTTCTCCTTCGTGTACTCCAAATATCAACATGCTCGGGTTTCTGCGAGTTTTGCATTCGGAACTTGTTGACATTAAACCAAACACCTGATTCGCCCGCCACTTTCCGCTACAAGTCTTTCCTGTTATTCCCCCGACGGAAACGAGTCACTTAAAATCCCTTTGACTTTTCGTCTGCGAGGATCTTTTCTTATTTTTTACCCGTTATAACAGGAGCAGTTAGTTTATTTCCACACAACCAAGCGTCTACAGTTTAATTCCAGCAGATTTTATCCACAATCCAGGCACTGGGAGTATTCTGGAAAAAAAGAGAAGAAAAACGACTGAACACTCTTAAAGCAATTTTAATTTTTGACACTAAACTTGATTTAATTTAAACAAACTCTCACCTTAGAGAAACACAAATGAGTGATATGTCAACAAGAAATTTCAACCGATTTTCGAAGTCGTTTGCATAAACGATAAACCTTTATCTACAGACTAAAGCCATATGTGACACAATAATTAATCCCGTTTTAAAGGCTCTGGTTACGTAAATCTGCACAATTTAAAACAATTTTTGATCAAATATTCTCTTGTAATATTACCCTTATGTTTTTCATCCATTGTGGTTGTTTATAATTTTCCTGTAAAGAGATTGAAATCTTTAAAACGACGTTCATCAATTAAATTCAATATATCATTTCTATGTGCATATATCAACTAATTCAGTTAGTTGATAGGCAAAATATATTTAGGTATTAATACGGATTATAGATCACCAAGTTCAACATATAAATAAAATACTATTGGCTCGGTTTAACTTGAAATATTGTTTAGATTTTTGGCAACAATATTTTCAAACGCGAATACCGTTTGATACGGATAGATATGATTTAAGCATTTCATATTTTATTCGTTTGGCCAAAGAACAGTACAGCATGATTAAGTTAAACCATAACCGATATTCGAGGTTTTGCCTAATGCAAAATATGATATTAAGTTAGATAAATTGTAATTATAAATTGTAAATCTTTGTCTTTTCAAGGTTGAGTTAATTGCGCGCGGGTATATCTCTCCATCCAGGTCGAAACGTGAACTGTACGTGCATGACCTGGCGCAACAACAGCATTTGCCTTGATCTTCTCAAGGTTATATATAATAAAGCAGAATTTATAAGTAAAATTAGTTATTTAATGCCTTGGATGTAATGAAATGTATTTATGTGGCAATCATTCGGCAGACTTCAGTATTTGCTTTTGTGAGCAAGAAAGGTCAGAAATAAAAAAAACATGTATTTTTCTTCAAGTCATTTTTATTGCATTATGTAGTAATTCTTTCGAAATATCATTTTGAAATAATTTGGTGGCATTCTTAAGTAATTCAAAACTAGACCTGTATACTGTATGCAGTCGTAAATAACATAAGTGTTTTCATATATTCCGAAGTAGATTTATTGCTTCAAATTTCAACTGGTAACTTATTGACAATAGCTTTATTAAGCCCATTTTATATCATTCCATTGAATCGTTATAGGGCTTATTTACATACAGTATTAAAGGTAGCAAAGAGGGTTACCGTATACACTTGAAATATGGAACAATTGCTCAAAATCAAACACTTAAGACCTGGGCTAAATTAAACTTCACAGCGCAAATATATTGAAGATTTCATCTTGAGTGTTTAAGAACGCGAAGCAATGTTTTAGTGACCGGCTGTATATCATATTCAGAGTGTCTGTTATCTGTGAAATAATGTTTAAGATTTCCTCGTTGTTCTGAAAAGTCTATGCTTCTCAGTAAACGCAACCCCCCCAAAAAAAAAAAAAAAAAAATAAACAACACAATAAACAACAACAACAAAAAACAACAACACGTTAACTGAAACAGCTACATATGTCTATGTCGTGCACCATTGATGATGCTTTACTTTTCGCTTTTCGTTCAGTTGGCTACCTAGCTATGCAGTCCAGATTGGCCCCTAACATTGACCCCTAACATTGACCCCTAACATTAGTGTTTTGTCAAACTCCTTGACAAATGAAATGGACTGAAGAATGCGCTGCGCTGGTGAACGAAAATGAAAACTGTATTTCATTGTATACAAATGTCATTTTTCTGAGGGTATTATATAAATATTACACATATGTGTGCGTTAGCTGCTGAGGTATTAAGGACGTTTGCTAAAGTTACAAATGTATATAAGGCCAAAATGTTCCCTTTCATAGAATTTCTTCAAACTTGGCATTTTACTTAGAATCAAGTTTTAAACATAAATCTAAAGAGAAAAACATAGGTCACCCGCCTTGAGTTTGAATAATCTGCCCTTGGACACATCATTTTGTTATACAGTATTGGCAGATAATTCAAGGTTAAAGCCGGTGACCTATACTTTTTTTACCCCCTATACATATTGAAAACTCCTTAGCACGCAGTATGGGAGAAGAGTTATAAACGGAGGCTTTGATGAGAATTTTATCAAGGTCCGTCCAAAAGAGCACTTATGTTAGCTTAATATTTGGATGAGACCCCATAAACGGAGGCACTCGCTGTCGGGATCTTTACGTAATAAACATGAAATCACATGACATCTATCTCGACCAATGAAAATAGTGGAAATAGTGTTTCTGAGACATTAAGGTATTACAGTAGTTAGTGGGCCCTGTTCTTAATTAAAGTCGAAGATACGCAGATTAACTTGTTTTGCTCTCACTCCAATTGAACTGTCTGGAGGACACATAGCATTTACTTTAAACTGATTATAACTGATCGGGGTTTTGTTTTGCTATATTTCTGTCCCTTTGTTCTGTACACACTTGTCAGTCGCACTAAATACATGTTACATGCATTTATCTCACTTGTGGGTTTTCAAATTACGTAAAACTTAACAGATTTTGTCGTGAAATCCTATTTCTTTTTTGGTAAAATTAAGTACCATCTTAAGTCAATTAAATATCCTTTCAATGTATCATACTTGATGATCCCCCACATACATAAACTGATTAAAAGTCTAATATCATCCCCCAAAAAAGTCTTACATTTTGTTGGCTTACTGGCGAAATTATTTACGCCCGTTGGGGTAAAAGCTGAAACTAACCAAAAGGCAACAAAGTAAACAAATTCAAAATTTGCCGAAAAAACTATCATAATAATCAGGTATAGAACAAGAATTAAGGGACAAGAATTTGATAAAATGGCCTGCGTTCTTAGGGTGAATTTATATAATATACAGCATTATTAATATTTAGTTAAAATAATCTATTTGTATTTGAAACTTGAGGATAGTAAATATATACCGAAACTCGTGATTTATATATCAAATCTCTTTAAGAGGAAGGGATTCAAGGTGCAAAATTTCCACATGATAGATGCCATATAAATGCAAAGTCAAATGTGAGAATTGAAGTTATGAAATATGAGCAGCATAATTTATATGGTTTCGTTTTCTCACGGCTTATTTAAGCATTCATAAATTGAAAGGACAATACGTCGTAGCATAATTTAGATGGCACAAACAGAACTTCGTACTTGTTTTGCACCCGTTTAAAATGCGCGTCAATAAACTTTATGAAAGAAATGCAAAATTTATTATGCGTTTCCACCGCTTCAAACTGAATACAACATACAACTGTTTCTTTATCCTTTTAAATATACATGGTTCAATAAATTACAAATACTTGAAAGAGGACGATTTACATACACCCTACACATTTTCATATTTTATTCAATACTGGTTTGCAATGCAAGTAAACATTCTGACACCGTGAGAAGCTTTTCTTTTCAAGGTCACCCTTAAAAAATCAAGTTAACATTTCCACGAGCTCAGCTCTTTTCTTTTTTCTACCTATCCGTCCATAGTTTATTCTAATTAATTTTAGCTCGATTGTGAAGAAAGCTGGTAGCTTCTCCTTCCTATTGTCCGTCCGTCCACCCGTCCATGCGCAACCTCCGGGGTGATATAGCCATCCTTCCGCCAACCCTTCTAATTGCCCGTCCGTTCACCCGTTTACGCACTCTTTCTTTCTTTCTTTCTTTCTTTCTTTCTTTCTTTCTTTCTTTCTTTCTCATAAGCCTATACTTTGATCAGATCAAAAAGATTTGTTTGAAGATATGATGTTATGACCAGTGTTTTGATTCTGTGGGAAAATTGATGGTACATGTATATCTTTATTAATACTCCATTCGGAAACGGCACACTTAAACTACATTTAAAATGAATGATGTTATACAAACAAGGCCGATTTCTATTTTAGAATATTTACTGTAATGACCATTTCAAACATGTCGTGATTGATCAAATATCGCGTCCGGTCCATTTAAAATCTTTGCCTCATGCAGGCTATTTCCAGCACAAATGAAAGAACCCTCTTTAAAAATAATTCAATTTTATACCCCCGAGTCATTGTGACAATTTTAGCGCAAATATTGAAGAAAACTTTTTTTTCAAAAACTTTTCAGTTTTGTATTTTAGTGTTAATGCAAGTCTTAAGCAAATGTTTTCTTTCCTGAAATCCGAATTGAAGACATGAAAGAAATGTTTCGTGATATTTACTAAATAGATGGCCATACCTTTTATATTTATTTGCTCGAGGATATCGAACAGAACCTGTCATGTTATTATATGTATAAACGTTAAAGTCAATAACTATTTAATAACAGTCATTTATGTATTCAAACTTCAAAAATATAGCTTGATTATAAACGTCATTCAATATTACTAGTATTTAAGAGACGGAATTACTTTAATTTACAGTAATATTTAAATGTACATGATGTAGCTTTCATATCTATAAATAATTGACAATTATATCGTACGAAATGTACTTTAACTCAAGATCGAACTACTAAAAGCTAAAAAAGATACAGCCGGGAAACACGAGGATAACGGGACGAGGAAAACGGGATGATATCCTCTTGAAATCGCTCTACTCAGCTTGACCAGTATCCTACTACGAGCTTCAAATCAAAAGAAAGTGATTGTGCTTTTGCCATCAGTGTAGATCGTTTGCCTTAAAGACCAGTGCAGATCATTTTCCTGGACGACCAGTGTAGATCATTTGCCTTAACGACCAGTGTAGATCATTTGCCTTAACAACCAGTGTAGATCATTTGCCTTAACGACCAGTGTAGATCATTTGCCTAACGACCAGTGCAGATCATTTTCCTTAACGACCAGTGCAGACCGTTTGCCTTAACGACCAGTGCAGATCATTTTCCTGGACGACCAGTGTAGATCATTTGCCTTAACAACCAGTGAAGATCATGTGCATTATCAACCAGTGTAGATCATCTGCCTTAACGATCAGTGCAGATCATTTGCTTTAACGACAAGTGTAGATTATTTGCCTTAACGATCAGTGTAGATTATTTGCCTTAACGAAAAGTGTAGATCATTTGCCTTAACGACCAGTGTAGATTATTTTCCTGAACGACCAGTGCAGATCATTTTCCTGGACGACCAGTGTAGATCATTTGCTTTAACAACCAGTGTAGATCATTTGCCTTAACAACCGGTGTAGATCATCTGCCTGAACGACCAGTGTAGATCATTTGCCTTAACAACAAGTGTAGATCATTTGCCTTAACAACCAGTGTAGATCATTTGCCTAACGATCAGTGCAGATCATTTGCCTTTATGACCAGTGTAGATCATTTGCCCTTAACGACAAGTTTAGATCATTTGCCTTAACAACCAGTGTAGATTTGCCTTAACGATCAGTGTAGATCATCTGTCTAACGACCAGTGAAGATCATTTGCCTGAACGACAAGTGTAGATCATTTGCCTAAACGACCAGTGTAGATCATTTGCCTTAACGACAAGAGTAGATCATTTGTCTAACGACCAGTGCAGATCATTTGCCTTAACGATCAGTGCAGATCATTTGCCTAACGACCAGTGCAGATCTTTTTCCTTAACGACCAGTGCAGATCGTTTATCTTTACAGCCAGTGCAGATCATTTTCTTTAACGACCAGTGCAGATCGTTTGCCTTAACGACCAGTGTAGATCATTTTCCTTAACGACCAGTGCAGATCGTTTATCTTTACAGCCAGTGCAGATCATTTTCTTTAACGACCAGTGCAGATCGTTTGCCTTAACGACCAGTGTAGATCATTTTCCTGGACGACCAGTGTAGATCATTTGCCTTAACAACCAGTGTAGATCATTTGCTTTAACGACCAGTGTAGATCATCTGCCTTAACGAACAGTGTAGATCATTTATCATAACAACCTTTTCACATCATTTGCATTAACGACCAGTGTAGATCATTTGCCTTAACAACCAGTGTAGATCATTTGCCTTAACGACCAGTGTAGATCATTTGCCTTAACAACCAGTGTAGATCATTTGCCTTAACGACCAGTGTAGATCATTTGCCATAACAACCAGTGTAGATCATTTGCCTTAACGACCAGTGTAGATCATTTGCCTTAACGACCAGTGTAGATCATTTGCCATAACAACCAGTTCACATCATTTGCCTTAACGATCAGTGCAGATCATTTGCTTTAACGACAAGTGTAGATCGTCTGCCTTAACGACTAGTGCAGATCATTTGCTTTAACGACCAGTGTAGATCATCTGCCTTAACGATCAGTGTAGATCATTTGCCATAACAACCAGTTCACATCATTTGCCTAAACGATCAGTGCAGATCATTTGCCTTAACGACCAGTGTAGATCATTTGCCTGAACGACCAGTGTAGATCATTTGCCTTAACAACCAGTGTAGATCATTTGCCTTAACGACCAGTGTAGATCATTTGCCTTAACAACCAGTGTAGATCATTTGCCTTAACGACCAGTGTAGATCATTTGCCTTAACAACCAGTGTAGATCATTTGCCTAAACGACCAGTGTAGATCATTTGCCATAACAACCAGTGTAGATCATTTGCCTTAACGACCAGTGTAGATCATCTGCCTTAACGACCAGTGTAGATCATTTGCCATAACAACCAGTTCACATCATTTGCCTTAACGATCAGTGCAGATCATTTGCCTTAACGACCAGTGTAGATCATTTGCCTTAACAACCAGTGTAGATCATTTGCCTTAACGACCAGTGAAGATCATTTGCCTGAACGACCAGTGTAGATCATTTGCCTTAACGACCAGTGTAGATCATTTGCCTAACGACCAGTGCAGATCATTTGCCTGAACGACCAGTGTAGATCATTTGCCTTAACGACCAGTGTAGATCATTTGCCTAACGACCAGTGCAGATCATTTGCCTAAACAACCAGTGTAGATCATTTGCCTGAACGACCAGTGTAGATCATTTGCCTAAACAACCAGTGTAGATCATTTGCCTTAACGATAAGTGTAGATCGTCTGCCTTAACGACCAGTGTAGATCATTTGCCGCAACGATTAGTGCAGATCATTTGCCTGAACGACCAGTGTAGATCATTTGCCTTAACGACCAGTGTAGATCATTTGCCTAACGACCAGTGCAGATCATTTGCCTAAACAACCAGTGTAGATCATTTGCCTGAACGACCAGTGTAGATCATTTGCCTAAACAACCAGTGTAGATCATTTGCCTTAACGATAAGTGTAGATCGTCTGCCTTAACGACCAGTGTAGATCATTTGCCGCAACGATTAGTGCAGATCGTTTGCCTTAACGACCGGTGCAGGTTCTTGATTATCATGCACAAACAGTTGTAGACAGTTGATAGCACTGTCCAAATTAAAAGATTGACCAGTCAATTTTTGAAATTTTGGGGAAAATGGTTTAACTTGTCTATTTCATATTTAGTTTAGTTTATACCAATTTATTTTAGCTAGATTGTGAAGAAAACTTGAGCTTATCGAGTCACTCTCGAGTCCGCTTCCTGGACAAACCAGAACTTGTGTCATATGAGGAGGTACGGTCGTGACCCCTATGGGGTTCGAACCCACAATCTCCGGGATGAGCGGCAGAATTTCATATTTATGGCATCATTCTACGTCCTGCCACTAAAATCGAGGATAGTCCCCGAAGTCCTGCGAGGAGGGACTTATACATGGGAGGCTAGGGCCGCTTCTACTAACTTCAGGATTCGAACCCATAACGCATGCGCGGGATCTGGCGCTAGATATTCTTACATGTCTACGATATTTATTCAGTAAAAGTGCCAGCTATTAATCAAATATGTTCGTTTTTAACAGTCTTTAATTGTACTAATGATAACAACTTGATATCTGACACATTGTTAAGGGTTAACTTGTGTGCATTTTGAAATGAAACCGTTCTCTTTGGGAAATGAACTAGCAAAATTATACACCCATTATTTCACCTTCGGTTGACTTGAAGCGTGATCTTTCGATTACTAAACAATCGTAGTAAAACTAATTTAACTCGATACAATTGAAGTTGTTACACTTTGAAATTGGGAACAAAAATAAGGTCAAAACTTAAATCACGTCAATTGTTATGAAAACCGGTATTTTGATATATCTTTTGCAGTGCACGTGTCTTTGAACTTTCAATTTGAGTTATTTTCCTGTATGGGCGACCAAATTGGCGGACTGACGAGAAAACGAACCAACTATTATGTACAACTTTTAATTTGACCATAAAATTTATCGTTTTTATCAATATTGTATTCGGGTTTTCAAATTTATTAGCAGTCATAAATATTTCTGCCTTCAAAATTAAAAAACACCGTTTCTAGAACAAAATGGCTAAATTTGTATAGATCTTTGTCATCAGCGACTTCCATGTGCATTTTTCTTCTGTGAAACACATATTTCAGTTTGACATCGGTGTACTAGAAATTAAATAACACAGACACCTATTTCAAAATGTTTAACCTCGGTAAAAGACTTTGTATATAAAATAGATGTGTTATTATGTTTGAACCGAAAAGTTTTAATAGACAGACGGACGGATTGGCAGAAACATATATATACACAGGTAGAAACACACAGAGACAATGACAGAATGACGGACGGGTGGGCAGGGCATTTCATCTACAGTCTTGGGTCAAAAGTGATTCCACAAGTCAAAATTTTCTATAAAATTCATATAAAAACAATCCATTTCAAAATCTGCAGACGACAATTGTCATGGTATCATCATGAAACTTGCACTGATAAAAGCGGTATAAATAAAATTGCTTCTGTATAAGAAGTTGTATACTTTTGACCACTCTGGCCATATTGGTCGCATTTCTTTAAAGAATAGGAAAGTTCTGACGAGTGAACCAGGGACACTACGGTGCTCTTGCCTGGGTTACTGGTGGGAACGAAAAATCAAACTTTGACGCGAAGACTAGCTTAAAAAAAGGCTTCAAGGTCAGTGCACATCAACAAAACGATTTACAATTTCAGACATATCTAGACTAATATATATCGTGGGATTACTTTAAATGTGTCACTTGTGTTGATTTTTCGTTCTTTTAGTATATCCTACGATATGACCTAAGTTACAAGCTGTCCGTCAGACATAAACTAGACGGCACGTAGATAAACCAGGCAAAAAGAATTCATTATCCAACTGAACAATTATCTGTTGAGATAGAATTTGAAACCGTCTAAAATTTCAATTTAATGTTTCAATCGACTTTCTGTGTCACTTAAGCCGATAGGAGATTTGCTGGTAATTGCGGTTTAAACGTCAACAAATATGTCACGAAAATGCCTTCGTTTTTGGTAACTTTTTATGTGAATGTACATATTAATGTGATTCGTTTGACTGTTCAGATAATCACCTACTTTCTGTATCCAGATATGATTATTTCTTAAAGGTTCACTTTTATGTGACTGGTGTTTAATTTATCGCAGGATCCGAATTTTACAGACGAATAGGGTTGCTCCTTCGGTAAAACAGGCGCGGGATCGCTACTCTAAGGTTATAACGACCGGCCGGTGGAAATAAAAGTAGGCCGTCAGGAAAAAGTCCGCTGCATTTACATGGTTGTTGTATGTTTCAACCGAATAGTGGTCCTTTTAAGCAGGCAGGCAGTTTAGCTAACCTAGAAAGAAACAGTACTGGACCCCTATTCTCCGTTAACTTGAAACAGCCAACTTTCTCACATAAAGAAACGTGGTCTGTACCAGAGCTCTTACCGAGTACCCTAAATTTATGAGAGATTGCAGTGCCAATCAAGGAATGATGTATGTAGCTTTTGATAGGCGGCTTACCATAATAAAAGTAATATACCAGTAAGAGGTAACAAGTAACCACTCTAACCATTATAAAAGCGAGGAAAAAATTGAAGTCAGCGGCTCTAACCACTCGACCACGCAGGCGGTCATATTTACATCGTTACTAAAGTCCTTTGCATGTACAATTATGTATTTGATACCGTTAACAATCAAACATGCTCAAAGCTTTGAATACATGATGAGCAGATAATCGATTGCCAATTATTTTGTTTAATTGGACAGATTAAAATCCATGAATATTAAATACACGACAAGTACTCAGTATGGGATATATATGATGCTTTTTTTTATTTAATGTTATACATGCTTGACATGCTACTATAAAACGGACTATTGTGCTTTCAGACACGTATTGACAGTCAGTAGTCCGCAAAGCTGGCAGGCTGTTATTGCAGTTTTCTGTCCCGTGCGTTAATTTATTTATCAATGCGTTAGTAAGTTACGAGAGAAAAAAATCAATCTTTTAAACGGCTGCGAGTGCCGACAAATGAGAAACGACCGTTGTCATAATAAAACAAGAACACCCGCGTACGTCTTTCGCAGAAAGGTGTAGGTATTTGCAGGAAATGTGTCAACTAACAGACCAACACACAGAAACATGAATCCCCAACATTAGGAAAAGGGCAGCAGGTGAGACACACACTACAGCCATAAGCTGTTTGTTACACTTTACATTGTTCGCAACCGCACCCAACGTAGACCATAGGAAATACGTGCAAAATGCTGCCGTTAGACCATGGTCTACATAGTTCATTAGTCTACCGGTAAGTTTTTACTGCATCTCTGATGAGATTTAAACGATTACGTCCTGATCATGATTGGATGCCGGACAAGTACCATTTAAAAATTGGCTAGTGTAAGGGTGAAGGTCTTGAGCAACTGACTCTTTCTATGTGAGAAAGTTGGCAGTTTCTTACGGGGGATAGAAGTCTATATAGTACTGATCCACCGCAGTCTGAAAGATGGTAAATTGTCTGTCTTTAAACAAATAAGAATTTCGGTTGAAGCAGGATTTCAACCTAATATGTTGGGGCCTTTCCAACGATACCCCCGCCCCCACCCATCCCAAAAAAAGAGAGAGCGAAGTTCGATGTTATCACTCCAAACCCGTCCCGTGACCATGTAGTCTAACACAGAGTCCGTTTACTAGATAAACCACGGGAGTTTATTCAATAATTATCTTATTTTAGTTATTAATTTTTACACTGAAATACAACTCTCAAATATGTAATCATACCTGCTAAAGAACACTTAAAGTACTCAAGTCTGCGTTTATTTATGACAATTCAATACTTTGATATATACGAGTCAAACAAATAAATTAATATTTTGCATGTTTGCTTTGATTGTTCAAATATGTAAAAATATTTTATTACCTCTCAAATGTAATATCCAGGTCAACGATGTCGTATAGTTTGCATTACTTTAATTCCAATTCTTTTTTTGCCAGCGTTTATCAGGCTATAAGACATACACGCACATTTGTAACCGTGGGCAAACTGTATACTATATAGATTGATCGCCAACGTAATGGGCCTCTGTTCTTCAGTTTAGATAATAGCACATAATAGATAGTTTTTGAAATCCTGAATATCATTGGTATCGGGTTTATAAATATTATTAGTGGTATTGAGTTTTAGGATACGAATCCATTTAGGACAGTCAATAATTGACCTCGAAAATACAAAATCGTAGCGGCAGTGGTGGTATAAAAATAGTTGAAAAATAAATATTTGACAGGTTTTATTTGTTAAAGACACGTTGATAGGTCTAGTGCCATCCACTGACCAAGTGCTGAATAAATACAGATGTTGAAATGGTATAATAATGCAAGACAAACAAGACTGAAAAGGCAGCCAACTGTTTTTACATAACCGGGAGTATGGGCTGCCGCTCGAATACTTGTTAACTGAAATTAGACAAGGGACCAGGGGAGAAATCTCACGGTCGACTGAAACTAAAACATCATTTAAAAATAGAAATTAAACATTTGGGAGTACTTTAAACTTGTTCCTTATATTCACAGTATGTTATATCCATATAACATTTTCATATAAAATAAAGAACGGGGGGAATAGGGCCAAGAAATTTCGTTCCTTATATCCGGAATTTCGTTATATCCGGAGCTGTTAAATGCGGTGTTTACTGTAAAAGCACCGAACCTAAAGTTACTGGTTTCCTTCGCAGTGACCCGGATGACAACAAAACATCTAAGGAATGCTATTCTTGTCCAATGTCCATTCGATGTTTGCAAAGACTTAAGGGTTAACTGACATTGTTTAAAACAAATAAACATAGATTAGTACGGACAAAAAGAAGTCAAATATGTAATAAAGAAAGAACGTATGCAGTGTAAGTAAAACGTGTGTACCCTGGGATCTAAGGCTTAATGCCAAACATACAAAATAACACCACTTAAGACCTGGGTATTAATTTAATGAAACCTTACACCAAGGATATTATAGTTACCGTAGCCCTATCTCAAATATCTTACCTTCGGAAATTCGGCGACAAATTACAGTAACTGCTCTACTCAAATTCACTTTAAATTGTGTACTATTGATAAAGTCGAACAATTTTGCTCGTAAAAATTAAAAACTTAAAAGCTTTGGAAAAAAATCTTCACTGTGAAACATACAAAATCACTAAGGTCTTGATATGGCGTTGAAAAGGGCCGGCGCCTCAATTGACGTTTTACTAATAATAAATCTTTACTACATATGATATTAAATTTTAAAGAACAGAACAGAAGAATATTCAGTAACATATACCATAAACAATATCTCGTTACATAAATACAAATAAAGAACATTTGTAAGGTAGTTAGTTTCATATATACAGAAAAGCATATAGCACGGGACGCCGTTTAAGTGGTAATGTCGAACCCAACGTACAAAACAACATGAAATAAACATGAACACCGCATGCTCGGAAGCACCGTCCTCAATGGTAAAACAAAATTGATTTATGACTGCACTTAAGACCTTAAGTCATTTCTAAAAGGAAAATTGTATCTGAACTTCATAGCAATGGAAGACTTTTTAACTATTTGAAGTGGGAATGCGTGTACATTTGTCAGATGTATGGGGGTTTCTAAGTGCTATTTTCATTGGAATCTTTATCTTCGGTGTCTTATTTTACTTTGTTCAAGGTAAAACTTTTTTTTTCATGACAAAGGATATTATGAAACAAATAAATTTATGGCACAACCGTTGAAACGATTTTAGAGCCAGAATAATTTCAATTTCGTTCGTTCGTGCGTGCGCGGTTGTGCGTGTGTGCGTGCGTGCGATTGTTCGTTCGTTCTTTAATTGCCAAAGTATTCCAAAGACAAAGTTGATAACAGTTTTGTTTATTTGGTCGGCAGTGAATCGTTCTATGTGTACCAATGTGAAAAAGTATATCCTTAAATACGGAAAAACTCGTGATTTTACGTGCCAAGTTTTGTTATGGTAAAAAAGTAAGCCTTGAAGAAATACCCGGCTCATAGCTAATAATTGATCGTCGTTCGGACCTCTTACGCATTGCTTCACGTTTTATACAATAGCGCTCAGTCCTTACATCACTTTTTATTACTCGATAAACTCCCTTTGTCGTCAATTGGAATATTAATAAGGGCTTACAGATATTCTGTTTGAGATAAATAAAATAAATCATCTAGAATGGTGGCGAGGCTAGTCGGTTGATATACGTGTATGTACAATATGACTGATGAAACATCACGAAACGAAAATACTTGTACTTATATGGCGATAAAGGTTGCGGTTTAGGACTATTTTTGCCCTACGCATGAATATTCAGTGGTACTCATCCGCCACCATACTTGTACAAATGTCCGAGAAACCGAGCAATGGGCTTTAATTATCATTCGTTTTCCATATTTTTAATAGTTTTTTTTCCAGAATGTTGTCAATATTGATTCTTATACACAATTGCACGTTTGATCAGGTGCGAAATTTATTTTTTCTCCAGTTTTGAACTCATTTAAGTTGATAATAAAAGTGTTTGCATACCGTCACAATCTCTTAGCGCATTAAAAACATTTTAGCCCACACTGATACAGCGTTTCAAGAGATACTTTGTCTATTAGCGAATCTATATAATTAGATATATAAAGATTCGGGTTTTTTCTAAGATATTATATTGACAGTATTGCATTCATAGGTTATCAAAATGTTTACCATTTCAAAAAGCAGACGACATTTTCATGAAAGGTGAATAGGCTTTCAAAATGAAACCCCACGGACTTGACTTTGATTGTTCGCCGATACATTATTATACACACAGATTTTTAATTGAAACAGCTCCATTTACGAAGATAGTTGACAAAATCAGACCTGTTCCGAAATACATCTGCAGAACTGTTTGTTACCCCCGCAAACGTATTTAAGATAACTTCAGACTGCTTAAATCGAACTCCCTTTAAGTCGAACAATCTCTACTAGGCCCATGGACTTCGATTTCACCAGATTAATACTTCATCATGCACTATTCCAACCAAATTTAGGTGTGGGCACCTGTGTCCAACAACCAACAATCTCCACCATCCCTGCTTTCGGCGAGGGTACAGGCTATATTTCAGCGGAACAAGAATTGAATATACAGTGCAACCTCTCAGGAGCGAACAAACACAGAAATATGTTTGTTGTAGAAAGGTGTTGTTCTGAAGAGGTCGATTCCTTAAATGAGTGACGCAACGGGAAAGAAAATGTATGTCTTTTTTAGGAAGGTTGTTGCTCAAGGGAGTTGTCGTTCGGGGAGGTTGGTCTGTAGTACACATATAAACTTTAAAAAAAAACCGAAAATTGCCTCACATGACAACGAGATTAAACAAAATCATAGTAATTTTCAAACTCTTATCGCCGATATTTGCCAAATTTTACTTGCTGACCGACAGGAAGTCTAGTGCATGTTTCGGCTCGACGACGGTGTCTTTTGAAATAGTTGTACACATTACAATCAAAAAGGGTTCAAAGCTTGCTTTATTTTTTTTTTACTTTTTTGTTGGCTGCATCGCGAAGTAAAGTCTCCATATTCATGTAAATGGCCTATTACCAAAGCAAAAGCCAGAACACCCAAACACAGCTGGGTGGACTGGGACAAGAGGTGGAACTGGGTGTCTTCTCATGGGAAACTGACCTGGTATACGGAACCCAAGTCTTCTTGTATGCACAGCGAATGCTTTAACCACTTGAACTATTACACAACACACAAAATTGGGAGAATCGAAATAAAGCCGAGTGATTGGTCATTTAATCAGAGCTCTTAAATGAATTTTATCATCATCGAAGATTATTTTACAAACCGAATTTTAGCCCTTACAATGCACATAAAAATGTCCTGAATTTGTAAGAAACTATCAATTGAGTTAATTGAAAAAAAAAATGAAAACGAAAATAGAAGAAAAAGAGAAAGAACGGTAGTTTAATATCAAAAGATGCAACATTAAACTTTTCTTAACAAGTAACAAACAAGAAAGTTTTTCAATATCTTACCTTTATATCAAAACTTGCGCTTTACAACTTTGTCATAAAATCTTGATTATCCGTCAATCCTTATCAATTACTTGACGCAGTATAATTTCCATTTGATCGTGGTAGCAATTTTCCCTATTCTGCCTAGGTAATAACCTTGATTAATTTGCCAGATCATTATTAGAAAATTAGACATAAAAACCTATGAAACGCTGCCGCAATAGCCTTCTACCGATAGACATTTTCAGATTGTGATATGCTTGCATTTAGATGTAAAGTACAATGTTAAGTCGGGAGACAGGTATGGCGTTCCATGGAAATCCACATTGATTCCATCAACGGATCAACCGGATATATCAGCGCTAAATCTTTTATCCGATTCTTCTTGATTTTCGCGACTTTATTACCAACCGTTGCCACCGGAAGTTCCTGTCGCTATTACAGCCTGGATGCGTCATGTTAAACAAGTCTACAAGCCGTTACGAACGGACAAAAACATTTATTAATGCATTCAGTATGCATATAATGATATCCGGCATACAGGCTCTATAAAATTCACCTTTGGTTTCTGTTCCTAACAAATCCGTAGATCAGATCTTAGTCTGATCTAAATAGTGCTGAAGTTTATGGTCCTATAAACGACTGGAAAAGTTCATATCGGCTGACCTTCGTTTTGATTTCATGTTCGATCTTTCATCAGAAGAACCCGAGCATATGTATCGACCAAGACCTTCGGTAGATGTCTTGTTAACCGACAGCTGCACTTCGACAATTTACCCTCAATGACCAAAACTGTTTTTCACCCGTTCAAACTGTATTTTGGACTTTTTACAGGCGGGTAGTTTACCTAACCATACCAGTACTAGGCTCCTACCATCCGTAAGAAACTGCAAACATTCTCACATAAAGAGACATGCAGGGTTCGAACCTATGACCCTCAATTTATGAGAGGTTACAGAGATTTCAAGTCGGCGACTCGACCACGGAAGCGGACTCTAAAGAGTACGGGAAGCCACGTGGTAAGCATACTTCATGGTGGGAAATAAAAGCTGCAAGTACCCGGCCGGGAATTGAAACAAAAATCACTGGGAGGTTCGAGAAATACAGATTATGTCACTTACTCGCGTATTTAATTTTACTGGCCTAAAACTGCAGTTACCCAGACAACGGGGATATGGCATCGACTGTATTAATAATGTTTTGCTTTCAATACAAACTTTCAATAGAACATTTCCACGACAGAAATTAATTATACATACGTTTCTAATGACAAGCAATTACATTTACTAATTATATGCTTAAATGCGTTTCTGGTGTCAGTTTCAGGGAATCTCCGCAACAATACTTTTTTCTCTAATTAATTAATACAGCATATTTAAATAACGCGCCAGACTGACAATGAAAGGAAATGTATTGTTATTGCATGTTTAAAACATTGGAATTGAAACGCGTCATGTGTAACTCATATTAGTGTTTGAACTACAAATCTCACTGAATAGAGAATGACTTGCTCTTTTCGAAATTTTGCCGCTGGAACTCGACTGAAAAACGCACGTCTCTGGCTGAAATAACTTTTGATTGGGCTCGAGTAGCTCGCCTAATATAAACAGTTTACTTAGCTGTATAAAAAATGTGCAGTAGTTTGATCGAATTCAGTACATTACAAGCGCTCCCGGATGACGTCATCTTGCATATTCTTAATAACCGTATAGACCGTTCCTGCTTGAAATCACTGTAAAGCCTCTGATAGTGACCGTGGATTAACGATATTAAATGTTCTGTTCTGGACTCGATTTAACACAAGATGGTCATGATGGCCCTGTATCGCTCACCGGAGTACCATTGCCCTTAATGCCCAGGTGGCACACCACACAAACATGATTCAAGCTCCTTATCAAAATTATTAAAGTCTATATAAAACAAGTGATCCCTGGGGCAGGGTGGATTATGACCCTGGGGGCTTAATTTGGAGTCAACAAGTGACCCCTGGGCCGAGCAAATTTTGACCAAAGGTGCATAATTTGAAAATCTTGGTGGAAGGCCCACTATGCATTGCTACATACCAAACATTCTAAGCTCTGGGTCTTGCGGTTTTCATGAAGAAGACCAAAGGTTTTCCATTCAGGTGCCATGGTAACCAGTGATCTGCTTTAAATGGTATTCTTTGAACACCTTCGATAGACGACCATGCAAGGAACATTTCTGTGAAGTTTAATTGAAATTGATTTAGGGGTTTGATTTTGTTTGAAGAAAATGGTGGATGCATGTACATATGATGTACAACAGACTCAGATTGGTCACAATAGCTTAGCCAGGCACAAAGCGACAAGTAAGCTAACAAGTAACCAACCAGTAGAGGTCAATTTTGATGACATGGGCATAATACGAACAAACATAGTAGAAGGCCACTAGATGATGTTACATACCAAATATCTAAGCCCTGGGCATCAAGGTTTTGGAAAAGATTTTCAAAGACTTTTCTGTTTTTAGCTCTGGCGGACATGCTATTCAGTAAATGGGAACCTGCCCTCTGCACAAATTTAAGACAGCCAAATGCCAGAATGCTTCCGGTCAAGTATGATGACATTCCATGAAGTTGTTTATGAGAAGAAGTCACTTGAAGCAATTGTGGACGACACGACGGATGGACAGATGATAGAGGTTCATCTATCCTATAAGCTCATCCTAAACCAGTGGCTCAGATGAGCTAATATAATTCTTTCAGTCACAAACCATTTACCAACCTCGTCATTTCTGAACTTGTCAGGAAAGGCTCAAACCTATGACCATTTTGTAAAAGACAGGTTACCATGGTTTCAAACCTGCAGTAGTAGGGCGCTATATGCAATCCGACAAATTACTTAATGCACAACCAGAGAGGCGGTGGCAAGACACTATATGCAGTCAGCCACAGTATCAAAGGAACAACTATAGGCAGTAAATAATGAGTAAGTTTCACATTAATTTAATTTATTTAAATCATTTTTTTCATATTTGTCTGCTTTTTTACTAAACACTTCCACAACGAAGTTCAAGTACACAATTTTAACCATTTCATTTTGAAATGTAAACTCTAGCACAACTTTGATATACATTTGTATAAAAATCACCCATGGTTTTGGAATTTATGGTAAAAATTTACAAATGAAATGAGCTGCAATTATTCTATAACATAATTTCATAACAGAATCAACAAGCTGTACAGTTATAGTATACAATACACATGAAATATCAGCGAAAAAATACAATAAACCGACCAACAAATTTTACAAAACATCAAATGAAACGTTACAGTTATTCTGTTAAACAGAATATATTTATATGGACGTAATTTTAAACAATACTGTTTATCACCTTAAAATATTCGATTCCCATGATGAATGTGAATGAAGTCAGTTATAAGGCTGGAAAACAATTGGGCATCTGTGTCGGACCGAGCACTATTTTAATATTTTTGAATGTAGCATGATAAGCACTATTTTATACTTGGCTGCCTCATAAGGTACGTCATTTTATGACCCAAATATCTGTGAAAACAGACTATGACAGTGCGAGTATAGCTATCTACTCATGTAATAAGCTTAAGTTCTTGCAACTTTTACTATTAATTTCAAATTCTAAGCCGTACTCACATCAATTGAAGGAACTGTAGGAGGTAGTGGTGAAATTCCTAATGTTATATCAAACCCATCACATAACTATTAAAGTATCTGATACACTATTTATACACCGTACCAGAAAACTTGCTAACGTAAACAAATTGTACCTCTCCTAGTTAAATCACAAAACACTGACCACACTCACAGCAACACTAACAGGTGGGTAAATAACTTTGTTGATTTCACGTAAATCTTTAATCTTTGGCACAAATTATCAGAAGAAATTCATTTCCGTTTATAAGCAAAGAAACCTGTGAGTACATAACCCACTTCGTACAAGCATGTCTATAATGCTTGTACCATAAAACATATCTACCAATGTCCTATATCAAATATGTTATACTTTTTGGCAGCATTTTTTAAAGGCCCTGATCACAAACTTTACTGTGCCTGAGATAACTGACTTTGATGCATACTTTCATGAAACTATGACATTGGCATTTTTCTTCTTTTTTGCTGTTCATGTTAACTGCAGGATCATTGATAAAAATGTTATTCCCTTATGAATTTTTGTAAATGTAATTCCTTTAATTTTGTAAATGTATTTCTCATATATATTTTTGTAAATATATTTCCCTAATGTAATTCCCTTATGTACTTTTGTAAATGTAATTCCCTTATGTATTTTTGTAAATGTAATTCCCTTATGTATTTTTGTAAATGTAATCCCTTCTGTATTTTTGTAAATGTAATTCCCTTATGTACTTTTGTAAATGTAATTCCCTTATGTATTTTTGTAAATGTAATCCCTTCTGTATTTTTGTAAATGTAATTCTCTTATATACTTTTGTAAATGTAATTCCCTTATATGTAATTTTGAAAATGTATTCCCTTATGAAATTTTGTTAATGTAATTCCTTTATGTAATTTTGAAAATGTATTTCCCATATATATTTTTGTAAATATATTTCCCTAATGTAATTCCCAAATGTACTTTTGTAAATGTAATTTCCTTATGTAATTTTGTAAATGTAATTCCTTTATGTAATTTTGTAAATGTGTTTCCCATATATATTTTTGTAAATATATTTCCCTAATGTACTTTTGCAAATGTAATCCCTTATGTATTTTTGTAAATGTAATCCCTTATGTATTTTTGTAAATGTAATTCCCTTATGTATTTTTGTAAATGTAATTCCCTTATGTATTTTTGTAAATGTAATTCCCTTATGTATTTTTGTAAATGTATTTCCCTTATATACTTTTGTAAAAGTATTTCACTTATATACTTTTGTAAATGTATTTCCCGCATTTCCTTTTGTAAATGTATTAAACCCGTCAGGTTGCAAAACTTACTCTAAATATGATGTTATTGCACTATATCTAAATCTGTATCTTGAATCTACAAGGATTTTTCAAAAGCCATGTTTAATTATGTTTAATTATGGTATTTTCTGGTAGTAATAATGATTCATTTTGTTGGTAACAGTCAGTGCCAGACAAAACACATGCCACAGACACTTTCAAAAATCCGCAGTGAAACACGGGCTTTAATACAGATGAAGAAAGAATAAATAAATGCCTATGAAGAAATAATTATCAACAAGACTTGAAATATTACAAAGTGTTCAACATTGCTTTGTGACATTATTAAAATTAATATTTTTGGATTTATTTGACTGAACAACATCTTGGTTCATGTATCTAATAACTTGTCTGCCAATATCCCATGCCAGTGGCTATGTACCGGTATGTTAAATATACCGTAAAAAAAGGAAAAGCAAAAATTAAGAACTGTCCTCCTTTTTTGACATGGTCATATAAAAGCTGCTTTGTAAGTGCTTTTTTTAACATTAAATAATTTACTTCAAATGAATATAAAAAACAACAAAAATTTTGGCTTAACAATAGTGTTTTACATCACTGCATACTTTTAACGTACATATTGTTTTGTAGAAGAACCTGTATGTTATCATTTTTGCTGTATCTATAGTGAAAATCTGACTGTATATAGTGATAAGGTTATTTTTAACAAAGATGCAGTGTTAAGGTCTCTGGTACGATACTTCCAGCTGTGGTCTGAATTACATTCAATAGATACTTAAGAAATGGTTTGTATAAATATTACAGAAGACTGACATTAAGTTTTCACAGCAAAGAGTGATTCTTTCAATAGGTAAGAATGAGAAGTGCTTCGAATATCATTGGTCAACAAAAATCCATCGGGGGGGCAGTGACTTTCTGTTAAGTTTCTTGTCCAACTGTAATTCCCAAAACCCACTTGTGGACTAGTTGGGCGACAAGTAATGAAACACATTTCTCAGTTTTTCTAATTAAGTGTTCCACGGCACCCCGTTGCACCACAAAGACACGGAATCTTCTCATCCTCAATTGGAAACTTGTAATCGTACGTAATTTCTTCATTCACGTTAATGTCACGACGGGAATATATCACAATTTTCTTCCGGTTATCCACAGTGATCACTTTAGCATAACAGTTTGGCTGAAATAAGAAAAAAAGAGTTCTGCATGGAATGAAATTCTTTGAACACTTAGTAGAGCTTCATGCAAGGAACATCCCTGCCAAGTTTCATCAACATTGACTTAATGGTTTTTGAGGAGATGTCTTTTAAAGCAAAATTTTGACGGACGATGGGAAAGCTCACCCTGCCACTTTGTGCCAGGTGAGCTAACACAGACTGCTGTAAGAATGTTCACAAATTGAAATAACTCCAACCTTATGCATAGATAAAGGGTTTTACCAACTTCTGTATGTACAATTTTTCAGTTATCCGAAGGTTGTTAGGAAACCTATTAAATGTAATTTTGCAAATTTTTGAAGTACTTTTAGTAAATTTATTAAGTGAATTTAGATCAAGTTTTACTCAAAGTCAAAACAGATTGACTGTTAACATGATCTGTATGAATCAACATCCAATCTGCTGTAAACAAATACCAGTAGACATGCCTTTATCAAATCATCACAAAAATCTAAAAATCTAGAGTAATCGAATATACAAATCTATTTCAGAAGTACATCAAAAACAGTCAAAGCCAAAACAGCTAGATACTGTAACATTATGAACACTTACATTACAGCTATGGTTAATAAATCTCGCCAAATTGCCCGTTTTTGTGGCATCTATGATCGTTTCTCCATCAACGCGGAACATGTAACTGCTGCCTATACCGCAAGCCTCATACTGTTTTTCACGCAGATCTGCCACTGACTGACGCAGATTTGTACCCACATACTCTATCACCATTTCGTCCTGAGAGATTGGTTCCAAGGCAAAAAGACCCCAATCGTGAATACCGCTTCGAGCAAATTTCAGAGCTTTCTTTCGGAACTGAAAAAAAGGCAGTACTATGATAGTAAAAATTTAACTTAAAAGCTTGTGGATTATAAACTCAAAGGAACAAAAAACTGACAAAACCGAGGGTTCAATACGAAACAGTCATTAGTTATATAAAATAGGGACTTCAGACTGTTTTGCATTAAACCCTCAAAGTGCTTAATGCAAATAATGAAAAACTGCATAACTTTATAAATAACTTGTTTTAAATACTAACTTTTCATAAGCAACTTTATTAGGTGCTATATATTTTTTGGCCACTTATTCAAATCTGTGGCTACACAGTAATTAATTGTAAAAGACAAACCTTCTAACCTCTATCTAGAATATTTCACACAATTAACAGTATAATTTTACAATTTCAACATTTTAAATTTGATAATGGATGTTTTGTATTTTTGGCAATAGTATTGCACACTAATGTTTTGTTAAATAATGAGAAAGAGAAATTGAAGAGCACTCTACCTTAAGCTGGTTAAATTTAAACAGATCGCCTGAGAATTCAAACTCCTGTAGGGAGGTTTGTAAGCGCCTATTTTCATGCCTGAGATCACGGACTGAAGCTAATGACTTGGATGATACCTTAGCAGTGTCCTCCTGTGGAAAGAAGAAATGTTATTGTGTAAATACAGTACAAATCATTGACAAAGTACATATGCACTTACAAAGTACATACGGTATAAGTGAGTTATTATGATATCGTTATGAGCTTGATGTCCGCTGACAATTTATTAACCAAATTGCTCTGCAGGCCACTTTGACTTCCCATCTGATCTTGGTCAGGGCGTTTATCTTATACAGTTTTGACTTTCTTTGAAACTGCATCATAGCATTTATCAGTCAATTGTGTTTCAAAGCAATACTCTAGCGCAAGTCTTACATCCACAATATTAAACAGGGTTATTTTCTAATTAATGAATCATGCAGAACTCCGAGCTGAGAAAGACTTGAGATTGAAGCCCCTGAAGTTAGGTAAGTATCTACAAAGAAGTCTTGTTAGGCGTTAGGTCACTGGGAAAACCCGAAACTGGAAAAACCTGAGATTGGTTTTAGGGCAATTACTGAAAATTAAAAACTTGAGATTGAAACTTTTTCATCACACTGCATTAGACTACACTGGTGAATGGTACGGGAGGTCATGACACGAATAGAAACTTACAAGCTGTTTCGCTTTTTCCACTGCTTTCTGTTGGTTGTATGCATGTTGAAGATATGAGGCTTTCTCTTTCATACTGAGTTTGTAATACCCTTCTGTCCTAGCACAACCTGGTATAAAAACGCTCAAGTTTGTATGATGTTTTACAAAAGTTTGTATTCAAAACAAGACTGCCTTACAATAAATTACAGAACAAATGGTTCAATTTCACTATGTGTATAGCCATTCTTGTGACCCAACAGTATTGCTGACAATATGGATCAAGGGAGGTTACTATTTCAGCTGTATAACAAAATTAAGTACATCAAGGGACTGAGGTAACTATTCCATACATGCATGTATACATAAAATTAAGTACACCAAGGGAGGCAAGTAATTCAGCTGTATACAGGTAAAATCTACAGTTTACATACAAAACTGCTGCTTATGTAATCTCAGTAAAAAATATTTGCCGATTAAGAAACACTCTAAAGCATCTGAACAAGACTTTGATATTCTAAATGTTGAGGGATCATGTGAATAACCCAAATATTTTGCATTTGAAAAAAACTTTTCCCCTCGTGGGTAAACACCAAAGTTCCCTTTTAAAAATAATCTGGGCCTTATACCTAGAGAACAAGTTAGATTTGCCCAATCAGAAATTACCTCAACCTTATTTTTACGGGTTTAAAGACAGACTTGTATTTATACCCTTTGTCCTGGTTTACTAGAAATGTCTTCCCCTAGGAATCTCGAAATACATATTAAACCATTACCAGTTTTATGTTTTGATGTCGGCACTTCTTGGTCCATTTTTCGTCTCCGTTTTGGCGGCACTGGATCTGGAATATTTGTGATAGAATGCTCCACCCACAAAATGTCATTTAACCAATAAAACATTGGATCATCTGTCGATAACAAATTCTCGTAACTTTTCTTTAAGAAGTTTACATCCTCATTATCTATACCATGGCTAAATATGTTATAGAACACTTGTCTTTCTTCCTCAAAAGTCCGAGGTTCATACTTAACAATTTTAACTTCTTTAGGTTTGACAGGCTCCAGTAACCCTGCCAATTCCCGACTAATTTTGCTGTCTTTTTTATTAGTAATATCACTGAGCGCATCACTTTTTCTTTTCCTGCCTTTCTTTGGTTTTTCTAAATGATCTAGATTCTCATCTCTAGTCAAGTCCTTATTCTGTTCAACCTGTTTGCGTTCTATTACTCGTGCCAATTCAAGTGTACGTTCATATTCCTTCTGCATTTCCGAAAGTACCTGTGGCGACGGCACTTGACAGTAATTGTGGTCGATCCAAATAAGGCGGTGACCTTTCAACTCGTCCTCTTCATCGTCTTCTTCTGCAGAAAGTGTAGCCGTGGATTCTTTATCCTCTTCTACATTTGGCATAGCATAATACGCATGCTCGGAGAGGAAACTGGGTCGGTTTTCATCCCACTCTCGGTGCTCCCCGTCATCCTGTGAAGACTGGTCGGTTTCCGTTCTCTTTAATGCTGACCCTCTCTCGACTAGTTCACGTAATGACATTGAAGCTGCCTCACTTAGTAAAGATAACCCACTTAAGTCGGTCGAAGTTGAAGTACCTTCACTGTGACCACTTAGATTGTCAAATAAATTACGATCTTGCTGATCCCTTACACCAGGCTGCTGACCCTTCTTAGGTCGCCCTGGTCCTTTCTTTTGTGTTTTTTTCACAGGAGATTTTGGGGTTTGCGAGGGAGGAGACGAAAGAGTTTGAGCAGTAACATCCCTGGATTGTTCTATTTCCATTTTTTCTTCTGAAGTCATTGGTGTTTCAATGTCTATAGGAGTGTCTGATCTGGACCTAGATTTCTCTTTAGACATTTCAAGTGTTACCTTTTCTGGAGACCTGAAACATAATGAAAATCATCCAAATTAAAATTTGCTAAAGTTTGAAGGGGCATAACTAACATATAATATTGCAAATAAAGTTATGTGATCTCTCACAGAAATGTAGCTTGTCATCATAGCCTAGCTTTCTAAATCTGAAGTAAATATATCTGATAGTAGGCCAAACAAAAAAACATGTGTGTTTCCTGTCTCCTTGCCAAAAACTTAAGGTCAAGTCAGCAGTTTTTTTCTAGTTTTTATTTCATTAGGACTTTTTTGCTTTAAAAACACTTGAAAATCGGTCTTTTAGATCATTTTCTTATTAAAAAAGTTTGAGGTGGGCATTATAAAATTGATGTCTTTCAGGAGACCGGAAACATACTACTTTTTGTGCCTTCTGTAAGATATTGGCATTTTAAATTAACTTTAACCCTTGTGAGTAGAAAAGCTCTCTTTATTCTTTGAAAAGTTGAGCTCTATACATGTAGCACGTTTTTACAATAGAAAATAAATACATGTCTTAAGTTTCACAATTACAAAACATAACTCGGAAATAATTTGAGTGGAACTGAGCCGATCAGCTGAAAGAAGTTCTCAAGGAAGCCAGTTATTAGAATAGTTATTACAGGTGTATTTGTTAGTCAGCTTTTCTTGACACTAAAGCAGAAGCTGTCCAAGGAAGGCAATTAATAAATGAAAGCCCCTGCACAGAATTTGAACTGGAAGTGGTAAACCTTAATGTATATATCAAACACTTCAATTGTTCTGATAGAAATCACCATTCACAATAGTATATAATAAGCACAATAACTCTTTTCATAAAACCCTACTTCTGTCTATCAACTTCCATTTCTTCTCTTTCCTTCTGTCTATCTGTTTCAGCCTCTGATTGAGTACTAATTTCTCCTTCTTCTGTCTCAGACTTTTCTTTCTCCTTCTCTCCATCCTCAGATTCAGATTCTGATGATGACTCTGCCTCTGATGATGACGATGATGTTGTAACTTTAACGTCTGCTTCTTCATCACTAAATAAATGGTATGAGACATAATGATATTATCGTTAAATACTTCGCATTATGCAATTATGACGCATTCCATTTATCAGAGACATCAGCACTTTTTAAACTGCAAATTTCTATTTCAGTGACCCTTGCAATGAAAATCTGTTGTTGTATCACTATGGTGTAAGGTTAAGCCACTTTTTCTTTCTTAATATCATTTTCTTATGGTATACTATCCGTTTAACAGTGTAAGTTATTAACTGATAAGCAGTTCATCTAACCATCTTTCTGGAGAAGGAGCCGTCCTAGACCCCTATCCTTTGTGAAAGACTTTCTAACATGATGAGACATGGTCAGCACTGAGACTCAAACCCATGACCCTGTATCAGTGAATGGTTGCAATAATTTCTGCAACTCTAGCCACATCACCACAGTGGCAGTTCACCAACTTTATTTCATTAAATACTGCATAACAGAGCTTTATAGAAGAGCTAAGGCCAGTATTCAGTAGGACATCTCCAAGTCTTTTTGCTACAGTACTACAAATACAGATCTGTTTGCTTGCCCCTTTGCCTGATGTTATATAACAAACTCCTTGGGACCACTAGAATTTGATTTTTATATCCAGAGTATGTTATATCCATAAAGCATTTTCATATCAAACAAATTGAATAAATTGGGCCCAGAAAATGTGTTCCTTATATCCGAAAATTCTCTGTATCTAGAGTTGTTTTACGGAATTCACTGTATACATACCTATCATCACTCTTATCAGACTTTCTTTTAGCTTTGTCTTCATCATCTTCATCATCAGAGGATGATGCTTCAGAGCTGGATGATGCTGCCTCAGAACTGCTGTCACTACCATCTTCATCGTCGTCATCATCGTCGTCACTACTTGATGATGATGATTCAGCTTCACTGGATGATGAAGCTGCTGCCTCACCTGATGCTTGCACCTCCTCTTCTGAAAATAAATATCATCATCATCATCATCATCATCATCATCATAATCATCATAAAAGTCCCATGATCACTTTGGATGTATGGATCTACAATTTACCTTGTTATGAAATATGTCATACAAGCAAAACTGATACTTTTACCAGCAAAATTCCCAATTTTACTTTTTAAATTGAAAAGTACATGCTATAAATATAGCACAAGATTGTTTTCAATGGTAAGAGGAAAAGATAACATGCTAAGAAAAGAAAATGGAGTCTATGAAACAACTCCACAAGTCCCAAAATGGGCAGAAGGTGCAAGTTCTATGTATATGCACATTACCTTCAGATTCCTCTGCTTCTGATTCACTGCTACTGCTGCTGCTGAATATTTCCTTCTTCTTAGCTGCTGAATCCTCTTCTTTGTCTGAAAAATCAGGTTTATATGTCAAACAAGGAGACTGCAGATACTGCTTATTTCATCTTAAACAATAATCTCAACCCAAGCTGCTGTACTCTACTGGGCATGTACAGTAAACGTCTGCTATTAAGACCACCCGATATTAAGACCTAACATTTCGGAACCAAATGACCCATTTTATAGTAAAAAGGTCTCGATAAAAAGACCATTTCGATATTACGACTTCTTTATGTCTGGTTGAAGAGTGGTCTTATACTGTACCAAAGAAATATCCTTTATAACAAGGACATATGTCTCAGAAGGGCAGCTCTGACTGAAAATAGCCACACTTTCTTAAATGCCTTTAAAACAACCTTTTGCCCTCTAATTTCATAAATGATAGGAGTATCTTCTGTAATACTTGACACTAGGTGTCCTTTCTCTTGTGTCCTCAATAAGTAAAGAAGAATCAATTCATTCCCTTCAACTCTTTGAGTTAGGCTCCTCACAAGGAAAAGTAGCAAAGGGATGTAACTCATAATATAACAAAGCTAGAGTAATAGATATCGTACACATCACTTCTTCTCATTCTCCACTATCGAAATATAAAATATCAATTCATCCCCTTCAATGCTTTTTTAGTTATGTTCCACACAAAAAAGAGTAAGGGCAGTAACTCCATAACTAAAAAACCTAGAGTTATGGCAGTTCCTCTCATTGTCCTCTTATCAAAATAGTAAGTATCAAAGAATTCCCTTTGATAAGTTTTGAACAAGAAAAACTAAGGGAAGTAACTCTCCACTTGGTATTGAAGCTTCACAGAAAGTTTCATTGAATTCAGTGGTTGTAGAGACATGGAGCCTGATAGACAGATTGGTTGGACAGACAAACCGACAACAATATGCTTCCCCTTCATGCACTATTCTAAAGAAGGTCCATATATTGTCCCTTTGCAGCGCGGCTTCTTTCTTTAGTAACAACCTTGTTGTACTAAAGGCCTTTGGTCAGAGCCCCATGATGCATAACAATGCAATATCTACCTGATTCTGTTTCCTCTTTCTTCTTTTCTTGCGCTTGCTTCTGTTTCTCTTCACGTTCTCTTCTTTTTCTCTCCCTTCTTTCTCTTCTCTCTTTTTCCCTTTTTTCACGGCGTTCATCTCTCTCAATCTCTTCTGGTGTCTTCTGAATGACCTTTTTCTACAAAAGTAATGTGGTTGGATTTAAACAATACCAACATCACAGACATACAGCAGCTGTGCTTGTCCTCTTCAGTAATATACCTCTTTATCAAAACTCTACCATTACTGCACTTCTTGTCAAAAACATTGCAACGACTTTTTCTCTTTTTTTTCTTGAAGTTATGCATTTTCTGAGCAAAAACTGCTTTCAGCAGATCAGTTATTATTATTACATGTTCCCAATCGAAGTTTTTGAATTCAGTTCTATCTGAATTTCAGAAATTTATATCTACATATATAAACATATATATATGATGGTAATACTTTTCTTTTAATATGAAAAGATTATGACACATGATAAAGAATGGTTTGTAGATGAAGTAAATTTCTGAACAAGAGTTTTTTTTTTTGGTTTTTATATTTTTTGGGGGCTGACCCTCTCAGAGGGACGAATGCCCCCAAAAGAGGTGCCTCACAGTCTGTGTCCTCTCTATGTGCTCAATAAATGTGCTATGTAATTTTAAAATCCTTCCATGCATGACAGAGTAACCATGCATAGCAGTTTTCCATTACTTTAAACACTAGAGTGTGACCTTGACCTTGAAGTAGGGACTTGGGTCTTGCACGCGACACATCCGATTGATGTGCTAGACATTTGTGCCAAAGTTATTTTAAAATCCTTCAAAGCATGATAAAGTTATAGTCCGGACACAAATGTATGCATATATTGTTGCATTCCATTACCTATAAACTCTAAATGTGACCTTGACCTTTGTTAGGGTTGTGGGTCTTGCACGTGAACGTCATCTATGATGTGCTAATGCATGACAAAGTTACAGTCCGGAAATGAAATGTGTGCATATATGCATATATAGAGGAATCCATTACCTTCAAACTCTAAGTGTGACCTTGACCTTTGAGCTAAGGACGTGGGTCTTGCACGCATGTAAGTCCTTTGAAGTGCTTGATATTTGTGCCAAGTTATTTTAAAATCCTTCAATGATGACAAAGTTACAGTCCGGACCCGAATGTGGGTAAATATGCATATATAAGGAATCTGTTACCTTCCAACTCTAAGTTTGACCTTGACCTTTCATCTAGGGATGTGGGTAACTTGTGCAACCATACGTCATCTTGATGTGCTAGACATTTGTGCCAAGTTATTTTAAAATCCTTCAATGCATGACAAAGTTACAGTCCGGACACGAATGTGTGCATATATAGAGGATTCCATAACCTACATACTCCAAGTGTGACCTTTTGACCTTTGAGTTAGGAATGTGGGTCTACCTGCAAACCAGGTCTTGATGTGCTAGACATGTGTGCCAAGTTATTTTTAAAATCCTGCAATGCATGACAGAGTTACAGACCGGAACACTAATAAATTGGGTATAGGAATAGTCGGACAGACAGACAGACAGACGGACGGTGCGATTTTAATATGCCTCCCTTCGGGGGCATAAAAAGTGGGATAAATACACTACTACATTTCAATCAATCACATGATTCTGGAAGAATTTCAGAATAAATTTCTCACACAGAAAGTCTGTGATTTTAAATCATATTTATCTGTCAATTTATCTAAACAAATATTGTAAAATTATTTATTTTCACCTTGAAGTCGATAAAGACAAAACATGCAGTCAGTTTTAAACTTTACCATAATTCCGACATTTCAGCTACATAATTTATACATGTTGTGTAGTTTTTTTAACTTATGTTTACCTTAAAAGATGGCAGTCTCGGCATGCTAGTCCGAATACCTAACAATCCTCCCATCCCTCCCATAGGACTTCCTCCCATAGTACCATAGGCTGCTGCAATATCAAAATGTCCGTCCTTGCTCCATGGGTGCCTTTCTGGCAACTCGTATCAAAAGAGACCAGCCAGGGAGGAACTGACCTCAGCCTTGCCAACAGCAGCTGCGGGTTTCTCTTCTGCTTAGCCTTTTCTATTTCTACTACTGGCTTCTGGGGCTAAAATTCAAACGGCAATAGGTCACTAGTCAGTATGAAAAACAGAACCTTAACCAAGTATGTACACATTTCAAAATACCAAAACTTCCTAGCTATTTATTTCTGTTCATCTAATCTACTTGCAGTGATCAACTGTTAAATTCTGTTCTTAAAATGCCCTGAATTTTGCAAATTAAGAATAAGATCTTAATTATGACTAGCATTCTAAATTTCAAACTCTTGACATTTAAACATATCAAATATCTTTAATAAGATATGAAGCAACAGAAAATAAAATGAGGGGTTATTCTTCCTTTGATGTGCAATATTCATATTGGCACACTAGATACAATAACAGTTTGAAACAAAAACTAAATGCATATTGCAGCATGTAAGTCCTTCCATGAAGGTGCCAATCTTGGTATTTTCACTGCTTTTTTTTTTACCTATGCCAGCAATGAGCCCTGTATTTGGGTAAAACCTAAAACATCTTGTCCCCTTTTTTACCACTAAGCTTAGCTAGATTTGTAAGCATACATTTAAATGGATCTTCAGTAACCTTTGCAACCATAAATAACTTTACATACTGTTTCTAAACCACAACACTGGTTAAAGAATTCTACATAGCAATATAAATGACAGATTAATAATTGCGCAACCAATGCGAATCCTTTTAGACTAGTGTGTCTCTGGATCAACCTGCAAACCAGGTCCTGTGATCATAAAACAATTTTCATGCGAGATTCGGTTTTGTGCTCAAAATTTGAATCAATATAATACCAAAAACATCTAATAAATTCTTTATAAATAGAAATATGTCTTACATGCTTTCTATAAGAATTTTGAATGACTTTCAAAATTGCTTCTCTTCTGTTTTTCATAAAATGTACAAAGCTATCAGTGTTTTTGGGGGCCTTTTTGGGGCCGAAATTCGGCCCCATTCCCCTCCAAAAATAATATATATTTTTCCCCATTTTTGACAAAAAATTCCCCTCAAAATGTTAATCAAGAGTTGGCCAAACTTGTTATAAAAACATAAGATTTCATAAATGAAAGCACCAGAATAATTTCTTGCAACTATCTTGACATGTTACATGAGAAATAGTCAGGCGAAAATCGCCGATTTTTCGTTTGTCACCTATTTTCGCGACCCCGATTTTTGTTAATTTTTCAACGAAAACAGTGTTCCAAAGATGAATAAAGATACTAATACAATGTTTTCAATTGAAAATAGAAGTATTAACTTATTATTCACGTGTGTTTTAACACCTATGCTGCTAAGTTATGTTCCTGACACCAGATTTTTATATAAAATTTTGTTATGTTAAATTCTTATGTCCTCTCTTTATATTTTGCAGAAGAATAATGTCATTTACATACTTGATAGGTTTGGTTCTTAAATATAATACAACATTTTTAAACAGTATATTTTATACATTTTCTAAACAATTCCCCTATTCTGGCAAAATGGCGTAAAAATTCCCCTCCTGACGGGCCCCGCCACCTTTCCCCCTCAGACTGAAAAAAAAACACTGGCTATAGGTGAAAAACATTTCATGCTCAAACTGAGTCAAGTATGAAAAAAATTATACAATCCTGGGGCCAGGTAGTCCATACTGTTCATTTATTCATCAAAGACAACCTGCATAAAATTTTAGCATTTCAATTACAGAGTTTCATATAACAAAACTTCTTTTTACAATGATTATTAAAGCCTCATGATCACAATTACAAATTGCTTTTATTTTACCAAGAAAGATGTCTTACCGGTGAAAATGAACTTTATTTGTACCAAAAACATTCCTAACCTGGGTTTTGAAATCGGTGTACATGTTAGAAATACAGTCGAACTTGCCCATGCGTTTTCAAAATACTGTCCATTATCTTCTGCCACTTCTGAATCCTCTGAAAAATGCACTGTATTGCTATTTTTAAGCACTTTTTACATATAAGTAATTAGTTCCTTTTCATCAATTAACCAGTCTTTTATTTGAATTTAGGCGACCCTTTTATGTGCAAACAGATCCTTTCTATGAAAACTGACCGCTTTGATGTTGCATTTAACGTAAATTTCTACGCAAGGTGTGCAAATCTCTAAGGATTATTCTAGTTATATTTTCGCAGGTGTTAATTGTAGAGTAATTTACCGAATTTTGCGTACTTTCATGTTCAAACTAATTTGCTGCTTTTGGAAAATTATCAAATGACATAACGATATTCATGGAAAATCGGAAATCAACTTCTGGTATAAGTCTTTTATTAAGAGACCATTTTATTCAGCTACCTGTTTGTGGCCTTACCATTTCCAGTCAATTTAATACAAGTTTGACAGTAATTGCGCCTATTTTTTCAATTTGACATTGCAAAAAGTAAGAAAGACTTTCTGGCAACTCTTTATCGTGAAGAAACAACTTCAATACGAAAGAAATGAATATGTCAACCTTGTTTTAGAGTGAATAAAACATGGTTCTATCATTATCCTATCAGTAAATTTATTTTACGACATCAGTAAAGTGATCCTGGGACTTTAACAAAGAAGCATTGGTTTTCTGACAGCTAAGCTCCGATATCATGATTATTATAGCTACCTTTGTTTTTGTCTCTTCTGTATCCCACCACTGCTCATAACTTTTGAATGCTGATGTTTCTACCATTTTCTTGCACAAGTCTTTAGACATTATCTCCTTTAATTCTAACACAAAATCTTCGAGCACTTTTTCAAAAGTCACTTCATGCTTATCTGCTTCCTCTTTCGGATCTTTGGGTTGCAACGTGTCAAATATCTGATTATTTAGATCATTATTAAACTGATTCACAAAATTCTGGTTGAATTGTCCGCCCGGATAATTGTTCATATACCAAAGCTTTTGAATTCATTTAAATATGGTGTCATTTTGCTGTTGCCAGTTCTGACCCTGGACTACCAGAGTTTGGAATCTGTGAGGGCATTACAAAGGTAGAATTGGACTTGACTGAAGTTTATTAACATGAAGTGCACCTGGTTCACCGGTTCTACCAGTGAAAACCTAAACTCAAGCGATCATTGCCATGCTTGTGGCGGCTGCCCTGGAACTGGGATATCTGAATACATGTTGCCGTTAGCCACCATCATTTGCACGTTTGGATCATACATCTGTTGATTTGCTAGGTCATGTGGCGACTGATTATACATGTCTGTTGGGGCTGGTTTGGCTTGGGGTGGAGTTTTTGGCCTCTCTGGCTCGGGGCTCTTAAAACCGGACAACAAATTCTGAATGCGAGAATCAAGACTCATGCTTCTAGGTTCTTCTTCTTCCTTCGTTTCTTTTGGTACCACTTGGCTGCATTGGAATCTGAGGTGGAGGACTTAACACAGGAGGTAGCTTAGGAGCAGGTGGCGTGAATACAGGCCAGGGTTAGAATCACCTCCTGAGGTACCGGTGAGGAAACACAGGAGCATGATCAGTGGTGTTTATTTCTAAAATTCGGTGTTGAAGGCTATTTCCGTTGTCCCTAACAATCAGTTCTATTCCAGTCAATAACCTGATATGTCTATACTCTACGTTCACAAGACATATAGCTCAATCTGCTCCAATCATCACGTTCATTTCTATCACTCCTCCAATCTCTACGATTCCTGTCCCTATCACGCCCATGCCTATCTCTATTCCAGTCATTATTTTTACGCCTGTTGTATTCATTGTCTTTGTTTCGATCCCTATTATCTCTGTTGTAACTGTTATAACTGTCTAAAGTCGGTCTCTGTGATTGTAACTATCCCTTCTATCACGATTTTGGAAATTTCTACCTCTGTTTTTACTGTTAAATTCATTAACATTTGGGAAGTCACTTTTCATTTCACTATTACCATATGGCATGGGGGTCTGTGGGGTGACTGGAGTCTGATGAAGACCACTATCAAAACTCACTGGCCTTGCACGAAACAGATATTACTGAATCAAATTTATAATTGTAGAACCTCGGGGGTTAAATAATCTATAGGTGTCACAGTTTCCTTTTTTAGGGGATCGGACCCACCTTGGTCATACTAGATTTCTGTTCAGACCACTAATATTATCCTCCAAAACCTGCATTAAATGTGATTACTATTCTATAGCATATTTCCAGCCATATTATGTCCATAAAACACTGCCGGAACCTGGCGTAGTCAGGTATCCAGGATCGGAATTGTTTGTAGTGTAACTATACTCGGAAGGTGTCTGATCCATACTGTTCTGTATGAAAGTATTTCCACGATGGTTTAAACCAAGGCCACCAGGATCAATTAAAGCATTCGAGTTAAATGGAGGTGCTGCATTCTGTTTTACCGGACATGATCTATACGTAGAGCTGCATTAATGTCAATTGGCAGACCTGTCCTTGGATCTACTTTTGGACATGTTGGAGAGGGTGGTTTGGGTTTGTTTTCTAAAATACTGTCCATTATTTTCTGCCTTTCTGTCCCTGAAAAAATGCATGTATAATTTTTAAGATCTCTTTACATATAAGTTTAGTTCCTTTTCATCAATTAACCTGTTCTTTTCTTTGACATTTAACTCTTTTATTTCTGTTTTCTTTCTGAAAATAGCTTTACCTGCTCTATTGCATTCATGATATTTCTTACCAAATGTGCTTACTAAAAGTTATAATTTAGGCATTTTAATTTCACTTATCTTACAAGAATGTACACTTCGTGAATTCATCAAACTTGCTATATACAGCAAACAAACAATGATTATACATAAAATTATCTGGCTCAAAATTCAAAAATAGGAGAATAAATAGACAATTGGAAAATCGTGAAATAAACAACTTGCGAATATAAAGTCTTTTACACTTTACAGTATTTATTCAGTTCCTGTAAGTTCCTAATAACCATTTCCAGTCAATGTTGGCTAACATGTTGACACCTAATTGAACCTAATTTACAATTTTTGAAATTGAAAAGCACATTTAAGGAAATTTAAATTTTCAAAAGAAAACATGGATGATGAATATATTTCCTTGAGCCAAAATATCAAAATACAAGGACATGTAATTTTACTACGTAAATAAAATAAAGCCCATTAATTTATGATTAAACCTGAATCCTGTTCATATTACAAAAACTTGAAGAATGCAGAAGGTGTAAAATAAATACAGTACTAACCAAGCTGGTCTATAAACACACTCATTATATTGCCCATCTTTGAAGTCTGGTCAAGCTTCAGCGCACAGGCTTTTGCTGCCTTAGACGAGGCAAATACAACCTGTTTAAAACAAACATAAACATTGTCATCTAGTGATTATCTTCACAATTATAGTAAAAGAAACTTCACACTATAACCTTATCTTTATACATTACATAAACTGTTGGCTGTAGATACACCATACGCATGGAAATTCAACTCACAACAAAGCTTTTGAAGTTTTCATTTAAAGAAAGGTGTTCTTACTTTGCACTGCGCTGGGCAATCTCACTCTAGTCTATTTTACAAGTCCAAATCCTGGTTTCTGCCTTACAAATTTACAATTTCCTTGCCTGAAGTTTAACAGGAACAGTGCTTTTATATCTTCCTAAAGATTGCAAAACCCATACTTAAGTTGATTTGCCAAGGGCTAGAGGGCAGTGAGTGTTACTGAAAATTGGCCAATGCTTTACCAGAAGCCTCATTCTAACTTTAATTTTTTACGGTGGATCCATAGTCCATAGATCAGCTAACATCAAAGTATCACCATGCTCATGAATTAAAAGTACAAACCTGGTTGTCTTCAAGTCACATACATGCAGAAAAACTGAATATCCCTCTGAGCTTGGGAAGGTAGGGAATGTTAGGAAAACAAAGCCAACAGATCATATTACTTGCACAAATTAAATTACCTTTCCTATACCCATGTGCTTCTTTGTCTTTGGGTTGAAATAAATCTTTACGTCTTCCATTTTCCCAAATGGGTCACACATCTTCTCGAGGAAGTCTCGATTGATGTTGTCATTTAGATTAGTGAAAGTCACTTCATTTGGAGGAGGCATACCAATGTAATGTTCATCAAACTACAATGGAAGAACATAAGAATGGTTTGAAAACTTTGTTCCTAGAGAATTCACAAGAAAGTTCGAATAATGTTTAGAAGAACAACAAGGAATGATTTTTTTAGAACAAGATCTTAACTATTTTTCAAGGGTTTTAAATAATTTGCATGTTTCAACTGTCACAGTATTTGATTTTCTGTGATTTACAGACAGGAAGTGTGCTGAATTACTGTTGCTTGTAACAACTAGAACTAGGCTTCCATCCTCTGTAACAAACTGCCATCTTTGTCACAATTCAGCTCAAGAGCTCAAACACATTGACCCCATCAGCGAGGGGTTTAGGGATGTCAATTCAGCGACCGTAACCACCTGACCACAAGACACAGCAGCAGGCATATTATAAATTAAGATTCAGAATCATTTGAATGACAGAGGATATATTGAATGGAATATATATACCAAAAACTTTGGCACTTGTAGGTCTGCTGGAATCCTCTTACTCCAAAACCTCAAGTAGCGTGGCCTTGGATCCTTTACAGAGATAAGAGTGTTATCCTGAAAAATATAAAACTACGTTATTCTGTGTCAGATTAGACAAGGTACAAATCGATTCACATTTCATATTTACATAATTACTTTCTAAAAGAAGAAAAGAAAAAACAGCATAATTTTCCAGTGCACAAAGATTTCATTGCCTAAAGATAAGGTACAAAGATAGCTCTGAAATCACATAAACAATACTAACCAAATGTATTTGCACTTAAAACTACAGTGCAGCTTCCCATCACTATATTTGACCAATATATTTTCCCGGTCCCCTCAGTGTTACTCATATTTTTATATAACTTGGGTGCTACTGCAGTGACACCTGACTGACCCCCAAACTGTTTTTTTTTGTCTCATTTTGATGCAGCGTTAACTAATGCATCAAACTAGTCCAGTTGTTGTACATCACATGCAAGGTGTTTTTTCAATTGACACGCTGCCATGTGACAAAAATAAAATCTGGGTATCTGGACACTGTGACAAAGACACCTTAAAGGTCACCTATGCATTGAAATCAATGAACACAGGGATTCACTGTGTACAAACACAATGATTCGCAATGTCCATTAGACTGTAATAAAAAAATTGACAGCTATTTTGCAATATTTATCAAAGTACAAAATGCAGAATGTAATAATTTCCTTATATTTTTTTATCCTCCGTAGATGTTCCATCTCTATTATTATCATAAATTAAAGATCGCCGGCGCAGATCTGTAGCCTTGCATATTGCAATACAAAGTTTCTATTTAATGTTCATATTGTTGAGTTAAATTTTGGTTATTTTTAACTGAATCTAAAATATTTATCACCGTTTCTTTAGATTTAAATTATTTACATGCGTAAGACGTTATTTTTGACTTTGCGTTTGTCACTTGGTACAGTGTGGGAAATTAGGTCTGTCAGAAAGGATGACAGTATTAACTCATAAATTTCAAAATTAATCATTACTGACAAAACTTGTATATTCAGAAAAAGCGATTTTTCCTAAAAAAATTTAACAAAATCCAATATGAAAGACCGTAAAGGACTGATTTCAATTAGCTAATAACCATCTAGTTGAAGTTACTATTACTGAATATGGATAAAATTTGTGTTTCATTTAAAATTACTTGGGTATGACCCTACTATGAAAACAGAGTTTTCTCTTTGAAATTAAATGAGAAAAATGAATGAGATCCAATGATTTGACTGGTTAACTGGCATGTCAAGCTTAGAATATCAGTGGCTACAGTCACGTCACATCTAACCCATATGCCAAGAATGAAACACTCCAGCCAACAATCTGTGATCAGATTCTCAAATCTTTTCACGACAAACCTAGCAGAATCCCATCCCAAATACAACCCTAAACAGAATATCATCTTACAGCCGGATCAATCCCATCAAATCTGTAAATTTTCTGGCCGCCACGGTGGATCATCGGATCAATTATCAACTTGTAATTATGTGGCTTCTTCTGCTGTGGATCTTGTCGGGAACCCATACCGTTGGAACCTGAAATCATACAAAACATGAAAGTCAATGTACATAGAGTGTACAATATAAACGATGCGCGTATATTTCATCACAAATGTAAATAAACAATGCTCACCGTTTGGGAACATTTTCGATTGCGTTTTTCTTCACAGCTGCCTCACACAGAAAGGATTTTGTATGTCAGTATGTTGAATGAGTAATTAAGTAATGTATTTAAACTAATGACAATAGTAGTGCATTCTGTCTCGAGACAGAAAGCTGAATTAAGTGATAATTTTTGACTGAAAATTTCACAAAACCCTGCATTTCAGTCTATCCCAGAATGCAATGCGATTTTACACGAAGCTAGCAAAAACCAAGCATTTAGTTTCGAACTGAATGTGAGTTTTACAGATAAGGTTATTTTTAACGGTTTTATTGTTTTTATATCATGAATTTTAATTTTTAGGGATCATTTATGACCAAAGTATTTGATGGTTCAGCTAAAAAAATAAAAATATACTATTACAATTCTTCCCAAGTAAGAGAAGTTTTGATTGGGCCAAAAATTGGAATTCCTGTAATTTTTGTCCAATGAAATACATTTTCGCAAAAAAATATAAACAGATGACATGAGCTCACGAACTGCACGTGTTTTAAATTTGACTGCACCAGCAACGGCAGTAAAGTGCCAGAGCAGAAAAGACCAAGAAAAAATGAAGGCTAAAACCTTCGTCCGAAACTTGAGTGAATGTATATTTAAAGGTTGGCTTTTAATAGTGCAGTTTTATTTGCAAAGTAAATAGGGTGAAAGTAAAAGTTATGTATTGATCAGTTGATACTCCACTGATGATGTTGATAGAACATTTGTTTCACTACTTCAACGCTAAAGGCAGACGCGTTTTACAGACCAATATTTAATGAATGTCTGTCTTTCTGAAGGACACTGTCACATATATAACAAAGTGTGCATTATTGTAAAGAAGTGGCAATGTAGCCGGATCGGTGGGATCACCTAAAACCTGTGACATTTTCTACCGCTGTGACGTCCGTGACAATATAAATCTGTGATATACACCCAAAACCAGTGAATTTTTGAAAAACCAATAATAAACCATTCAATCCGTGACGGTATCTATTTTTAGGAACATGTTCGGCAACATACGGAGCGCTTCGTATGACAATTACTGAAAAGACTCATTAATATATGGAACATTTCGTAAGTCCCGAAAGCTGATTGGAAATTAACGTGAATTTCTGAATACTAGTGGATATTTACGACAAATTTATGATGATCATTAAATTGTCAAATGGTATATGGCAGTTCTTCTGTCACGGATTTTCGTTGATCCGAAGGTCCTGTGACAGTCACAGTCGGTTCCGTCACGGAGGAGTCAATTTCCTTCACGGGTTTTCCATGAACAGTTTCCGTGACGATTTTAAAAGTCACTGGTGAGCTATTTATCCGTGACGGATCTTAAGTAAGCACCTGTGAAGCCTCGTAATCATAATCCCCTTGCCGTGACATTTTCTTTTCCGCTAAACTGCGAAGCATTTTCAGGTTTGGCTTAGCTTTTGTGTTTATGTCCACGCCCAAAGACTTTTTTTACAGCCACTAAATGATTGCCCAGGTATTCCTGCATGAACAAGATTCTGGAAATGTGGTTACTACACAAGGCTTATCATCTTGGCCAAGTATGGTGAATGTTCATACAAAGCCTCCAGTGCACTTATCTAGGAGTGTCCTGTGGGCCTTGATAGCTCTGTGGTTTGGGCATTAGAGGTCCCGGGATCGAATCCAAGCCCAAGCATGAGGTGTGCCCTTGGGCAAAGACACTGATGCCACACGTGTCTCAGTCCACCCAGCTGTACATTGGTAGCAGTGATGAAAAGCTTGCTGCCTGTCTCTCTCTCACGAGCAATTCAATCAGCTACAGAGCTTTCTTCGTAATGGAACTAAAATAAATTTGTATTAAAAATATAATAAACTAGGAGTGTCATGCCCACAACTACATCAATGACATGACAATTTTCAAGTTTTTGAGTTGTAAGTTTTGAAACAGATGACTAGTCTAAGCTGACCAAGACTTTCAAAACTAATGCACAGTCATTATATTATCCAAGCTCTTTACATGGAAGAAGTTTGGCTTATCAGTGGTAATAGTGGATCTTAAGTCAATGGTTTCATTAATATTTTGACTTAAATAGTAGTACCATTGTAGATGGCAGTCCAGGTGATGTGTACAGTAGCTAATGAATGCAACAGATGTTATCGTAAACAATCCTTGATAAACATTTCATTTTCACTTGTCTGTGGCTCTTCTTGTGCAGGTACTGTGAGCATAAGTTCCACTGCTATATTTATTGAAGAACACATCCTAGGACTAGCAGATTGGATTCATTATACCCCAGACGGTCGATCTGTTGGATTTTGTGTCCGCTCCATATCTCCTAAACCCCTTGAAGGATTGTCATGAAACTTTGGTCAAGTCTTCATCTCATCAATATGATATTCCAACCCGTCACTTTTAGGATGAAGTCACACTTAGGGTCATTGGTTTTTTGTGTCCACTCCATATCTCTTGAACTTGTTGAAAGATTTTCATGAAAAGTTTTATCTTTTGAATAGGGGACTTTGTGAATTTTCATGTACTGTACGAAAATACATGTTCATTTTACTCAAAAGTCAAGTACCCACTGAAATATTTTTTTGCTAATTAAATGGCATTTAACTATAAATGTGTGTGAATTACTTTAAATTCAATGAATTGTCAGTGCGATAATTTGATCGATTACCCGTAATTGTTTGAGCGTCGGTCATTGTCACTCGTTCACACTGTCTCGCAATTCATAATTATCTCATTAAACGGGAATACAATGCATTCGGGACGTGAGAAACGCATCGTTACATCTGGAATATTGGCACATGCGATATCGTAACATGTGGAGTGAAAGTAAATGAAATATAGAAGGCTTGAGTCGGGACTTCAACCACAGCATCATTACAAGCGGTATATCGCTGCAAGCGATATTGTTTCAAGTGGAGTTTACCGTATATCTCTTTAACCCTTTGAAAGATTTACATGAAAATAAGGTCAAATAAGTACCGGTTATATGCCATGAAATGTTCAGTTAGGTGATTTTACACACACACATACACACTCGTACTTTTCTTTTTTCAGAATACGAAGAGGAGATACCTCAAGACCAATTGAAATCATCATTTGTCGAAGCCATCAAGAACATTTCAGATGGAAAACTTAAAGATGATCTTAACACAAACTTTGATAAACACCTTAAAAAATTAGAGAAGTAAGTAATAACAAGTTTATGTTTCCAGACAATGAGTAGTGTCGGGGATATGCAAGTTACAAAGTTCAGAAGTGATTCCACACTTCCTTGAATTACGTAGGTAAATTGTAGGTTTAGGTTCGTATTCTGTCCATCCATTCAGCCATCTATCAATCTGTCATTTTTTTATATCTATAAAATGATATCTTGCAAGTATTAACCAGTTTACAGTATTGTAGAAGGTATTGATATGATTGTTGTCCATTTTTTTGCAGAAATCTGAAGAGTCTCTGTGTAAGAGATTTACCGTCAGTGAGCAGCGTGGTAGATGATAGTTTTGAAGAGCTGACAAAGTCCGAGCTGGGTGGCAGGACTGAAGTAGAAGAACACGGCACTAAACATGTGCAGAAAGTGGTATGTAATAATTAAGAAATGATAAATGCCTTTTGAAAAAAAACCCGGAACTACAATTACATGTATGTTCAACGCTTACAAACATTTCATTGTAACTTAAAAGCACAGAATATGATTGGAGGCATGCATCATTTACAGCACGAGTTGCCTGTGAAAAGCCTGGCTGTATTTTATCCTAAATGAATGTATAGATACGTTCCTCTATATTTATATAGGAAAAGTTGCGGATCAAATTAAAATTTTAAATCTGAAAGTCTTCTGTTTTAAAGTGCAGTGTATAGATCATAAAAATAAAAAAAAAATTAAAAAGTTATTCGTTCTGTTCACAAATCTTCATTGATTAATTTACAGCTTTATAACCTGATGGAAAGGGATTTGAAGAAACCAAAGGTTGAACTCATGAAACTGTTGGATAAACAACAAAGATATATTGTCTGTGAGTATCGTAATATAGGTTGTGCATGGTACATGTAGCCATATTTATATTTTATACATTGTCAGAATACTTTCTGTAAATTTCAACGCTGTTTATTCCAGTTTAAATGTTGAAGGTTTATATCTAGCTATTGAATTTCCACATTTTTTATTCCAGCTTAAATGTTGAAACATTATGTCTTGGAAGAGGTGACACGAACGCCCATTTCTAAATTAAATATGTTGAGAAACCCCAACTGAGAAGGTGTCTATGTGTTGAACTAGTTAGCTCACCTGGCTACGCCAGGGTGAGCTTTTCTGATCGATGATTGTCCGTCGTCCGTCAACATTTTGATTCAAATGACATCTCCTCTGAAACCTCTAGGCCAATGTTGATAAAACTATGCAGGAATGTTCCTTGCATGAAGCTCTACCAAAATTGTTCAAAGAATTCCATTCCATGCAGAACTCTGGTTGCTATGGCAACAAATAGGAAAAACTTTAAAAATCTTCTTCTCTGAAACCACAAAGCCTAGAGCTTAGATATTTGGCATGTAGCATTGTCTAGTGGACCTCTAGACTACCAAGATTATTCAAATTATGACCCCCGGGTCAAAATTGACCCCGCGCGGGTGGGCCCTTAGTTTTTGCATAAGCATATATAGATAAAACTTTAAAAATCTTCTTCTCTGAAACCAAAAGGCCTAGAGCTAAGATATTTGGCATGTAGCATTGTCTAGTGGACCTCTACCAAGATTGTTCAAATTATGACCCCCAGGTCAAAATTGACCCCGCGGGGGTGGTCGCTTAGTTTTGCATAGGAATATATAGGAAAAACTTTAAAAATCTTCTTCTCTGAAACCACAAGGCCTAGAGCTTAGATATTTGGCATGTAGCATTGGCTAGTGGACCTCTACCAAGATATTCAAATTATGAGCCCCGGATCAAAATTGACCCCACACGGGGGGTCACTTAGTTTTACATAGGCTTATGTAGGAAAAACTTTAAAAATCTTCTTCTCTGAAACCTTAAGGCCTAGAGCTTAGATATTTGGCAGGTAGCATTGGCTAGTGGACCTCTACCAAGATTGTTCAAATTATGACCCTCGGATCAAAATTGACCCCGCACGGGGGGTCACTTAGTTTTACATAGACTTATATAGTAAAAACTTTAAAAATCTTCTTCTTTGAAACCACAAGGCCTAGAGCTTAGATATTTGGCATGTAGCATTGGCTAATGGACCTCTACCAAGATATTCAAATTATGACCCCCGGGTCAAAATTGGCCCCGCACCGGGGGCCACTTAGTTTTACATAGGCTTATATAGGGAAAACTTTAGAAGTCTTTTTCTCTGAAACCACAAGGCCTAGAGCTTAGATATTTGGCATGTAGCATTGGCTAATAGACCTCTTCAAAGTTTGTTCAAATTATGCCCCTGGGGTCAAAATTGACCTTGCCCCGGGGGGGGGATCATTTGTTTTACAAAGGCGTATATAGGAAAACTTATTTGGTATATAACATTATCTAGTGATCTTCCACCAGGCAAGTGGACTTGTACCAAGGTGAGCGATATAGGGCCATCTTGGCCCTCTTGTTTTCAATTGTGCTAGAATTTTATTATATGTGCAATATTTCATAGTATGTGGCTAGTGTAGACTATTAGCAATTTAGCAGTATAGACTAAATGACCAGTATAGACTGCCTATGTGACCAGTTTAGACTATGATCAATTACTGTATTTATTTCAGATAGAACATATATACAGAAACTGCTGTACATAGAAAGGATATCGGACACATTTATTACAAAAGTTATAACAGACTTTGATGAATTGTGTGGAATATCCAAGGTATATTATACTATGCAAATTTTCTTGCCCTTACCCATGGCGGGGCAGGCACCCCTAGCCCCTCAGTTTGGGGAACATTTAAGTGATAATAATCAGGAGGGGACATTAAAATGCTGGTGTAAAGTCACAGTTGGGGGAAAAACTGCATGATGTTAAAGAAATTTTTATTGGAGAAGATGTTCTATACCAGCCTCTGATATAGAAGATAAAAATGCCCTGATACCCCAATTTAGCATTATGAATATGTATCAGTTAGTCTTTTGGTGTGTCTAGGAATGACAAGTGTTGTTTTCAGTAATTAGACCACAATTACTGCATACATGTACATGACTTTTTATCCTTTACAATTTAGCCTACTGAATTAATCTTGAATAATAGCATCAAAGTTTGAAAAAATACTGAAATATCTTTCTTTAATACCATTTCAGAAGAAGAAGGCTGGAAAGTCAAAGTTTGACTGGTTCCCCAAATGTAATCTTTTACTGCAGCTTGCAACTGGTTCCAGGCCTTTGGCATATATCAGAGTACTGAAACTACTTTTTGATGCCATTCAAAATGATGTGAATAAATGTTTAGCCAATAAAAAAGCTTCCAGGTAAATAAGTTTAAAAAATACCAACATTTCAAATATGCATCTTTAGGTAACAGAATTCAAGATGCGACTTTATTTATATATCCGGTACAGTGAAATGAATCTCTGACATTAAAGTTTATCTGGCAAAACTGCTGAACATGCCCTAATGGAGGATGCAGCTTTAGCTTCAAGTATTTAGAAGTTCAATTATTCAAAATAAATCTACGAATAGATAGTTTATACCGACACATTGTTTATTATACTGCATTTATATATTTATGAGTGTGGTTTCATGTACCCTATTATGATATACAGCCTCATTGGCATAATGGTACAATGTTTATTAGAATATGCATGTTTTATTTACAGAGCAGAAGATTTATGCGAAGTCCTTAAAAAGTTTTTCACAGTGTGTCGCCTTGGTGTTGACCACAATAAATTGCAGGTAGGGATGTCATTGATTAAAATTTTTGTATTGATATATCGATTTAGAAATATCGACGATACAGCGATATATCGATACATGGGCGTTAAAAAGTCACAGACTACATATTCTACCAAATCTTTTGACTTAATTTGTCCTTAACATATGGTTGTGGTCTATAATATATACCAACCCTTGCAGTGCTGAAATATTTTTGCCTATGAGACCACATTTCATTAAATTATCATTCGTTAGAAAAACACTGAACTATGGGTAGAGTGGTTGTTTATATTCCGGCTGAGTTTTGATGGAATTTTCGAAGGTGAAACTGTAGATCATTGCACGGTTAAACCTTATTCGATATATGATTTTTCAAAACTGCAATCGATATCGAATCGAAAGTGTTTTATCGTTGATATATCGATATCATTTAAATCGATTACATCCCTAATTGCAGGTAAATCTTAGCCGATTATTTTTTATGGTAAAATTTCTTTCGTTTGGTGTGTGTTAATCTTATTTACTAAACAACAAAAGCCTTTTCGTTGAATCTGACTAATGTTCAAGCTGTGTCTTTGATTATTGAATTCATGTTGTAAATTTAACTAAGTTGATCTGCATTACTATTTATCTCAAGATACCCGTTTTTGCACACCTTTACTCAGGTGATTCTGTGGCAAGGACAAAGGATTTAAACAGCGTTTGGCTCCTCTTGTGTTACTTTTTGCCTGGTACTCCCTAAAACTGTTCTAACTCGTACCCCCTAAATTTCTTAAATAGACTTTTCCATTCGTCAAATGGACAGTTCCATTGATTATTTGAGGGGTGCTAACTGAAAATTTACTGATTGATTATCTAACAGTGCAGA